>OX451348.1:31401905-31749813 GCA_949629155.1 Myopa testacea
GTGTTTTATTTCTTTATGTTTAAAAAAATATTTGTAGCGCACGCGTTCTCCGCTAGATTTTTGGTAATAATAGATAGTTTGAAAAAATAAGCCAATACATTTTGAGACTTTCCTTAAATCCTTTTTTTGTAAAAATGAAAAAACCCAAATATTGAAAAAATACAACAATTATTGGAACTTTACTTTTGAGTTAGTTGCTCGTCAAAATTGGTGATTATGGAGACAATGCATTAAATAAAATTTTAATAATGAAACAAGAAAAATAATATTATTGATTTTGTTTTATGACTATGTGTTATCAATGTCTTCACCTTTTATCGGCAGCAGGTAGAGGGCTGCATTAAATGCATTCCACATCTTGCATTTTTACCTGCCGATCTCTTGCCGGAAAGTTTTTTGTTGAAAAACAAAAACTTCTAGGAAGTGGAATATTTCGTCTAGGAAGAGTCTTTCGTCCTTAGGCTACTGTATACGGCGTTTGTGATTTTCCCTAATTAAGCAATAAAATCCAGACAATGAACTGTTATAGGAGTGGTTACGTTAGCTATTGTAAGATGGTTTCTCAGAAAAAATCGAAAGGGTTACACAGTATGGCCTTTGTATTATTACAAGTAAAAAATTTACATTGTAATTTTTGTGATACCTACTTTTTAGATATTTATATCCGCATTTTTGGTATAAATGTCGTCTTATATGTCGTAAATGCCTATGTTATTTGCGATTAAAGTCTACGAGATGATGTTGAAATTACATTAAAATCGGTTCTGCGTTTCATTTTACACAAACATACGCTTGCTTTTAGTATATTGTTACATATGTAGATTGTTCCAATCAATCTAATTATTTTTAATATATTTTTTGTTACAGTTCAACCTTTCGTTTTAAAGTATGGATTCACTTCTTTTTGTGAACCAATATTTTTCATTAAAATATAGCCGAGAATGCCTGCGCTAAAAAATATTTTTAGCGCACACAACAGCGTGCGCACGTGAGTTGATTAGCGAACAGGACGCGTGCGCTAAAAAATTTTTTAAGCGAACACGACCGTGTGCGCGTGCGCTTAAAAATATTTCTGGCGCACGCGTCCATATTGACGTGCGCACGTGAGTGTGCGTTTACATACCCTGGTTATTAATAAAAAAGAAATTTTCAATGAAATTTAAATCATGTCGCTGATAACGACGACGATGACCACATTCACAGCAAAATAACCACAAGAAAAACTGAAACAGCAACGACAACAACAACAACACAAACGACAAAACCAAACTTAAAGCAACAACAATACAAACACCCTCTCATCGACAACAATAACAATTTAATCGAATTTATTCCTTTATGATATGATTCACACTGCATACTTTCTCAAAGAATTCATACTTGAAAACTTTATTATTAATTATTAAGAAAATTTATTGTGAAGCTGTTATAAGCTTCAATAACAACAACAACAACAAAAACAACAATTAAAGTCGAGTAGTTTAAAGAGTAGTAAATACCGAAACCACAACAACAATAAACCAGTAAGAAAGCTATATTCGGCCTGGCCTGGATGTGTTTATAAGCAAAGCTATCTTATAAATTGATCTGAATTGAATACCCACGGTGTAGGGTATTAAAGATTCGGCCAGGCCGACCATAGCAATCTTTCTGGTTTGAAATTATCTGGTTTTGAATTATTCATGCATGTATGGAAAAATGTATGTAATTCGTTGCCAAATGAAAAAATTAGCTTTAGAAAATTTTGATTCTTAGTTGCGATAAAAGGATGTCATGCAAGCTGATGTCCTTGAATGATGTTCGATCCAGTACAAGTGCTCCTTGCGCCACTTCGGTGTCACTTACTCAGCGGTTCGACATCGAATAACTATAACATATAATTACTACGTGTACCTGGTAGCTTTTGCACACAAATGCTACATAACATTCTGCACCTGAATAGAGTTAATTTACAGTGAATAAAACACGCGCACTTGCTGAGGTTTGCCCACTCAATCGCTCGCCGTGTCTTCTTTAGTCTTCACATAAACTCTGGTGTAGTCTGACTTAAATCGATATAAAAATTAATATTTTTGGTGCAGTTGAAATGAAAGTTTTCAGTGCTGCAGTAATTATATTCTGGCACTTTTCTTTGGCGACTTGTGTATTTGGAAACGAGTTACATCGTCTTGTGCAGGATCTGGAGGATCGTATAAAGGCCAGAACAACGGTGTACTATGATCTGTTCGAAAGTCCAAATGAATTAAGAAAAAGGTTAAAACAAAAATACTAGTAAAGAACACAAGATTAATAAAAGTAGAAACAACAAAAAATTGTGTTTCAAGAAAAGAGAAGAGAGAGAGAGAGAAGAGAAAAAAGAAACGTTATCTGACGATAAAAACTGCAGAAATGGAACTCAGAATCCGAAATCAGTCACCACAGAAGAAAGGGGGAAGAAGAAAAGAAAGGGTGGGAAAAGAGTGGTGTTAGAGGGAGAAAGAAAAGACACGTGAAATGATGAGATAGAGAGCTGGACAAGAGAGATAAAGAGACTTCGATAGAGAGAGCTGGCTTAGAGAGAGGTAGTGCAGAGGGAGGGATATACAGAAGGGGTGAAGGGAAGAACACGGAGGAAGGACAGAGGAGAGTTTATGTTGAAAAGTAAACACCAAATTAAAAATCTGTTTCTATATATACATTTATCAATTTGAATACCCATCTAATTCAAACTTTCTGCAGGTACATATAGCGCCCCCGCTTTCCCAGATAGAACCATTTGGAAGGGACTCCTCCGTCATTACAGGAAGAAGCACTGCGGATTGAAAGCAATGCAGATCGTATGATGAGGAGCTCGCGAATGGAACAAGCTCACTCAGCAGTTAAAGATGTGGCAGAAAGCGGGGGAAGTTTACCAACTTCACTTCCATTGGTGAACACAAAAAAGTCGATGTAATCGTCTCTATGATAACATCAGCTTCACAACCTAATTACGTAGAAAATGATGACATCATTTATTAGCAGCTGCACGATTTATAAATATATATACATATGTACATATATTTCTGTTTCACTTCATTTCGCCATTTTATAAGATTCCTTCCATTTTATTCCTTCTGTGGTTCTAACACATCAACACATTAAAATTAGAAATTAATTTGAGTGTTTCCAAACTCTTAATTGTAAATTGTTTTGTATTTATTATTATAATTTGAATTAATGATTTAATTTTATGGTTAAGAAACCCAATCAAAAAAAGACTTCCCAGTTCTTTTACTGAGTATTTTTACGCTGTTGCTTTTGTTTGTGTTGTGGTTTTTGTTTAGAAAAGATGACACCATCATCGTGAGCTCCCTCCCTCCCATTAACTGTAGCAAGTTGCCTTGTGTTGGTTGTTACTCGGTTCTCGACTTATTGTGAGTTATAATTGGCGATTTCGAGTATACACAGGTTGAGGATATACAGGGTCACACAAGCAGGATGCGAACATCCTTATCAAATTGTGTGTGTGTGTGTATTCTTATGTTAGTGGGTGAGTGTGTAGCCAGTTGGAAATCATTGCGTTTCTTGAGAGACGTTGAATTACTATACGGCAATGATCAAAAACTATTTATTTTTAATATATTTTATGTGGTCGACATGTGTCTATTTACATATACATATATGTATGTATGTATGTATGGTCGTCGTATGTATCTATTTATTTTAGTTTGTCTCTGATAAGTAGTTCATCACATAGGTTCATTCATAACATAAAGATTCTTATGTCTTAAAAACAAAAATAAAAAAAGGGTTGATTTATTATCTTCATCCCTTATGATGATATGATATTTAATATAACCGCCAAAAATGCTTTATGAAATTTTAAAAGATTTACTAATACTAAGTACATTTCTCATACGTTGCACAGTGGAAAGAGTAGGTATAGAAATCGCAAAAAGCCGTAAATTATTTGTATGAATACAGATTATGAAAAAGAAATTCGTAGAGTTGCAGTTTAAATTTGGATTTAAATCTAAAGGACAAAGGATTAAAAATCAAATATTTATAGTTGATTGAAATACACAATTTCAAAATAATTCTAACTTCTTCTAATAAAAGAAAGACGTTTGTTTGCTCAAGTTTTTGATAGTTTTTTTTAATTTCAAAATTAAATATTTTTGACTTTTTACTGATTATTATTATTTTTCCTCTCATGTCTTCACTTCGCAGTGGACTGCAGCATCTTCGACGTCATTACGTCCGTCTTCAACGATCCCAATAATTTAACTTTTCGGGGAACGATCCGCGTATACACGAACGTGGTCATTGATCACATTATAACAACAAAGAATAATGATTTCGATGTCATGTTAAAAGTAGAAGAAGAAAATGGAAGCGATACAAAGAATTTAGTCATCTCTACGACGGCACACGTTCCGAGCTACACGTCGGAGCAGTCAGCGAGTCGCATAACCTTGAGAATAACCTGCGGCTGTGTTCTGAATCGGCAGCGAATCCTGGTGGGTAGGTGAGCTGCAAATGCACTCTTCTGGTTTTTATCTTCTTGTTTTCTTATATTGTTGTATCCGCTTCTACGATATTTCTTACCACAGATCTTCTATCAGTCTATTTAAGAGAGAAACTACTTTGAACCGAAATTGTCCAAACCTTTCTATGAGCTCGTGGTACCGATGCCTCGTTTTGCCGGCTACGCGAGTAGAAGGGATTCGTTCGGCCAGATTCTCTTTTTTATTGGTACTCACCGCCACTAGAGCTGGTTTCAGAGGCTTCACCACTGTGATCATTGAAGTGCCCAGTATTCCGCTGCCTGGTTTCGATGGTGTTTTTGAAGACATCTGATAGACGGGGAAAACAGAATTCAACGCCTCGGGTGATCAAATGCTGAGTACAAATGTTGGCAAATTGAGAAAAGATATTAGAGCCAATGAATTTGTTTTTACACTGGAAGGAGGTGAGATTGCAATGCATAGAAATTGTGCTCACGAAAAGCATAAGCATAACAATACTACTTACTTTCTTTGGGTGACATAATGGATGACATTATCTCGCATTCACTGTAAATACTGTCGCGAACGAAGTGACACTGATGATGGCACAAATCATTCCCGAGCAAGTGATCGAGGCTAAATCTCAAATTAGTATTTTAATAAAAACTTCTAAGATCGCTAATGAGAAAATCAATGGCACCTCCATTATTTTTATCGACCTGCCACGGCTCTAAAGGAGAGACTAAATCTTCTTTGATAGCTTAGAATGTTCCACTCCCCCTCCTGCAACAATTCTGACTCCATCATTCTTTGGCCCCGTATTCGACACCAGTTACTACATCTTTACAGCGAACTCCAATCCGTTGAGTGTCATCAGTACTGTCAACGCCATTACTGAGGGTTCAACTGTCAGCACAAAGTACACTTTCAATGTGGAAAACGGTATCCTTTATCTTATCCTCATTTCTTTTTACCAAGCAAATCCGATAACGATCACTTTTGCCTCCGATCAGATCTTCTTGCACCACATATTGTCATCGATAAAATTCTGGATCATTACAGTTACTGAGCTACGTTGATCCTGGCATATACGACTTCAAGATAACGGCTCATAGTGTCGAGACTCTAGCAAGAGCCACCGTTGCGGCACGTTTGCAGGTTGAAGCGGTGATACAGTGTGAGGGCCAGCAACCTTCAGTGGCCAGCTCGTTGCTTACCAAGTACATTGAAGAGGAGAGAGAGCACAATGATGTCATGAGCATGTCCTTGAACGACTGTGAATTTCAAATATTCAGCATGAGTCCCAGTGATAAAAGTAAGAGGCTTAATTCTCTCTCCCTCTCAATCCAAGTACAATGATTGATGATTAGAGTAGAGAAACTTCTCGTAAATAAATGTGTTTAATTTTCTCTCTAAAGTTGATTAATCTGTTTATTCTCTCCACTTAGCTTACGTAAAAGTTGATGTGAAAACCAAAATGCTCAGCACAATCGCAATCGGACGAGAGGATTCTATATACGGCAATATGACGGAGCCACATATTCAAATCAAACTGAAGCTGATCTGCGCTTCCAGTCGCTGCTAAAACAAGCGGAGATGTCCTGGAAAGTCACTGGCTCAAGATTTGCATTGTGACGATCAGCGAACAACTGGGTTATTTGGTAGTTTGTGCCGCTCAAGACTGTTTCCCCACTTGAACGATCTTTATATGAGATTGATCTGGGCGGAGAATTAGCAACACCTGCACGTATCTGGTAACCGTTAAGATCTCGCCAAACGTTGCGTTGCTCAAAATATATGATTATCGCTGTACTTTTTAATTGTACACGGGAAAATTTGTTGAATGTAAGTAACTTGGTTGGTTGCTGCAAAGAGACCAGCAAAACGTTGTAGAACCCACTCGACCAACATCAGTCAAAGAGCCACTTCCAGGTCGTTTCGGAGAGCAAGTCCTCGGCCACAAAAAGCATATCAGTTCCGTACCAATCATTCAAAGTCCTGCTCAGAGTGTTCATCAGACCCTCATCGAAATGGGATTCAATAAAAATAACTGCTAAAATTTGAGAGTTGAAATGTGTCTTCAACTCAAATTTTAACTCTTTTCGAATCACTATATTGGGATCTCTGCTATTCCGCAGCAGGCCCTCGATTAAAGGACTTTCGAGCAGAACATAATACACCGTTGTTCTGGCATTTATACGATCCTCCAGATCCTGCACAAGGCGATGCAACTCGTTTCCAAGTACACAAGCCACCAAAGACAAGTGCCAGAATATAATTACTGCGGCAACGAAAACTTTCATTTTAACTGCACCAAAAATACTAATTTTTATATCGGTTTAAGTTTGACTACACCAGAGTCTATGTGAACACTATTAAAGACACGGCGAGGGAACAGATTAGTTTTACATAACAATGACACACGGTGTTGTTGTTTTTGTTGTTGTTGTTGTTTTTGGTGCTGACCCCAACAACAACCCCAAAAAGGGGTGGCAACTTCCGGTTCCGGTTTTACAGCCCTTTGAAATCTGAAATTTAAATGCCTATATCTCCTAAACTATACCAGATATCCCTCCATTTATATAATATAAGATTTCATCGAAAACCTTACAGTTTTCGAGAAAAACACAATTTAAGATTTTTAGTACTTTTTTTCTCAGCTCCTTAATTTTTTTCGAAGTAAAATGCCTAATTAAGACATATAATTGTTCAAATAATAAGAAAGCAGGTATCCTCAGCTATCTTTAGAAATTTATTTGACCATGATCGGTGGAGGAATTTAGGAGAAAACGCAATTTAAAGGTCGCTATCACGTATGTATGTAAGTACTTTTTTAATTCTACTTTTCCTTAACCTTTTTGGATTTTTCGTACTATACAACTTTTGCAACTATTAACGAATTAATTTGAAATTATGGCGACGGTTACCGTTATCCATATCGTTGTTGTAATGATTCTACGAAGTTAATTCGTGATTTTACGTTGTGGAATTTTTATGTGTGAAATTTTTTAATGAGTAATATTAAAAATCATATCGAAATCTACAATTTATTTAATTGTGAGATTGATGGCCCGATTACAGCGGAAATTGTGCATCAACTGCAGCAGTGGAAGCTAATTCCGTTGGATAGGAGCATCAAATGTCCAAATGGACATTTCTATGCTTTAAAGCCGATGAGTTCAAACAAGGACAACTTTCATTGGAGGTGTAGAGAAATCTACTTCAAAAAAAAGAAGAGGTGTTACTGTAATTCGGCCTGTTCGTTGCGAACAGGAACATTTTTTGAAAAGTCGCACTTATCGCTTTACAAGATAGTTGCTTTTTCGTACCTCTGGTTGGAAAATGTTTCGATGAAATTTTTAAAACAACAGGTATTGTGTTTCTTCAAAGTGTTTTATTTTATTTTGAATAATATTTTGGAATTTTCAGCTCGAAATAAGTGGACCTGTAGCCGTTGATTGGGCTTCCTTTCATAGGGAGGTTGTAATTTCCGCGACTGAAAGGCAGGAAAAGCTCGGTGGGCTCGGTCAAGTAGTTGAAATTGACGAATCCAAATTCGGTCGAAGGAAGTATCACCGCGGACACCCTGTAGAAGGACAGTGGGTATTTGGTGGTGTTGAAAGACAAACAAATCGCTGTTTCCTAGTGCCAGTCCCTACAAGATCCAAAGAGGTGCTTCTTTCGATCATTAAAGATAATATTCATCCGAACACTACCATCATTTCGGATTGTTGGAAGGTATGATATTATAAAAATATATTTTGTTTAATTTGCTTATAGTTTTCTATTTTTAGTCTTACGATTGCTTGGGCGATGAGGGATTCGTCCATTTAAGAGTTAATCACTCTATTAATTTCAAGGATCCTAAAACCGGAGCCCATACCAATACTATCGAGGGCTTATGGAGGCATGTAAAGGCTGACCTGCCGGAGTATACCCGAAAAAAGAGCTTTTTCCGTGGCTACTTAGCCAAATTTATGTTCAAAAGGTATTGCACGTCGAACAATTTGGACATGTTATCCGAATTTTTCAAACATGCTGGCAGAATGTATAATCCGTCAGACGAAAATAATTCGGAAGATTCGGATATCAACGACGAGGATATCCTTTGAATTGAAGGTGAAAAATCTGCCCTTTTCAGGGCAACAGAAAATATATAAAAAGAGATAATTGTGGTTCATTGATATCTGCCCTTTCCAGGGCAATCAAAGGTAGAAAGAATTTTTTTTAAAAAATTGTTGAAGTCAATAGAAAGCGCCGCAGGCGCATTTTAAAATGAAAAAGCATTTTTTGGCGTTTTCTCCCAAATTCCTCCACCGATCATGGTCAAATAAATTTCTAAAGATAGCTGAGGATACCTGCTTTCTTATTATTTGAACAATTATATGTCTTAATTAGGCATTTTACTTCGAAAAAAATTAAGGAGCTGAGAAAAAAAGTACTAAAAATCTTAAATTTCGTTTTTGTCGAAAACTGTAAGGTTTTCGATGAAATCTTATATTATATAAATGGAGGGCATTCTTAATATCTTTCTAACGGTACCTATGCCAATCCGATACCTGGTATAGTTTAGGAGATATAGGCATTTAAATTTCAGATTTCAAAGGGCTGTAAAACCGGAACCGGAAGTTGCCACCCCTTTTTGGTGTTGTTGTTGGGGTCAGCACCAAAAACAACAACAACAACAAAAACGACAACACCGTGTGTCATTGTTATGTAAAACTTATTTAAGCCAGAGTTTTTGCCATAAGTTGCTACCACAACCAAGCTGTTAGGTGAGCTCACTCTCGAGCAGACGACGTAAAACTATCCATTTTCAGTTAAGTTTGTGAGACTGTGTTAAGTTTGTTTATGACCTCCACAGGATAGTGTATAGCGTTATCTGTGTGCAATACTGTGTCCACCGATTTGTAGAGATATTTTGTTTCTTCAAACGACTTCAGCAATGTGTCATTAATGTTTGATGCCTGATGGTTTTTAGGTGTAAGAACGTTCGCCCAACCACTCTATTGTTTTATGGTGTAGGTTTTGTATATCCGGATATATTTGTTCTATTAGCTCGTCAACGGTCGACACAACTGAGGCAAGATTTGGTTGAATTTGAATTTTACCATCAGTTTCCGGATATTCTCCGTTTCCTTTGTAGAAGTAGTTTGGAGAATTGGTCAGCGAAAACATCTCCCTTTAAATGCACCCGCATGTTTTTCTTAAGGTAGAGTTTTTGTATTAAGGGCCAAAGATTTAATGCTTAATACATGCATTAACTTCGTCAGCCTGAGTTCTTCTCGGCACTGTGGACAGAGTCTGGCGAAAATCTCCCGCTAATAGTACAGTTGTTCCACCCATCATGTCATCGTTCACTGTAATATCTTTTAGAGTTGTGTTCAGTGCTTAGAAGCTGCTTTTATGTGCCATTGTACTTTCATCCCAAACTATTAATTTACAATCTCGTAGCACTTGAGCACTCTGTTTTGAATATTGTTATAATATATTGTAATACATATATTCTTTGACACATGACAAAAATTCATAACATGCTTCGTTTTATTTTATTATGTGATAGGGTGTACGTTTACCAAATGATGTTCTTTTTTGGACCTTTGGAGGATGAATTTTGAAAAATTCTGAAAATGTTTTTTAGGCACTTCTACGCGAGATGTTTTCGTGAGAAAAGAAAATCCATATTGGATGGCTAACAAAAGAGTTATATGTTTGTCCTTTTTGAAGTGCTTAGAAGTAAAATATTCGAAAAATCCTTTCTTCTCCCTTGCGTACATCATAAAAGAAACCTCCGTGCAAAATTTCACCTTTGTAGATCCAAGGATTTAGCCTGTACAAAGAAAAAATTCTGTGTATGTCCTTTTTGAAGTCCTTAGAAGTAACATTTCGAAAAATCCTTTCTTTCAAAATTTCATCGTTCTAGGTCCAAGGGTTTAGCCTGTGCGTTGATCGTAAGTCAGTCAGGCCTTTCATTTTTATATATATAGATAATCAGTATATTTCCAATCCGTAAGTTATTTATAAAGTACAAAATGTCAAAGTAGAAGGATCACGCCTATTAGTATATACAAGAAGCCATGTTATTGGCAGATATGGGGAAATGTGGCCCGATCAGTGGGATTTAGATCACCTTTTTTCAATATAGCAACCTTTAGTTTTCAATCCTAAGAGCTTGAGTCTTTCATAGAGTCGTCATAGCCTAATTAGAGTCATGAAAGGCCCTATTTTTTCGAAAGAAAGATCGATTGGCCGATTATGCTTTTAATATATATAGTGGATTTATTGTAATTGCGATTTCTACAGACAAACAGACAGACAGACGGAGGGCTGGATGTATAGACATATAGGAAGAGTTGATAAATGGGCTACATTATCACAGGGTGTACTTGATGTTCACTAAATTCAGATTAATGCCCTCCTATAAGACAAATAAATATGAAAGAATATGAAAATGTACAATTTTCATTCAAATATCTACATACGTTTGCACTCAATCGTGATTTTAACGAACAGACAAACAGACAGACGAAACGATCTCCTGTACGCCCGGTCGAGGCGAAATCAACTCAGGAGGGGTTGCTGATGAAGAGTGCATGTACACGTACACTTGTCTACGCCTGCCGCCTTCTGTTCGTTAAAAACGCAAGGACGAACTGAATATATAATATATGTATGTGTTTACGCCAAACACTCATTCTGACGCGACCGCATACCCCAGCGCTACTCTTTCGCCCTCCCAGAGAGAGCAGCGCCATCTACTCCCCTGTAGATGCACATGCATTGCACGTCGGTCAGCGCAGCCAACCTCCACGACTGCGACCTGTCAACTCTTGACAGGTCAATGAGTTTTGCTGACTTCCGCCCCCAACTTTAACTTTCTTTCGTTTCGTGAATTGAACACGCCGCACACAGTTGTCACCGCGACTTAACTTTCAACTTTTTACTTTTTGATTGTGAGCAACGCGTGTAACGCCGTGACATTTTCAGTTTTATTTTTCCATTTTCGCGAGTGTTTCCTCACCAACAGCACCATACACATCCCCATCATCACCAACATCACCGTACACATCACCATACACATCCTCATCATCACCATACACATCACCATACACATCATCACCACGATCATCATCACCACAAGCACCATCAACCACCTCATCTCCACCATCATCCACCAACACACATCAGACCGAACCATCGGTAAGTTTGACCATTCCACCTGTCACTATTACTTTTCATATTATTTTATATATTGTATATCGGTGTGTTGCGCTTACCTGCGCTTCCGACCTCTCGATCCCCTATATATAATATACATATAATAAATATAAAGTGAAGTGATACCCCCCCAACGTTTTTCAAACACCAAATTACGTTCACGTAATATTGGTGAAGAAGTGTCGATCGGTTCGGCTTAGTGCGTGTTAAATATTCCACATCGTGAATATTTCTCCGTCTCCTCCCTTTCGTGTGTTTCTGTACACCAAGCAGAAACACGTTCAGTGACGTCACGTGTTATCTGTACTCGAAGTACAAAACACGTTCCGTGACGTCACGATTACACATAATAAGTCGCTCTCCCAGCGCAAGTGAAGTTTCCTCTCTCCCCCCCCAGTAGCGTTTCCCAAACTTTAATTCACGCGAATTAAATTAATACTTTTGATTTATTTCAACCGCGAGTTAAAGTGTTTTTTCCGAAATTTAACTCATTCAAATTAAATTAATATTTCTCTGATTTATTTCAGCCGTGATTTAAAGCGTTTCCCAAACTTTAATTCACGCGAATTAAATTAATACTTTTTTGATTTATTTCAACCGCGATTTAAAGTGTTTTTTCCGAAATTTAACTCATTCAAATTAAATTAATATTTCTCTGATTTATTTCCGCCGTAATTTAAAGCGTCTCCCAAACTTTAATTCACGCGAATTAAATTAATATTTTTCCGATTTATTTCAGCCGTGATTCAAAGCGTTTTCCCAAACTTTAATTCACGCGAATTAAATTAATACTTTTACGAGTTATTTCCGCCGCGATTTAAAGTGTTTTCCCAAACTTTAATTCACGCGAATTAACTTAATAGTTTTCCGAGTTATTTCAACCAAGAGTTCAAGTGGTTTTCCTAACCTGAATTCAACTCAAAATTAAACTATTTTTCTCGTCATACTTCTGACCGCGAACTGAAGTATTGGTATCACGTTGGATTTGACTCGAAATCAATTCATAGGTCTTCGCTGTACATTCCACGGCGAATTCAGGTTTCGTAAACTCGTTTCACCCCCACCTCGTGAGTTTTAACTCAATATCCCCAAATTCTCCATTCCTCGATCTGGTAAAGTACTCCAATGGACCCCCTCACTAAATTTATAAGCGTGTCCGAAACGCTCGAAGAATTCGAGGACGAATATGACAGCATTCCGGAACGCGACCACTCGGGCTTCTCACTGGCCACTCACCAGGATGAATTAAAAGCGGTTTGGTCGGATTTGAAAGGCGCATATGCCTCGTGCCTGGAGTACCTCGTCTCCAGGGCCGATGAGGACGCAGATGCCCGAAGCGCCGATTTAACCGTGGTGAAGACAAAATACCGTCGGTGTTACCAGGTGTACGTGCGTTTCTCAGCGAAAGGGAGTGAACAGCAGCATCTCGTTGCCCCCAGTTCCTCTCCGTTGACGTTGTCGGTTTCTTCTCCCACGACTCCGACGAACTTTTCAGGTCACAACATCAGTTTGCCACCGTGTGATACTGATGTATTCAATGGTGACTACGAGTCATGGCCGACCTTTCGTGATATGTTCTCCGCGCTCTATATTCGGAACAATCGACTGTCTCCGGTCGAAAAGTTGTTTCACCTCAACCAAAAGACCCGAGGTGAAGCAAAAGAAATAGTTCAAAAGTCCCCCCTCATAGATAGCGGATTCGATCAGGCATGGAGGAATCTTACCGATCGGTTCGAAAATAAACGTATACTGGTTAACGTTCAACTCCGAACGTTATTCTCCCTTACCCCAATCCACAAGGAGTCTGGAGTTGCGATCAAACGCCTCCAACGAGAGATCAACAACTGCCTCTCAGCCCTCACGTTGTACGATGTCGACGTGAGCAGCTGGGACGCAGTGGTTGTGCATCTCTGCTCTACTCGCCTCCCCGAAACTACTCTCTCGTTATGGGAACAATCCCTTACCCATAAACGCGAAATTCCAAAATGGTGTGAAATGGACGCGTTCCTCACTTCACATTTCCAAACCTTGGAAACCGTAGACGACATTCGAAAGTCAGTCCAACCCCCTAAGAAAGCGTCGAATCCTCCAGCACGCCTTTCCTCCGCCCCGAAACCTGTGAATACGTTCCAGGCAAATATGGTTTCGACCAGCTGCAAATTATGCTCTGATCGGCCACACCCCCTCCGCCAATGCCCACGTTTTCTGGCTATGAATGTAGACACACGTTGGGCGACAGTTCAAAGAATCCAATTCTGTACGAACTGTTTGGCACACTCACATCAAGTGACTACCTGTAATAGTGTGCACACATGCATGTCGTGCAACCAGCGACATCATACACTATTACATCGCGAGTTGGCTTCGGCCCCCCAATCGAAATCTCGTTCAAACTCTAACCACACGACCTCGCGCCCTAAACCTCGTCGCGGTCCAAGTACCGCTCAGCAAAGCTTGCCGACAAACCCCCCTACGCAATCTCGAGCTAATCCCTCTACCCCTGCTATACAGTCCACTGAAGCCCCCTCAACTTCCAACGTGCTTACTTGCTTCACCTCCCGAAGCAAGCAAGTGCTACTCGCTACCGCGATGGTTCACATCTGCCATCGTAACGAGTCGTACCTCGCTCGTGCTATCATCGACCCTGGCTCTGAAGCCACCTTTCTGTCCGAGCGCGTACAAAAACGCTTACGAATTCCGACGACTACGGTCCAAGCGCAAGTCGCCAGCGTCAATGAAACCGTTACTGCCGTGGTGAATAAACTATGTAAGTTTAGTATCGGTTCCCCCCGATCCGCCGACCTGTGCATTGAAGCCACGGCTCTCGTGCTTCAAAAACTAACCGGCAACCTACCGGTCTGCTCCCTGGACCGGACCATATTTGATTCGCTCCCGTACCTTCCACTAGCTGACGAGCGCTTCTACCAAAGCGATCAGATAGATGTCCTGATTGGAGCGGACATCTACCCCCTTATCTTGCTTGACGGAATCCAACGAAATATTTTGGGCTCTCTCGTTGCCCAGGAGACCGTTTTCGGGTGGATCCTCACCGGTCCACTTTCTCAAGCACCCCCAGCTCCCACCACTACCACCCGAGTCTCATTCTTCAATGAGGTCTCTCTTGACCGTCAGCTCACACGTTTCTGGGAGCTGGAAGAAGTTCCCAAGCAACGTCTTTGCACTCCAGCCGAGACAATCTACGAGAATCTTTACGCGACCACCACCCAAAGACGAAAAGATGGACGTTACATCGTTTCGCTACCCTTCAAGGAGGGCTTCCCATCGCCGTTGAGGCTCGGTCACTCGCGTGAAATAGCTCGGAAGCAATTTCTCCGAAATGAAGCCAAACTTCTGAAAACCCCTAAGTTCAAAGTCACCTACGACTCGGTGATCAGTGAATACTCACACCTCAATCACATGAGGTTACTTCACTCATCTGAACTCCAGTCAGACTCACCGTCGTACTATCTACCACATCACGCGGTGCTCAAACCCGAGAGCAGCTCTACCAAAGTGCGTGTGGTTTTCAACGCTTCCTGCCCGACCTCCAATGGCCTCAGCCTTAACGACGTTCTCCACCCCGGCCCTGCCTTGCAGTCGGATTTAACACTCCTACTTCTCAAATGGCGTCTCTTCAAATATGTCTTTAACGGAGACATTGAGAAGATGTATCGCCAAATTCTGGTCGACTGCAAGCATTCGCGCTATCAGCGACTGCTCTTCCGGACCTCCCCGGACGATGAAGTCCAAGACTTTGAGCTTCAAACGGTGACGTTTGGTGTGAATTGTGCTCCCTATCTCGCCATACGCACACTCCATCAACTGGCAAAGGATATTGAGCCACTATACCCCCTCGCTGCACGTGTCCTCCAAAAGGACATGTACGTGGATGACGCGCTTTGCGGTGCTCACGACATTGACACCGCACTTCGAACTCGATCGGAGTTGACGCTCCGCTCCGCCGGCTTCACGCTGAGAAAATGGACAGCTAATCATCCAAGACTCTTAAGCGGAATTCCTCCGGAAGACCTGCTCAATAAAGATTTTCTCGAGTTGGAAGACGCCAGTACCGCCAAGACTCTCGGCATCCGATGGAACGCGAAAAGCGATTATTTCAATATTGAGGCAAAGCCGTGCGATAGCTCCTCCTCTTGCACTAAACGACAAATGTTATCGCTCATAGCCAAACTATTTGATCCGGCAGGTTGGCTGGCCCCAGTCGTTATAATTGCCAAAACGCTCATGCAACAAGTGTGGCTTGATGGCATCGGCTGGGATGACCCCTTGACCCCCCAAACTTCCCAGCTCTGGCAAAAATTCGCCCAGTGCTACCCCGAAATCAAACTCATACGACTCCCCCGTTGGATTCAATTTACCCCAAAGAGTGTGGTCGAGATACACGCGTTCTGCGATGCTTCCGAGAAAGCGTATGCAGGCGCCGTGTACGCTCGTGTCCGTAATGCACACGAAGTACGTGTTTCCTTACTTTTTGCCAAAACCAAAGTAGCCCCAATCAAAACGATCTCCATACCTCGGCTCGAACTGTGCGGCGCGGCCCTTCTATCCGAAATGCTGAACGCGGTTTTACCCCAACTCGGCTTCCCACATTACGATCTGTATTGTTGGACTGACTCCACCATTGTGCTCGCGTGGTTGAAACGACCACCATGCACATGGACCACGTTCGTCGCTAACCGCATAGCCAAGATCGTGGAGATCGCTGACGCCACCCACTGGTCTCATGTTGAATCTCAACACAACCCAGCAGATCTAGCCAGTCGCGGTATGTATCCGTCAGAACTGATCAACTCTTCCTTATGGTGGTTCGGACCGGACTGGTTGCGGCAAGAAAAGAAACACTGGCCACACTCTATTCCCCTCGATACTTTGGAAACCGAACTGGAAGCAAAACCAGTGAAAGCTAATTTCGCTTATTTCCCTCACTTTGAAGACTTGTTGGAAAGATTCTCTTCTTTGCCACGAGCTCTTCGAGTGTTGTCTTACGTGTTTAGGTTTCTACATCATACCCACCCCAAGTATCGTGGGTCCTCTCGTCAATACAATACCGCTATTGACTCCGATGAGATCCAGCATATCAAAACGAGGCTGGCTATTCTCGCGCAAAAGGTACATTTTGCCAATGAATATCGTTCTCTCGATATGAAACAAAATCTACCACCCAAGAGCCCCATTCTATCGCTCAATCCATTCTTATCCCAAGATGGATTGGTGCGCGTAGGTGGCCGTCTATCCGCGTGTCCGTCACTCTCCTATGACGAACGTCATCCCATTCTTCTTCCTTACAGCTGCAAGTTCACCCGATTATTGGTTCGCTTCATCCATGACATCAGTCTGCATGGAGGGAACCAACTGATGTTGCGCTTGCTCCGTACGCAACATTGGATACCCAAGGCCAAGAACCTCGTCAAGGCCACGATTCACACCTGCAAACCGTGTGTCCTTCAGAGGAAACAAGTGCGAACCCAAATCATGGCCGCTCTACCCCCTGAGCGGACAACCATCTCTCGCCCTTTTGCTGCCACCGGTCTAGATTTCGCTGGACCGTTTGATATCAAAAACTACACTGGGAGGGCATGCCTCATCACCAAAGGCTATGTCTGTGTCTTCGTCTGTTTCGCAACGAAGGCCATACATCTTGAAGCGGTCAGTGATCTGTCGACTCCGACATTTCTCGCCGCCTTCAACCGCTTCAGCGCCCGTCGCGGATGCCCCAAGGATGTTTACTCGGACAATGGAAAGAACTTCGTGGGAGCCTCCAAAACACTCAGGAACGATTGGAAGATCTTCCTTCAACAATCACACGAAGCGGTCACCTCACAGTGTGCCTATCAGCAGCTCAAATGGCATTTTATACCTGCTGCCGCGCCTCATATGGGCGGTCTCTGGGAAGCTGGCGTTAAAAGCTTCAAACTTCATTTCCGAAAGTTTGTCGGCAATATGCGTTTCACCTTTGTAGAGTTCGCTACCATACTCTCCCGGATCGAAGCCTGCCTCAACTCGAGACCGCTTAGCGGCATGTCCGACGATCCATCGGATCTACAGCCTTTAACGCCCGGCCATTTCCTCATCGGTGGCCCTCTGCTGGCTCCCGCTGAACCGGCGGTACTAAGCTCCCCCCTCACGATTGTTAATAGATGGCTAAAAGTGAAAGCCATCTATCAGCAATTCTGTACTCGGTGGAAACACGAGTACCTCACCGAACTCCACAAACGCAGCAAATGGAAGGTGCCCCAACCAGACCTTAAAGTTGCAGATCTTGTGGTGTTACGCGATGACAACCTCCCTCCAACTCAATGGAGACTCGGTCGCGTGACCCACCTTCATCCCGGTGACGACCACAGAACACGCGTCGTCGACATCCGAACGGAGAAGGGAACCATTACTCGTCCCCTCAGTAAATTAACGGTACTCCCCTCTTAAGATCGCATCTTAAGGATGTTCGCACCCCAGCGAACTCTCCCCGCCAATGTCATTACATTGTTTCCATCATGCTCCATCCCCAGCGAGCACCACGCACTCCAGTGCTCCCCCCTTACATATTCATGTTAGTAACTGGAACTATCTGCATGTAAGGTGGAGACATAGGCGCTGGTCACTGGTATTCCTGACTAAGGCGAAACTCCACGTTTCGTGTGTCTCTAACCTGAGCAAAGTTGCAGTACTGCAAGGCGGGCGGTATGTTTACGCCAAACACTCATTCTGACGCGACCGCATACCCCAGCGCTACTCTTTCGCCCTCCCAGAGAGAGCAGCGCCATCTACTCCCCTGTAGATGCACATGCATTGCACGTCGGTCAGCGCAGCCAACCTCCACGACTGCGACCTGTCAACTCTTGACAGGTCAATGAGTTTTGCTGACTTCCGCCCCCAACTTTAACTTTCTTTCGTTTCGTGAATTGAACACGCCGCACACAGTTGTCACCGCGACTTAACTTTCAACTTTTTACTTTTTGATTGTGAGCAACGCGTGTAACGCCGTGACATTTTCAGTTTTATTTTTCCATTTTCGCGAGTGTTTCCTCACCAACAGCACCATACACATCCCCATCATCACCAACATCACCGTACACATCACCATACACATCCTCATCATCACCATACACATCACCATACACATCACCATACACATCATCACCACGATCATCATCACCACAAGCACCATCAACCACCTCATCTCCACCATCATCCACCAACACACATCAGACCGAACCATCGGTAGGTTTGACCATTCCACCTGTCACTATTACTTTTCATATTATTTTATATATTGTATATCGGTGTGTTGCGCTTACCTGCGCACACATCCCCCACACAAACAGTATGTATGTATTTACCGTTATCCCGTATACCATCGGCTGGTGGATCCATTAATTTAATAAATTGGCTTTGTAATGTTATGCACAAAGTGCACCTTTTGTGAATAATAACTGAATTCAATAACAACTGAATAACTATACCCTACACCTTAAGGTTAGGAGTATATTAACTTTGTCTCGAATGTGTAACGCATAGAAATAGTGACGATAGATATAGAAAAGTATATGTATAAGTATATTCTTAATCAGCGTCTCCTATTGAGTCTATTTAGCCATGTCCCTCCGACTGTCTGTCTGTCGGTGGAAGTCACGATCCAGAGGAGAAATATCCGTTGTTGTTGCGTTAGGGCTGGTCTTGGTGAAATGGGCAAAATCGGTCAACGACCAGGCCTGCTATTTATTAAAAGTGGTATATTAGCGTTAGTTTTTGAGTTATGACAACAAAATGGACAACAAATTGTGGGTATAGCGTAGCATTACTCCTTAATGTGCCGAATATGGGCGTGATCTGTGCACTTTTAGTTTACATCGACCGCAAACATTTTAACATGGGTTATATTGATAACACACAAACTATGTATCTGAAAAAACTGTAGCAGTTTATGGTCCAACAAATTGTAGTTGTTCAAAAACTGGGGGTGGTCCGCCAACTTCACGGTGTAGGGTATTAAATATTCGGCCAGGCCGACCATAGCAATCTTTCTGGTTTGGAATTATCTGGTTTTGAATTATTCATGCATGTATGGAAAAATGTATGTAATTCGTTACCAAATGAAAAAATTAGCTTTAGAAAATTCTGATTCTGTTGCGATAAAAGGATGTCATGCAAGCTGATGTCCTTGAATGATGTTCGATCCAGTACAAGTGCTCTTTGCTCCACTTCGGTGTCACTTACTCAGCGGTTCGTCATCGAATAACTATAACATATAATTACTACGTGTACCTGGTAGCTTTTGCACACAAGTGCTACATAACATTCTACTCCTAAATAGCGTTCATTTACAGAGAACACGGACGATTGCTGAGGTTTGCCCACTCAATCGCTCGCCGTGTGTTCTTTAGTCTTCACACGAACTCTAGTGTAGTCTAACTTAAATCGATATAAAAATTAATATTTTTGGTGCAGTTGAAATGAAAGTTTTCGTTGCTGCAGTAATTATAATTTGGCACTTTTCTTCGGCGGCTTGTGTATTTGGAAACGAGTTGCATCGTCTTGTGCAGGATCTGGAGGATCATATAAAGGCCAGAACAACGGTGTACTATGATCTGGTCGAAAGTCCTTCAATCGAGGCCTGCTGCAGAATAGCAGAGTACCAAATATTGTGATTCGAGAAGATGTCAAATTTGAGTTGAAGACACATTTCAACTCACAAATTTTAGCAGTTATTTTTATTGAATCCCATTTCGATGAGGGTCTGATGAACACTCTGAGGAGGACTTTGAATGATTGGTACGGAACGGATATGCTTTTTGTGGCCGAGGACTTGCTCTCCGAAACAACCTGGAAGTGGCTGTTTGACTGGTGTTGGTCGAGTGGGTTCTACAACGTTTTGCTGGTCTCTTCGCAGCAACCAACCAAGTTACTTATATTCAACAAATTTCCCCGTGTACAAATAAAAAGTACAACGATAGCCACATATTTTGAGCAACGCAACGTTTGGCGAGATTTTCACGGTTACCAGATACGTGCAGGTGTTGGTAATACGCCGCCCAGATCAATCATATATAAAGATCAGTCCAGTGGGGAAACAGTCTTAAGCGGAACCTTCTACCAAGCAATGCAGTTGTTCGCTGAACGTCACCATGCAACGCTAGCGCCTGTGACTTTCCAGGACACCTCCACCTGTCTTAGCAGTTTGGGAGATACAGTGGACGTATGCTTGCATGGAGCTGCTTTGCAAGCCAACCAAAGATATGAGTTCTCTGTAGTACCCAAGACGTTTTCTTTTTACATATTGGTTCCATTTGCACGGCCCCTGAAGAAGTATGAGTACTTCCTCCTGCCCTTCGACTTACAAACATGGATCGGTATACTTCTGGCCGTAGGTTTCATTGCAGTGGCCATCTCTTTGGTACACTGGCGGGATGTCGGTGTTTGGGATCTTAGCGGCTCACTGCTTACGTCATTTAGTAGCATGCTTTATTTGGGATTCAGATTAAGAAGAACAACATCCAGATCAAAGTTTCTGATTTACACAATCATGATTGCAAGCGGCTTCATTATCAGCAACTTATATTTGGCCAAGTTGTCCAGCTTCCTCTCCTCAAACGTGTACGAAAAACAAATTGAATCGGTTGCAGATTTGTTGGAAAAGAATGTCACGGTTTTGATTAGTCCATATCTAGCACAAATTCTTAGCAACGTTGCTCTGCCGGAAGAACTGTGGAAACATATTAAAATAGTCGACTCTGATAGTTATTTTTCACATCAGTTTGCACTGAACCCAGAGTATGCGTACATCTGTGAAGGGGATTTGTGCTCGTTTATGCTACACCAGCAGATTTTAATTACACGTCCCAAATTGAAACTGATATCACAGGAACTGGTCACCACGTTAGCATCGTTCCCGCTTGCGGTCTCATGGCCTTTAAAGGAAGCATACAATGACTTTTATCTAAATGTATGGAGCACAGGTTTGTATGGGGTAATTGCTAGACGTTTTCATGAAGAAGCCATAAAAGCTGGTCTCATTACGATATACAGAACAGAAGTCGAGGAAGATAGGAAACCTTATTCCATGGAGGACTTTCAAGTGTTATTGATAATATTTGCGATTGGCTACTCAGCTGCATTGTTGGTATTTTGCATGGAAATTTTAATATTTTACTTGTCTAAACTTAAATCCAGACGTCAGTAAGAGTTTAATGGAGTTCCATATAACTAAAGGCTACGTATGGGACATAAATATATACGAGTAGCATGTAGAATATTGAAAACAAAACTCCCACTATTTAAAAGGTTAATAATACTAATTATACTCGTTTGAAAAGTACTAAATGTTCACTTATGCTATATCTTTGCACTTCACACCATTCTCCTAATGTCCATCTTTTGTTTAACTTATAATGCAAAAGTAAGCGGTTCACACGCATAATTGAAAGAGGACTTAATACTAATATTGTAAGCATAAACATATATACAAATGTATGTATATATAGTACAGCTTGTAATTTTTATATTCACGGATAAACTTGTTTAATTATACTTTATTCTAAATTCGATTAAATTAAATTATTAAAAATTCGAATAAAGACTAAAAAAACCTAACCAAAAATTGTTTAACTTGTTCGAGGAAAAGAGAATTTTACTGGTATACCTCCTTACAAAATCTGTCATTTTCTTTGTTAGCCGTCCATTGCATGTAAGAGTTGAGTATAGATTTCATGGTATGAAGATAGACTATTTTATTTTGACGCCTTTAATTGCATGGGTATTAAAAGATCTATAAACTAGAAAGGGTTTTGTCATTAAGTCACCGATCGAATTACGGCACAAAAGTACAGTAATAAGGATCGATTATTTGTGTACTATTTTATTCTATTACAGCAAATTACCTTTCAAATGGAGGACGTTCCGTTTCAACTATCCTTCGAAATGCGCTTCAGAGTTAAATACCATTGTAAGGTTTCTATAAATCATTAACACCGGAATATGATTATCATATGTCACTTATTATATGTTGATCAGCGTGACCTCCTGGGTCGATTTAGCCGTCCGTCCGTCTGTCTGTCTGTCTGTCTGTGTTGTTATCACGATCACAGGAGAATCGGTAAAGATATCGTGATGAAATTTTACAGAAATATTCTTTCTTAGGGTGTGCAGGTTGGTATTGAAAATGGGCAAAATCGGTCCACGACCACGCCTATTTTTTAGTAAAAATGTGATATCAGCCGTTGTTTTTTAGTTATGACAACAAAATTTCATTTCTGGGTATAGTGTAACTTCATCAGTGGATATGTCAAATAAAGGCGCCCACTTTTAGGTTATAATATATACATACATATATATTACATTATCGTCGTTGCGTTTTTAACGAACAGAAGGCGGCAGGCGTAGACAAGTGTACGTGTACATGCACTCTTCATCAGCAACCCCTCCTGAGTTGATTTCGCCTCGACCGGGCGTACAGGGGATCGTTTCGTCTGTCTGTTTGTCATTCGTTAAAATCACGATTGAGTGCAAACGTATGTAGATATTTGAATGAAAATTGCACATTTTCATATCATATTTTTTTGCCTTATAGGAGGGCATTAATCTGAATTTAGTGAACATCAAGTACACCCTGTGATAATGTAGCCCATTTATCAACTCTTCCTATATGTCTATACGTCCAGCCCCCGTCCGTGTGTCTGTAGAAATCACAATTACAAGAAATCCACTAGATATGTATATTAAGAGCATAATCGGACAATCGATCTCTCTTTGGAAAAAAATAGGGCCTTTCATGACTTAGGCTATGACGACTCTATGAAAGACTCAAGCTCTTAGGATTGAAAACGTAAGGTTACTATATTGAAAAAACCTGATCGTAATTCCACTGATCAGCCCACTTTTTCCCATGAGTTAATTATAATTAATAATAAATAATTAGAGTCTCTCTCTAAATTCTGATATTAACGAACTCTCTTAGCGAACTTAGTCAGTAAACTATTTTAAATGGATAACTTTCCTTCATATTAGTGTTGTAATAAATTTTATGCGGTTGGTCCCATTTAAACCTTTTCTTAATTTAATTATGATTATTTGGAGTGGACTTATTCCACTTTCAACAAAAATATTTTTGTGATAATATTTTATAAATCTTAATATATACATATGTATATAAATAAAGAAATGTTCTTTGTGATAATTAAATGCGTTGGATTGTGCTTTGCTCTATCCTACTTCGTGAAGTGAAATCAGCCAACCAAAAGCAATAAAAATAAACCTGAGTGAAAGCCATAGAAAAGAGCCACACCTCTTATTGGAAAACCCTTTACTTTGCATTTAACTGCTTTGTATCACACTCACAAATATGTAGGGCCATCGGCTGGTTTCAAATCCACTACAAAAACAATGAGCAGCGTTCCATCAACTTCGCAGAAATGCAACTTTTTCCCCATGATGAAGATCGTGGTTTTGATCGTTCGGTTTGCGTAATTTGAAGATTACTTTTTGTTCCACTGTCAATATCGATATTTTGTACTTTCAAAGACCAAAAGTAATGACTTTTCTATGTATACTTTACACAAACTATTATTACAACAACTATTATTAAAATATTTTTCGAAATACATATTTCTATATCCTATATTATTTTACTCAAATCCTCGGTTCTTTTATTTTTTATTTGAATTTTTAGTTTCCAGTATATTGAAAACTAATCCCTGATCTAATACTAATACGCTTTTCTACTCTCCTTTTCTTTCATATTCTTTATTATGTATGCATTTATTAAGGACACAATATTTTTTAATGCCACTCTTTATTTTCGTAGTGTTTTTTTTTCTATGTCGTTCCTGTGGGATTGTAATTCAAGGGACGCAGCCGAGCGGGTTTCGGTGAAGAGTATTTCCATGGATTTATGGTCCACACTCACATATTTTCTGTTATTTACTGCTGCGCACAACATTTTTGCAAAATAGTTTCATAAAATATATTCGCAGTGAATAGTTTTCATTCCCTGAGGTGCAGACAGAGCAGTATTTCAAAGGATGGATTCGTTGTAGTGTTCATAAAATTTTACTGATTTTCCTTTCACTTTATAAGGTTTAATAATAATTCAAATGTTTTAAAATAAAAAAACAAATATGCTTAAAGTAATGACTTCTGGTGTAATTTGGTATTTTTTACATTTTCTGTTTTTTTGTCAATCAGGCATCTTCACTCAACCACGACACTTTTTGAACCACGAGTCTATTTTTACTCTATGCAAATCGAGTCAATTCGTTTTCATGTCCAGCATTTTTCTTGGCGCTTGAATACTCAACTTGAAAACGCAACTTGCCCGGAAACAACTTCATCAAGCAATGAAAAATGGGAAGCGGAAGCAATCAGCGCCAACGAAACGAATGACTTTCGTGGAGTCGGTGGCAGAACGCGACACACAGAAAATTTAATGCCACACCCATTAGCCAGCACTGTAAGGGGGGGGGGGGGGTGGATTATTTCTTTTCGGAAATAATCCAAGTATTCCAGCATATGGGAGGGATTAAACTGAACTTATTTCAGAATCTCAGCGAAATTATAAGCTACAATCTAAATTATTTCACTGGTTATACGAGAACTTCGCTTGATTCTTTATGGAACCAATTTAAGCGTTATTTTTATGCATATTTGAAACTTGTATACTGTAGAAAAGAGAGTCATTACCTTTAATTCGAGCCATTATTTTAAATAATTGTTAAGAAGTTTCTTTTATGTACAATTTCTTGAGATCGTCAATTTTTCTGAAGCTTTTACTGATCAAGCGAAAGAATCTGACGGCGAAGGAACTCAGTACAGTTTCGTTATTTTAATTGAGAAGAATTAAAAATATCTACAAGCATGTTCGGACTTCATTTTGAATGATGCGAATAATTCGAACGTATTCCAAATATGTTTAGAACTTTTAACAAGGTTTTCAGTTTAGCATAAAAACATCTTTTTTATGTTGCAATTCCATTGCATTCGATTATGATATGATTTACATTTCAGTTATGCAAATCTTTTAGGCATTTTATCTCAATGTTTGAAATGTCTTTCAGTTTCATGCCAAGGTATCGAGATGGTTGTCTTCTATCAATTGGGAAATCATCTTGTGTCGTTAATTTATTCAATACACGACCAAACTCAGTGCATTTCTTGCCAAAATCTTAATTGAACTGAATTGAATTGAGTCCTTGTTACTCCGGAAACATGACACCTGCCAGAAATTGATTAGTTAATTCATGTAGTCTGTAGGTTTGTAACTCAGCATTACTCCCTTCATCGTGTAGGGTAGCTCAGTGGATATGATTTATCGAAGGCTGCCGCACTTCTATTAATTAAATAAGACCAACTGACGTCATGTGAAACTTGACACCTTGGAGTAGTTCTGATGCATTCAATAAAAGCCATTATAAATAAAATGCTAGTATTAATTTATCTCTAGAATGAAGGATGTTTTACGTGAAGTTGATCCATTATTTCCAAATAAATGATAGCATTTGATTTTCCTTATTCATTCATTATTCTTTCAGTATCTAAATAAATTGCTATAATCATATTTATTAAAACAACATACAATCAGCCATCTTTCGTTGTTTAACAACTGCAGCACTTGTACGGTTTTCTCTGGCCAGTTTGAAGTGATGCTGCAGTCGATTCGGTAAATCGAAAAATTGTTGCCAATTAAAATTGTGAGAGATTGATTTTCGATAAAACATCAAATTATGAAGCTGCTGCTTCTTCCTCCACATCCATTAGTTTCAGTGGAGGAAAAATGTTCAAAGTAATTGGAAATTTATTGGAGGAGAAACCATGACTAAAGAATGGGCAACGTTGTTCTATTATTGTCTATCGTCCTTGTGTAACTTTCTCACAATAAAGTTGATGGTTGAAGTCAATGAAGTTAAGAAAGTTAAAAAATTGAAGACAGCGTACGTGACTTGTTTTGTGATACTTTTAACCGTATTAAATAACTACTGACAAGGTTCTCAGAATGCAGACGAATGTGATAATCCTTCGTTTGAAACGAATCAATTTTGATATCCGTTCCATGAGTTCGATGGTTATTATTTCTTATTTATTTAGTGGACGAACATCAGACGCAAGCAACGAAATTCAAATCGAAATGAAAGAAAAAAGGAACTAAAACTTCAGTTAGATACAAGACGCTGTACTATACACAAATCGAATTGAAGTGGTATATAGTGGAGTGAATTAATTCTGGTTGTGTCTGGTTTCACTCCGATTCTAGCGAATCCGTGATCAGGAGAATGGGTTTTAAAGGAAAGAACAGTAGAGCAGGATGTATTATTGTTAATTTTTAACGTATTTAGATGAGAACTTTTTCGGAACCCTCAGCAGCTCATATTTTTATATTGTCTTTTCCGATAAATTAATTAACTGTGCTGCTGGTGGCAAAGTTGCCAACTACACGCCACTCTTGCGTATCCAGCTGATTAAATTCGAAAATCTCTCCGAAGTTGAAACTCTGAGCTAACTAATGAGCAAATAAAATTAAATGGAGAAAACTTGATGACGCCGTTCGACGAAGTAGTTGGCGATGCTCAAATTCAGTACACCACGTAATTAAATGAAGCCGAAGAGTGTGCTAAATTGAGTTGCGTCGAAAGTGTCAGAAACGCGGACGAGAAACTGAACGAGAGCTTGTGTTTAATATGCAGTAAGTTTAATATGCATATGCATGTAGAACTCGTTAATGATCCGTTAACAATTCAGAGGTGATGAGAAAGAAATATGATGTATAGTTTCAAGATGTAATTCACAAAATTCTTTCATCACATACACGCCGCAAATACACATCCACCCACACTGACTCATCCATCATCCATCATCCATCATTTACTCGTACATCAACCAGGTCTCGGTTTCTGTTTCAACAGCGTTGGTGTTTGTGTTGTGTTGCATTAATGACTGTTTATATTGATTATAATCAATTAATTATTTTCTTTGCATTGTTCTAAAATCGATACGGTTATTAAATGATGTATGTACATGCAATGAGAAGGAGAGGAGGTGGTGAAAAATATCAGCGTATGTTGACTCAAGTTTCTTGAATCCTTATCGAGAACATCAGGTTGCACACTTTATGGGTTTCTGTGGATTGCTTTTCGCTTCAGAAGAAGGATAACAAGCAGCCGAAGGAGCAGATTACTTTGGTTCTGAGAGAGTGTTTGTGCCTCTTGTATTGATGTGTGTCTCTCGCGAATGTACTCAAGTAAGAGCACGCTTACGAAAGCATAACCACTTCAGTCCTCTTCTGAAGCTTCACGTATTCTTGAAGCCGCTCTTCACAATGAAGTTGCATTTTGCTCTTCATACTGATTCCGATTTTTGATTCTTATATAAAAAAGACAAATTAAGTTCTCCTTTCCTAGGCATCACAACACAAGTTCAGTTACACAGACTTTCAATGGCTCATTTAGAAGTTTCTAGATGTTTTTAGTGTTTAAACTTCAATGAATTAATTTTTCTGAACGGCCTTCTCTGAACACGCTTCAAATATGCTTGGAAATGATGGTCCGTAATGTCCTTTATACTGTACTCTATACTCTGTATTCAGAAGCGCTGTTGTAATACAACAATCTCACTCTAACGACTTAAAGAGTGGTATACAAAAGTCTCCATTGGAGATAAGAAATGTCTTCCGAGCTGTGAAAAGTGTTCCGATTTAAAACTATGAACAAGCGGAATGAAGGAGGGATTACAAAACAACAACAACAACAACCACGCCAACAAAAGCAAATGCAACGGAGTAGCAATAAACGGATGAATGTTGTTGTTGTTGTTGCCGAGCAAAAATTGCAGTCTGTTCGGATGACATGTAATTATCTCATCTTGAGTTGGATTAAATTAGTTCCTTTGAAGTAAAGCATGCCATCATCATTATTGTCATCATCATCGTCTGCTGAATACCATCATTAGGATCAGGAGATTGCATCCGAACTCCTTACGCTTGACAAAACAACCAAAAAAGTTACATTTGCAGGATGTTGAATATTTTTAATGCGTAAATTACTATAAAAATAAACTCTGAACTATTTTAGTTATTATCTCCTTTAAGAGTTGAGAAGTGACTTTTGACTAAAGTGATTGCACCAAGAATCGTATATTGAATGAAATTTCTTCAGTGCTTATCGAGAACTGTAATGTTAGGAAAGCAACGAAAGTTAAAGAATTTAATTTAATGGAAGATCTCAATAGAAAGATACAAAATAATCGGTTATTTCTTAAATTCAATCAACTGGAAATACTTTTTAAGTATAATATCGATCTCCACTTTACGAAATCCGATTTAGGTACTTAAAATAAATTAAATTTACCTTCGCTTTTGGGGGCTTGAGCTAAAAACCCAGAAGTTCTTCGAACAAACGTTCAACTGAATTGAACGCATTTAATATACATTCAGGAACGATGACACTGATGATAATGATGATGATGATGATGTCGATGATGATGTTGATGATGGTGATGATGATGATGGTGCCGATGGTAAATAAATTGATTCTTGGCTTTTGCTGTTATTGAGTGGTTTTTATATTTTGTCGCTTTTTTCTATTCTTTTCAGGACATCTTTTTCACTTTTCACCTGCAGGGTGGTTCTTCCGCACGCAAGTTAAACCAGCTCAAAGTGCTTCCGGTCACCACTGACACCGAAACACTAACCACACACATACACATGAACTAAGTCACCTACATGTACATGTGCTTGTGTTCGTAACATTATCCATTTTCGTAATTTTATCTCATGGATTATTTTCCCGTTCAGGTTCTCTTTATTGAATCAATTTCCTTTTCCGCATCAGCCTACAGATTATCGAACGAGATACACGCAAGTGTTTTTGCGATATGTCGGTGTGAGTGTATGTTTGTGTATGTGTATGTGACCACGTGTGGCTTTTATGGAAACATACATACATAACTCGTGCTTTGTTTTGTGTGTTTAGCTCTTTATGCTTTGTTTACTTTTCTCATCGGAAGTAAGGAAGTTCTTTACGAGAGTCAGCAGCATTCAATGTCGATTCACAATTATTGCTCAATCAATTTAATTGCGTTACTACATGAAACCACGATCAGTTTAAGTTTTCTATTCCCTTTTATTAGTTTCCTAATCAATTTTATTGCATTTCTAATGAACTGGGGACCAGCTTACAGCTTGCGGCTTCCTAAGCCACGACATCCCTGGAAGAGGCTGAATTTTTGTTAATTGGTACTTAATTTTGTTTTATAAATAATTAATGATGGTGTTAATGATTGGGTTATAAATTAAAAAAAACTGTTAATGTCAGCATATACCGAGGCTGTCGCCTGTGTATTTGTATTAAGACCAAAAAAATTAAGTATTACTACATGAGTTTACCTGCAACTAAAACAACGACAGTTCTTCAGATTTTCATATAATTATTGTATTTAAACTGAATTTAGTATTTATTCATTTAGTAACCACTTACAAAGGAACCACTAATGTAAACACTTGACACCATACGGTTTCCAGCACAATACACACACGCATTACATACACAAACAACACCAGAACAGTGTTGTCTACGTAACAGAATACGACGTAATTATTGTATACATGCAAGTGAAATCGTAAATGACATGTTTTCTTACTGTATAGAAATTGTGTGTGTGTGCGTGAGGAATTCTGTGTGTGTGTTCACGCGGTTTTGTTGCATTTGTGATTACAATTTGGCCTGCAAACAACATTTAATTAAATGCAGGCACGTAAAATGAACGCAGTACCACCAATAAAAGCAACAACACAAAAACCAAGTTATTGCTAACTACCAGTTAAAGTTAAACCCTTTGAGGTTTCCTTGAATTTTTACTATGAGTTTTTATCAAATTGTGCCAAAATGTGACCAAAATTAATATATTTACTTTGTGCTAAAAGTTTTTCAACCAAAAATTTTCTTTCGTCTCTATTTCTGTGGACAAAAATTTCGTACCTATTCTGAAAATTTTCTGGCACTAAAGATAAAGTAAACGTTGAAACACTAACAACAAAAAAATTAATTTATTTTCATTTAGTAAGTTTTTTCAATTTTTTCTTCTTACCCACTGAATTGGAACAGAGCCAAGGAAACAACAAAAACGCACTCACCAAGGAATAAACTTCACTCTTGGAATGAACAAAATGCATGGAAAACACACACAAACATACACACACACATACAAACACATACACACGTATCCATAATTGCACATAAATTATGAAGGTTTTCTGTTTATATGGAAGAGAGCAAAATGTAGAAAGTTTTATTTTCAGAAGCAAAGAATTACAGAGAAAGGAGAACAGAGAACTTTTTGACCTTCATCTAGCAAATGTGTGTGTGTTTCTGTATTTGTATTTGTGTGGCGGTGTAGGATAATGAATTGAAATATGAAATTTAATTTCTGTGTTTTAAATTTATAATAATTTTAGCAGAATAGAGGAGATTATAACTGATTTACTGCAAATGATGAAATTCTTTCCGACGTATTTGTATCAAAAACATCCATTTAACATGACAAAATGTTGAGCAACTAGACGAAGTGTCTTTCTAAATGCATCAGGAACTACAGGGAAATATATTCCCCACACTTCATATACTTCAATGACACACAAACACAATCGCAATCACAAGTCTATCAACTCCAGCAGCAGGAATCAAGAAAGTCGATGGAAATGGAAGTCAGCGACACTTTAAGCAGCTTGCAGATGCAACTCAGCAACTTGTTTCCATTTCGTCCTTCCTTTCGTTCATTTGAGTGCAGACGGAGGAAAGGAATTCATAAAATATATGCAATAAAATTTAAAATTTATGTGAATATTTCTCTCAGTGGATTCACCTGCTGGCGAATAACTGAACCAAGCCAGTGGCTTTGAGTAACATCCACATAAATTTTCGCTCTAATGTACTTAAATGGAAAACTTCTTTCGCAAGGAAGAAATGTAAAAATCATGTAGGAATTTCAAATAAACTACACAGAATATTGCAAAGCTTCGTCTTAATAATGTTAAAGAATTCGGTCAGTTGTTTGAGAGATGAAATTTCAAAAATACCAAAAGAAGTAAGAAAATAAGCAAGTTATTTAAATATTTTTATATGCTATGAATGAGCAAAGCATTCTTGGATACAAGTTTTAATCGTGTCTCATAAAAGACATCAAAAGAATAAAGAAAATGCAATATAATTATTAGAAATGTATTTTATACTCGACTCTTCTTTCATTTTTGTCCAAAGAATATCATCACACAATTAAAATGATTCTTGTTTTTGCTAAGAATAGCGAAAAATGCATTCAGCTTGTATCGTAGAAATTACAAAACTTCACTACGGTTAATTAAAACTTTAGCAATTACAGAAGCTAGTCCAAGAATCAGCAAAACAAATAGAAATTTTTGAACCTAAAAATATTATATTCAGGAAGGGAGAAAGTGCAATAACAACAACAAATTTCTTTGGGAAGTTTTTCCCATAAATTCATCATTTCCAAGCAGAGCGAAATTAATTAAATGCAACCGTGGGAATTGTTTCTCAGAAATCATAGAAATACTGCGTTTTAATTAATGAGTTTGACGGTAGAAGTGATGAACATAGCAGTAGTAAAAATAATAGTACAATAACAAAAATTATAATGCACTTTTATTAATTTAGGTTGCCCAGCTAAAATATTGTAATAAACTAAACGTGGATACCCCCAGAAGCGTAAATGTTAATGTGTTTCATGTGCTTCATTAGCATGTGCTTCATAAGCACTCATTGAGAAACTATCATTTGTATATATTAAAATAATTTAAGTGTGAAACAATATCAATTGTAGATTCATCAATCAAAGAGTCCAAATGCATTATTTGTTGGTGGGTCCACAAATTGAAATAGAAGAAATACAGTTTACGTTGTTCCATAGCAAACACTGAAGAGGAGCCGTCAAAATAACTGACTTCTTCTACTTCTCTTCACCTTTTTCTGTCTTTCTGCTTGGTTGGCTTCATCAATTTGTACGATGGAAACGTAATCGTCTGCATGGCAACCGCACAAGAGGAATATGCCAACTACTCCCATAAAGTTTAAGCGGACTTCAACAAAGTTTGAATGGTTTTGGAAAATACAAAAAACATTCTGTACAAAGTTCAGGTTAAATCATGTTGTATGGAAGAAATACACGAACATTGATACGTTGCCGCTGAGGTTAGCTCATTTATTTACGAGTAGATACACAGTCATAGAAGCCGGTCTATGGATTGGTTCGAGCTGAATGAATGCATGACAACCTTTGAAGACCTCTCAACGGGTTCAGCCACAGAAGCGCTGAACCGTAAATCTGCTGACTAGCGTCTGCTCATGTCAGATCATGTGTTCGACATAAAACGAGAGAATATGGCTTGAATTTTTCCGAGCATTGCTTGCATACAAAATTGCATACAATTGAATTTCCTACAAAAGCTTATTTTAGTTCACATGCTGTGAGCCAAAGAGTTTAGTTTTCTAGGTTGCTAGAAAGGGAAATCAAAAAAGAAATTCGAACTGGTGTTGGCTTTCCAAAAATCCTTCAAACTGGATCTTTTTCCTAGTTTATTTTGTGACTTTAGGTCATTCATTTATGCAGTTTCCGAAAAGTTTAGAAAATGAGTCTTAAAAACGGCTACAAACACCTTCGTAGGGTATTTCATTCTACAATATAAACAAATACGCGAAGTGGACTGAACTACTTTTTAGTTAAATGCAGTTAAAAGCGGAATCGTGTTGAGAAATTAATCTATATTCTACTTTTTACTTATTTTTAACCTTGTGTATCATTCTCAATTTCTCTGTGTATCTCTCTCTCTCTCTCTCTCTCTTCCATTTTATCCTATTTTGAATAGTGTTTTATAACTCTAGCCTTTTGGTCGAAAAAGTTAACCATCATTTGTTCACTCACACATTCCACATGCAAGTGGAAGGTTTTTCCGCTCTTCTACCATTCGAAATGACGCTCGCAACGGACACGCTTCATGGCGCTTTTTCAAATCTGTGGCCACGCTGTTCACTACCACCAGAAATCCTTTGAATTCACTACTAATTTGCTGTCTAAGCATTCGCGTATCGTAGTCTTCTACACGTATTTTTGCACTTTATTAAACCCCTCACTTCTTTGGCACACATGAGGTCACTCATGAGGTTGTTGTTTATATAAATCATTTTTTGTAAGAACCTTGAAATGCCAAAAACTAACACTTCTTTTGTAGTAGAGATTTGCAGAGACTTAGAAAATTGAATGGTATCCATTTGTGTGACATGAGCTGATTAAAGAATATAAGGACAAAAATAGAAAAAATCATCTACGACGAACTCCGAAATCAAATAAAGTAGCACAGCAAAACAAAGTTTTGAATCTTTAATTCAGAGTCCCAAAGAATCTTCTTGATATGTTGCATGCGTCCAACATACAATCGATAATAAGAAAGTTTCATAAAATTTACCAAGTGTAATGAGTTAATACTTAATTTATGGCCTACTCAGTTTACTAAAACAACAACACAAACAACTTGAATATCTTAGGGGACAATTTCTTTGTCATTATTTTCACTTCAAGTAGTTGATAGCACTTTTATTGAAGTTTTAAGTTTTAAACTCAGCAATTCTTTGCTTCAAAATTTAAACTTTTGTTCACCTTTTCCTGTTGCAACTTTATATACAGCAACATCTTTTGTAGTATAATTTAAAAGTTGTGAAGGGGAGACCGGGGGGGGTCGTTGCGAAACGTAAAAAACGAGAAAAAGCATTGAATTGACATCTAGAAACAAAAATAAAAGATTTTATTGCTTCATATAGGTAAATCATAATTAAATTCAAAATCATAAATTTAAAGCAGCAAACTTGATGATCTATTAGCGTTATATTTCAGAGTATTACATTGATGTATACATAGATATAAAAAGCATTTGCTACATTAAGTAGGCTACAATCGTTTCATGGTCCTTCTTTAGATGGTATCTAGTCTGAAAATATTTTAGATTTCGGTTATTAAGACTGTTCCCAAAATAATACTTAATTTTAGAATATTAAAGTTAGGATTATATAGCTTCTTATAAGATCCGACTGGAATCGAAAATTCTTCTCGTTTATTTTTGTTTTTTAAATTTTATAGCTGAATTTTGATTCTAAACTTTAACTGAGTGAGAATTCAAAACGCAATCACCAAGTTTTAATTATTCATGGATATCTTATATTCATTGGTTTCCATTTCGTTTCTAACAATTAAGCGATTTTGCTGCTTATACTTTGAGCAATATTTTTCGGGATCTTCAGAAGCAAAAAAGACCCGCCCAACAACAAAATTTCAGGTCCCGCACTACATTACATTTAGCTTAACTTTTTGTACTTATTTCTTCCTGTTTTTTGTGATGATTGTCCGGAAGTCGGGCCAATTGAACAACTTAATTCGGTAAAACTGAAATATTGAAAAGAGTAATTTTAATTTTTAGAAATTTTAAACCTCTGGAGTTCCAGTTTTCGGCATCATTAAGCTTGTGTGCTTTTTTGGATATTTTCTTCTCGTTCTTCGTTTTTTCACTCCACAACGTTTAATGTTTGCATTTAACTTCGTTCCTTTCTTCCGTCGACTTAATCCTGTTCTACTGTCAGATGTCAAGCGGTGAAGCGGCGTTCGTTGCAATGTCAACATTGCTGCAGTTCGCACGCATTCCGGCGGTCACCGAGTGGCCCCAACTTTTCACAGAGAGGTCAACCGCAAAAAGTTCAGTGAAACTTCAAAAAAGTTTTGAGATTTGCTTCTTGCCACTGCAAGTAAGTTTAGTAATTCCTGCATAATTTATGTTCTTATAATCAAAGTTCTGACAGATGAAAGGTGATACTTTGTGCACAGCGACAAAAATAACATTTTCCTGAGTTAGAGTTTTTGCTTTATAATTCTCATTAGCTTAATAATTCAACGCTAAAATAAGAATATCCAGTTCTCATTACTTCACAATCCACGAAGATTAGATTTAATACTAAATCGAGTATCTTCTGTAGTTAATTTAAATGAAATTCATATCAATCATACATCATATCGCGACGTCTTCGTAAAATTATACAGGTTTTCTTATTAAAGTTTGCTATACATTTCACTATAATGTGAATTATTTTTATTTCAGGTTAGTATTTTGCATGATCATTTTAAAGTTCAAGAAATTTAGAAAAATCCTTGTTATTCAACAAAACTTGTTGAGTTTATGATTCACATTTTACATTTGATTTCACTTTCATTGCTTTAATTATGTTCCTCTATGAATCAATTCAAATACTTTGAGCTACATATAATCTGTATAATGTCGGTTTTAATACATCCCTGTACTCACTTCCTACTTTCTTCCTAATACTTCCTATTTCCTTCTATAGCCTCCACACATCCACAAGAAGGGAATTCTTCTTGGATGTCATGACGGTTCTCTTGCTTTGTGAGTAAATCTGATGCTCCAAACGTAGAGTGTACAAGGAGGAGAACTAAGACTGGCCAACTTTAAGCTGTCTTTGTCACTAGTGTTTAATGTGATTTCTCTTAAATTTTCCTGCCTAACTGGGTTTAGTTTTAAAGACACCTGGACGTATGAGAATCATCAACTATGAGCAACGTTTCAACTGCGGCGATAGCTTGTTGAAGAGCTACCATCGTCGTGGCTGTTTGTTTTATCATACATTCTGGTTTTTCAAATGCGATAACTAAATAATATTTCCCTCTCTATTCAGTGCTTTGTTGTGTTTTGCGGATTGACAAACTTTGCTTAAAAGGACTTCTCTTAAAGAACGCTCAACCGCAAAACTGACATCGCGAGAGGGTGAGGCTTGAGTTCGGTGCATAATGAAAGTGAGCTGTGTTGTTGTAGCCAGCTCTCGCACGGCGATTGTGACGTGAAATTGAGATGAAGTGCAGTCGTAAGGATGGGGCATGTGAAGCGAGACAACACACTCCTTGAGAATGTGGCGGGGTGTGCTGCAGTCCGAAGTCTGGTTCTGGTCTGGAGTGCTTCTTGAGGTGGTTCAAGTGAAGTTCTGTGGGGCGCTGTCCGTACCTGTACAGATCGAATACAGTTTATTAAATGGAAGCCCTATTCTTAGGTTGCTTATTAATAACTTCATTGTTTTAATTGTTGATTTGCTTTAATTTGCATTGATATTAAAATTACTACGGAATCCATTGGAAGCCAGCAGTTGAACTACGATAACTGAATGCAAATCAGGGTCCGACCCGAATTTAATTAAAAATAAAATCATTGCAGGTTTTCTGGTTTAATTTGCCTTCTTCGGTATTTTTGAATTTCGTCCCTCACTCATTTTGTTTCAATAATTCAACAATTGATTTCATTCGTGCGACGTTTGATGATTACTGCGAAAACATCTGCTGCCAGCCTCAACATAAATCATTTTCAATGAACAAATTTGGTGAGTTAAATGATTGGTAATTGAAATTACAGCATTAATGCAATGTACGTGATTTTATGTTGCTGTCATTTAAATTAGTAAATGTGCCTTTATTTGCATATTAAATGTAAATTCTTCAACTCTAACAAGTTTTATATATTATAATTAAGATTAATTTATTTGTGCTGATTGAAAATTCTCAATTATTACGAAAAAACCTGCTAGAAGATCGCTTATTATAAGAGTTTTACATATTATTATATTTTTTAGATCCTTTTATACTTCTAGGAAGTTAAAAGCATCGACATTTTACAAGAAGTTTTCTTCCAGGCACCAGCTATCACATCGACATCGCGTACATACTTCGGGTTGACCCTGATAAATTGCTGGAGAGCCGAGCCATTCCAAGCCGGGTCGCAAGATTTCGCTCACATTCTTGCTGCATCGTAAAGTCAAGCATGACAACGCGACGTGCCAGACGTGACGTCATTTATGGTACGTGACATTGTTTGAATGCAGCAGAATGGCCTTTTTGCGCTGATGTTCGCTTATGATGCACATTTATAAGAGCGTTCATGAGAAAAACCTTCGTGTGTATCGTATAGAATACAGGCTACATAAAAACACAAGTTGGTCCTTGTTGCATGTATAAATTATCATTCTGTATGGAGTGTATGTAGTCTGTATGCAAGTTTACTATGCTTAAGAATTGCGCTATCATAAGCTATTAAATATTTTATAATTGTTTAAATACAACCCGGAACCCGGAATCGGAACACATTTTGGTAAAAAAAAACAGGAAAGTTTATCTTCGAAGGGGTCTAACTGTGTGCAACTTTGCAGTCCCGTTATATGGTACCTATGAGAATAGACTGCGGACTTCCTGCCCACAAAGTAATCGAATATTTGTCAGGTACTCATGTCGCTGAAGCAGTTTGCTCTCCTGCAATTTGGTTGACACAAAACTACAATAAAACCACCGCCAAATTGCACCAACCAACATGTCCCGAAGTCCTAAATCTCAGTATGTGTAAACGACGAAAAGAGAGCATATTTGAAAGTAAGTAGACATTCCAAAGTCACGTAGCAACAAACGTAATATTCGTCCTTACAGTCCTGTTGGTGGGGGGAGAGGAGGCAGTCAATGGCTGATGATGGTTAAGTTTTCGTAGCTCAAACTGAACTCATTCTATAGCTCGCACTCTCTCTCTCTCTCTCTCTGTCTCTCTCTGTCCCTATCTGAACAAAACGGTTTCAGCGTAGTTGCGAAAACAAACCATGTCCTTGCCTAAAATGTGGAAGACATACGATTTTAGATTTTGCTTATATTATGTATATATATTACGATTTTGTGAAAATATTATACTATATACATATTTATTTATTTGTTATTATAAATGTAAAGTAAACTTGTTTGTCGTTAATCAAACGCCGAGACAGACAAAAAGGACTCGCAAAAGAATAAAATCGCTTATAATAGCTCTCATTTATCTCTATCGTAAATTCCGATTATTTATCTTTCGATCCTTTCCAATAGATTTTTTCAGTTAACGTAACATCGACTCCATTATTTCTGTAAAATCTTACTAACAGTCTGGATAAATATTAAGTGGTTGCATAGACAATGAGACACTGAGAGGAGGATGGAACGAGTGCAGCGTGTGTGTCAATGCATTACATTTCCTACATAAGTTCATCGAATATCCGAGTACAGATAAATAAACTGTCTGAGGACATCCTTTTATTGCTTCGAACTTAATTAAAAAGTGCCTTCAGGGCCGGAAGATGTCGCTGGTAGATGCACTGAATCCTTGTGGGTCAGTTTCTTGTGGAGATCTGAAGCAAAGTCGTTGTTCTATTGTTGTTGCAGAATGAAGATGTTTTACTATTATTTATAATTGCAATTGCTTCCATGTTCTTCAACAAAGGAATGTAAGTTGGATTAAAAAGAAGAACATATTTTTGTGTATCTCGAAAATGATAACCTGCGGGAAATCTTACTGAAACTCAACTTTCTTTAATCTTTAATCAAAGAAGTAGGTTAGAATAGGATGAGGTCACGGGTGTCAAAAGGCCAAAATCAGGTCATCTCATCTTAAGTCAATTAGAACCCTCGATGAAATTGTTCAGACGTATTATCTTGACATCCTTCAAGGTCGATTCCGTCAATCCGAACATAGTTGATAGAAGGAACTGGAAACTTTTCGGGTACAGGTGCAGGTCTCCCCAAATCGAATTTATGAATCTGTATTACAATTAAACAACAATTGCTCTATCATCGGCCTTTCTTCATTGATTATCCTCAACACATTTTCGTTTCCTTAAAACTCAGATATATTGTATATAAAATAATATTGTATATTATAAAAGTCATTATAATATTTGTATATTTCGATACTGGATTCTACATTCATTTCAAGCGCGTATCCCTGATCCAACATCACTGAATTTTAGCTTCTTCTCCTCCTCATCCTCACCCACGTCGTCGCTTTTCTTCTTCTGGGCGCAGTTGACGAAACCCCGGGCCATTCTGCTCTTGCTCATAAAAGTAATCTTCGTTAAGCCCATTGTTGAGGAGGTAAAAATCACACCATTGACCCAGATTCTCATTGCGCAGCTGATAGAAGTGCTCCATCCAAGCAGTGGACAATTCGGCTTCGTCATGGGGCCATGGAAACGTAACCCCAGGAACCTCGCCTAAATCAGTGAGGCTGAAGATGCACTCAGTCAGTATGGATATAAAATCCATATTCCTACAAGATTACTACAAATTTTCGTCCGGAGTAAAATATTTGGTCAACAATATATTTTTATTTATGTTCGTATATATGCTGTCAGAAAAGTCGGAACATTTGTTGTTTTTATAATAGAAGTATATTTATCATAGAAGTAGAGAAACGAACTCAGGTATAAAAAAACGACAGCGGATGTTGACGATAACGTGTTGAATTGAGTTCAATGGGTATATGTTGAAAATATAAGAAATTCGAGTGGTATACATATATATAAATATCCTGCATATCCTAAGCATGTATGTAATGTGATCCTAGCGAAGGGTATATGTGAGGCCTGATAGCGATGGGATTTTGTACTTTTACTCCTTTCGCAAGACTGGGTATTGGACTGGATCGGTAAACTTTCAGTTTACAAAAACTGTGGGTCAGAATGTTGTTGAACGTTGGTCGAAATGTGAACCTAAGTATAATGATTTGGATTCCTTTCAAAGGTTTTGCGAAACTGAAGAGTTAAAGCTCTATGATCATTGATGATTTTCATTATTGAGTTCATGATCACATGTTTATGATAATAGTAAGTGATAAGATATGTGATATGTGATGAAAAAGAATAGTTGATAAGAGAAATCAGAGTTTTTAACCCTTATACTCGTATAATGTGTATATACAGTATATTGTGGACATATTCAAAGGCAAAAATATTGTTTCTCGTTTCTGTTTATTGAAGATTAAAAACAGTTTGGATTCTCGCACGTACTCAGAGTTTGTTCTGCTTCTTCTTCTTCTACGTCTCTTTCCTCTTCCATTTCACCCTGCTTCTGAGATAAAGAATCGTCGCAAATAATATCATGATTTCTTACTGCAGATGTAATAACTTCAAAATTTATGGAGTTCCACAGAAAATAAAATTCAATTTTCACAGAGAATGTCTACAAAATGATGATGCATTATTTAGGGAGAGCAGAACACACACTCATACGTGTGTGTGTGTGTGTGTGTTTGTGTGTGTGAATGTGTAAGTGTGTTTTGGAAGAAAATTCGGATGCTATCTGGTGCAAAAGTTCGCAGTTTGTGTGCGGTACAATAAACACGACGAGATGCGGTCACATGGATGCTTGTACAGTTGTAAGTATCACAAAATATCGTTTCAAATCGCGGTCAAGAATTCTGCAACCTATAAATTCTTCTTATGGATCAAATCGCCTTATAAATCCATGATTTGTGATTATTAATGCTGTATGCGGAAAATCGATGTTGTGCTCTTCGATATACGAATTATTTTATACTTATACTATTTACTCTGTCGTAAAACGCAAACGAAACTTTATTTCTTTTCGTAAAAAGAAAAACATTGTGAAAAAGTAAGAGAAGAGTTAATATAAATGCAAAGGAAAAGTTTGATAATAACCACAAGAAAAACTTGTAATTGTACACTTTCCAATAACAACAACAGATATTTATTTGTATTTATGACTTTCTGCCGCTGATGCAATTTTTATTGCAACTTCAGTTAAAAGCAGCAGCAACACGGCGAAGTGCAAAAAAAAAGCATTGAAATTCTTTGTTGCAGATATTTTTTGCCGTTCGTTTGGCAACTTTTTTGTTCGCCGCTTAATTTTTATCGTTGAACAACAAATTGTTTAAAAAGTTTTCTTTCGGTAGAAATGCGCTTTTCTTTGCTCAAGAGGGGGACAGGGGGAAGGAGGCTCTAAAGTTTTGGTGGCTTTTAAAAATACTAAAATTAATAACTTTTCGTAAAGATTTTGTATGTGTAAATCACTGTCTTTTCTTTATTTTCCTCCATGTAAAAAATGTTTTATACAGTTTTTAACTAGTATTCTATTAATTTTTGAGATTTTTCCAAAATATCCGATAATATTTACATTTGTCGTGAATAAATAACATATTTTAATTTGTTATATTTACCATACATATAACAATTAATAGCAATTAATTTCTTAAAAGAGGTGAGGTCACATTAATTAATCAAGGGATCAATTTCAGTCGTAATACTAGATCTCTGTCGGACGTTGAACTCGAAGCGCAGCCCATAGAAACAAATGTTTTACATACTTTTATACAAGCACAGCACACGATTTCATGTCCTTATTTTCGCTTCCTCCACTCCTTCGTTCCATCATTGTTGTTGTTCTTCCTCTACATCCTTTCCTCACAATCCTGAGAAGAGTATTTCTCAGCATTTAATTCCATCGGCCCGATTTTCTAGTGTCCCGGATTTCTATTCCGATTGACTCTCCGACTGGGTTTAAAAAAGGCGATGTATATAAAAAAAACAATCCAATCGATTACTGTATATAATATATATAAAAATAATATTAGACCCATAGTATATTTAAATAAAATCAGTTGTTCTAGTTGCCAAAATCTGGATTAACAAGGAACGTTTTCTTCCTTCCAATGACAATAAATCAAATGTAAAATAATTATAAAATACAGCGTTAGGCGCTTCAAGTGTTACCAACTTAAAATTTATACCAATGACAGCTGTTTATATTGTTTACGAGCTACCGCAAGCATTTGCGTCTAATTTTTATAGAATAAAAGTTATTCGTAATGGAATTCAAACGTAACAGTGTTTGTGTATCGCACCACAAATCGTTATAATGATACAGACAGCATTGCCAAACGCTGTGGTGGTGGAACAACGGCAATATCACCTGAAATTGTTGGGAATGTGAAGGCTCGACTTGTACGAAATCCACGCCGTAGTGGTACTCAAATAGCCAAAGAACTGAAAATAATAACAGCGAAGCATCCGACGCATATTCCAAAAAGAGCTCAAGTGACAGCCTTACAAGTTCCAAGAGACACATGATCTTCACCAAAACAAAAAAAAAGTTAGACTCGAACGAGCTAAGGAGTTGTTACGCTACGCACGAATGTAGCGAATTTCCAAACATTGTGCTCTCTGATGAGAATGATCGTGTTTACTTAACTGAATGCACTTACGGAAATTTGAGCCTACGAACGGCAACCCGAAGTAATCTTCCATCTCAAGTAATGGTCTGGGTAGCTGTGACCGCCGATGGACGCTGTCCAATCGTTTTCATCGAGCCTGGTGTCAAAGTCAATGCGATTTATTATCGGGAAAACGTTTTGGAAGCTGCTTTAAAGCCGTGGCACGCAAACATTTCATTTGTACACCATGGACACCATCATAAATCATTATTGTATTTAACATAAATAAAAGGTATTTAAAATTCCTTTATAATAGTACCCATTCTATCCGGATATCTTTAATACTTTAGCAGATATAGTGTATTTCGAAGGGCTATAACTCGATAACTATACGAGAGCAGAAGAATTTCTTGTTTTTGTTGTTTTTCACGAAGACTCCAACAACAATATCGGTTGCAAATAATAGTTTTTGCGCTTTCGTCCGGCTCTTTGCGAGTTATGCCCATTATTCATATTTGAAACCTTATAACTCGTAAACCAAACGTGATCGATAATATTTTTTAGCATCGCCGGATGCCGGAGGGTAGGAGCTATAAAAAAAACACCTTGGATCTGTGCGAAAGACCTACACTTCTTTCTCTTCTATGACTTCTGCCATTATTTATTGGAAATATATTAAACACATACACTAATTTTTTAGATTTTCTAAATAATTTTCGTGCAATCCCTGTTGCAAGTCACATTTGATTTGAGTTTTTCATTTGAAGTCATTCTACAAGTAATTATAATCTTACAACTGGACATAAAACAACTGGACAATAAATTTTAATATTTCGACCTTTTTTGAAATGAACCAAAATTCGTATATATTAGACCGGTCCTTATTTCTTTTTTGTCGAATTCGTATGACGGCAAGCGCTAAAACCATTTTATTTGATCCTACACAAAAAAAATTTGAGCTTGATTGGACAATTTTTAGCCGTGCCCCCGCCAACATTGAAATGTTTTTCCCCGGTTTTTCTTGAAATGTATCTGGCAGCCTGTAAAATCACTGATGGTGCTGCAGTTCATATCCTAAGTGCAACTGCTGACGCGTTGGGCTATGATATCGAAGATCTTATACTAAATCGTTCATCAATTCGTCGAATGCGTCAGAAACATCGTGCAACAACAGCACAAAACATTGCAGCAAACTTTGATGTAAGTACTGTAATGTGTTTGTGTTTTTCCATATGCTTCTTTTTTTATGTTTTGAGTATAAATTAAGAAACTTGAGTTTTTTTTTCCAGATTCCACGTAGTTTTGTTTTGCATTGGGATGGTACAATGTTACCAGAAATTAGTGGCAGGGAAAAAGTTGATCGCTTGCCAATCATAGTCTCATCTCAAGGTATCGATAAACTACTTGGCATTCCAAAGTTAAAATCTTCGAGTGGAAAAGAAATATCAGATGCCGTGTTTAATTCAATAAAAGAATATGAAATGCTTGATCGAGTTGAAATTATCTGCTTCGACACAACTGCTCATAATACAGGAGCACAAAACGGTGCTGCTGCTCTGCTTGAAGGAAAACTAGGTCGCGATTTATTATATTTTCCCTGCAGACACCATATTTACGAGTTGTTGATCCGTAAAGTGTTTGAAATTAGAGTGGCTACTACAGCCGGTCCAGAAGTGCTAATTTTTAATCGCTTTAGCAAATACTGGAATAATATTGACAAATTAAATTATAAGAGTTGTTTAGAAGATGAACACATTATTACAGTATTGACAGCTGAAGAACGTGGAACAATTTTAAATTACTGTCTAGATAACTTAAAACAAGCTCATAGCAGACGCGACTACAAAGAATTATTACAATTAGTTGTCAGTTTTCTTGGTGGTACGGTGCCGAATTTTAACACCTTTCGTATACCTGGTGCAACTTCTCATGCTCGATGGATGTCAAAATCTATTTATGCACTTAAAATGTATTTGTTTCGTAATGAATTCAATATGACCAAACAAGAGCTAAACGGTATACGTAGTGTCTGTCTGTTTATAGTTCGTATTTATGTAAAAGCCTGGTTTGGATGCACTAAAGCAATTGAAGCACCAAATCAAGACCTAAATTTAATTAAAAATATTATAGCTTATCCTGAAAGGAATATAGCTCTTGCTTTGCTACAAAAAATAAGCAATCATTTGTGGTATTTGTCGGAAGAAGCAGTCGGTCTTTCATTCTTCGATCCTAATGTAAGTGTTACAATTAAAAAAAAATGGTTCAGGCAATTAATGTTAAAGCAAATACAGAAAAATGCAAGCGAATAATAACTAATCCAACAAATATCGACACATTTGCGCAAAAAGATTTAAGCGATTTTGTAAATTCCAATACACTCGCGTTCTTTGATCGCTTAGAAATTTCAAAAGAATTTTTGCAAGTCGATCCGTCGGATTGGAATGAAAGATTTGACTACGCTCAGGGATCACAAATTTGTAAAAACTTATCTGTAGTAAATGATGCAGCTGAAAGAGGCGCCAAATTCATTACAGATTATAATAATAAATTAACCCACAATGAAGAGGAGAAACAATTCCTTTTTCAAGTGGTTAAAGAATATAACATGAATTATCCCACTTTTAAAAAGACTTCACTATTAAATTAAAATAATATTAATGTTACTATGAGTATGTAATTAATAAAAATATTTCAGTTTATTCTTACTTTTCAAATAAATGCAAATAAAATAAAAAAATATATTTTTTTTTGCCTTATTTCTCATAATAAAAACAAAAAGGTGCTTGGGGCACGGCTAAAAATTATCCAATCGTTGTCAAATTTTTTTTTTATGCTTTGTGAGACTAAAACGAATATTTTTAGCGCTTGCCGTAACATATATTCGAGAAAATAAATTTGTCCATATAAATAAGGACCGGTCTAGTATATATACTGTACTGAATCAATCATTCATTAAAGAACGCAGCTTACATCTGCTCCCATTCAAAAACCTACAAACCTGCTGTTTAAAGAATTACATTTCACTTTTTTATTTGAATTTACTGCCAACAGAAGTTTTTACAAACGTATAGAAATTTTAAAATTTTCACAACCATAAACAAAAATAGAATCCTCACTATCACAATTGTTTGCTGTTAGTGTATTTTACTGCCAACAGAAGTTTATTATATTTGTACTAATTTTTCAACATCGGAAACAGCAACAAAAAGATTCTCACTGCTACCATGCCAGCGCATGATATTTTGCGTTCACAAGTTCGCTTAACCGTGAACCTCCTCTACGTTGGGGTGTTCTGTGTGCTGCCGTTTCTCTGGTTTGGCGAGTGCAAAAACGCCTTGTCACTAGTTTTCAAAAATATAAAAGCGTCATCTGACCATGAGATTGCCGGCTACTATTTTCCAACGGCCCTCCATGTCCCCTTCGTCTTAATTGGACTCTGGATGTATAATATACATCGTCGCTGGTGGGTGGAAAAGCAGCAACAACGCACTGAAAATCTGAACTGCGAGCCTGATTTCACCACAACTCGCGAACTTCCGGCACTAAAGCAGAATATTTTGTATGCAGTTCAAAAAGTGGCCGAGGAAAAGATTTCGGTGCCATTCAAGAATGCAACGAGCGACATCAAACCGATGCGGATTCTCAGAACGATGACCTGTGATGATTTTAACAAACAAATGGAGAATATTGAGAAAGAAACTCGAGAGAGAGCAGCATCATCCAACGTGGAATCAGACCGGCCAAAGATCCCCAAAACCCGGAAACCATCGGTAGCCCCATCCAGACACTCAAAATCCAATAAGTGATATACATATACATACATATATGTATACTCTATATACATACTCTATACATCTATATACATACATAATATAACATATTTGCTAGCAAAAATAAAATTATTAGCTCTACAGCATTTGATTCAAATTTAAACTGGACTTTGTTATTATTGTAAAGGATTGATATGCATGAATGCAAACAAAACACTAAAATATGCATGACAACTTTCGGTTTCCTAGGAATTATGCGAGGATATATGTACACTAAAAAGTACAAGACTTAACGTGCTGTATTTAAAGGATTCCTTGAATTACATTGGTGACAAAAAGACAAACAACACATCAATGAGACGCACTCTTCTACAATGAACGAACAATTTGACCATTGAATTTGACAATTTGATATCTCTTAGCATATTTCTCCATTCTGACGTCCTTGCAATACTCCTGTAGCGGCGACACTACAGTCATCAGCGTAGACCCACTACCACCATCGATGAATAACCACCGCCCAGTCGTGGTGAGCCTTCTTTTATAGTCACGGCGGCGTTCTGAGTGCATTCGTTTCCTCACATCGTATTTAAACGAGTTTGTTTTGCATTTATTAACACTTTATTTAGTTTCTTATTTATTTTTAATTAGAGAAACATCTTAGATAGTACAGAAATGAGTGCTTAGCCATCGTTTGGATTCAACAATTTATTTAACAACTAGTTAATAAAAGAGATGTACGAAAGTGAAAAACATAGTTAAGAGTTGAGTACTAAGATCCGAAAGAAGTATTGGATTTCCAAGTCTTTCATCAAGTTAATAATATAATTTTTTTTATTATTATTAACTTAATGTTTTAGTAGCTCCATTTTTGAAATTCAAAGATTTACGTATTCAATTTTTAGAGATCCTTGTAAATTATTACTTCTCAATAAAACAAGTTAAACATTTTCATATGTGATCCTTACACGGTTCATAGTTTTTCTTATTTCACAGCAAAGCTGACTTCCTTTTCTTCAACGGTATTTAAAAGTTCAATTAAAAGACCTCTAAACAATTTCTTTTTTTTAATATTTTATTCCTCTCTTCAGTTTCACTTTAATTGTTTACATAATCATTTCTACATTTGGATCATTGTCACTACTCTGTAGAATTCTTCTCAGGCGAGTTCAGCTTCTGTTCAGGTGTCTGCTTATAATCGGTGTACTTTTAAATTTATTCATATAAGTGGATGAGTAACTGGACCAATCAATGGATTATTTGTTATGCTTTGTGACATGTCGGCTACGGAATAATGCACCATATATGCGTCGAAAATGCGTCGGGACACAAATAATAGATGGACACCGACGCCAATATTGTTGAAGGTGTTATTCATCTGCAGCTAATTGAGAGAAGAGAAACAAAGAGACAATCAAATAGTAAATAAGATCGTATAAGTGTATAATATAAAGACAAGTAAAATGAGGAGACGCAAAGAAATAAGAATGCACACAGAGAAATCAAAAAGCGGAGAGGAACTAAAAAGAATTACAATTCCAGCAGACAAACAGACCAACATGAAAATAAGGACAGAGAATGCGAGGATATGATTTTATCGATATTTTTATTTCTTACTTTTGGGGTGAACAAGAAACGTGTTCCTTCGATATGCTTCTTTGTTTGTGTGTATGGCTTTTCGATGTTCAGTTGATCTTTTGTGGGTTATCAAAATATGCTGCCATCTCACAGAGTGTACAATGAGTAGTTACGAGTACGTGTCCGTGCGAAACTGAGTGTGGGTGAGATCGTAGCGCGATCCTGTTAGCGATAATTCGAAAGCTGCACGCACAAATAATGATAAATCACCAAAAATTTAACTTGATTTCCTTTGGTTTAATATTCTTTACTTCACTTGTTTCATTGACTGGGTCTTAAAATCATAAAAAGATTCGAAATGTTCTTAAAATCCTAAATATTTTCAGCCGATTTCGGAAGATTTTTTATGAATTCGGTTTGTAATTTTATTTTAATTGTTTTTTTGAATTGTGCATGTTTATCGAGAAAATTCTTTTCGCTTTTTGGATAGTCACTCTGTTAGAGTGTTAATTTTTCTAAATAAAGAAGTTTAAAATATAACTTTCATTTAAAGGCCTTAAACAGGGTTTCCTTTTAGAACAGATTTTCTAGCTGAATGTTTCAGAAATTTTAAATGCTTCGTATTTTTTGGCCGTCGGATTATTTATAAATCATGGACTCTCTGTATTCGCCATCATCAAATTCTACTATAGTTTCTCGTTCGAAAGTATTGCAAAAAATACTCAAAAAAGCAGAAGCCAAGAACGAAGAAGAAACGTTGGAAGTTTTCGCATTGCAAGCACAAATGCATGAAGTAAATAAAAAAAAACGGATGGGGTGAGTTGGGGAAGAAGCTAATCATAGTCCAATATTGGTAAAGAGATAACCTAAAAAAGCATCGAAGCGCAGTAAAACTGAAGCTCATCTTGTTCTCAAAATTTCCCACAAGGACACTCACCGAAATTTCCTGCGATAAAGTAACCATGAACCATTGTGAACTCTCGAGACGTTCCTTTGACTGGCTTCTTAATCATGATCGAAGTAGTTTACTGAAATCAATCGGTGACTGCAACATCAGCTTCCTGCGGAGAATTCAAAGAATGAACATTAAAATATGTACATTTGTTTGCATCTTCAGCTTTATGTTTGTATACCATTGTACCGAAATTGATTCGGCGTGTATTACGCTGTCTACGGATGCTGCCAGATCCAAGCTCCTTCAGCTGTCGTAGAACCACGAAAAACAACGCCGCCTGGTGTCGTCAAATGAGGTTTTGGGAAGAGAGGGGAAATAAATAAAACTGCATTTGGAATGGGTTAAAAATATGCAAACACATTGTTGAGAACATACAACAGAACATACATACTCGAATGGAAGCGCAACAGCAATAAAATCATCGGCCGACAGTGCTTTAAATTGCTGGCATTGTCGATTGTTTGGTATTTTGCAATGCGAAATTCTCAGAGCAGAATCACGACGAATTGCAGGGTTCGTTTATGGAAAATCTGGTCCTTAATGTATGTACGTATACTATTTTTGTTATTTAATATTTTATATTTTGTGTTAATTTGTGAGCTCTTAGTTCTTAAGTTGTGTGTGACGTTGGAATATTTATTATATATGTATAGGAAACATTACAGTGTGAACATGGAAGCCCATAAAGAAAGCGCTGCAATATTATTTTTACATAATTTCTCTTTGTTGTTCTACTGCTGAAAAGTCGCATAACTTTCACTTCTCAAATTTATTACCATAAAAATGTTTGCATAAATGTGAATATATGAGATGTAAGCATATCTTTTTTGCTATGTTGTTGTTGTACGTCGCAGTCGTTGGAATATCATAACTACACACGCACATATAAATTCAAGCTCACTAACCAACACACACACAACCAGAAGCCGCAACATTTCAATAAATGTTCGATGCCAAGTTTTGTGATGCCTGAAATAAAAAGAAATCCGACTCGTAAAACGGATTGTCGCGTGTGCCAGAGTGTTTGTGTTGTGTAAATGTGTGTGTGTGTGGTTCCTTTAAAAAAATCGCGAATAGTTTTTCGAACTACATTCTAGGTTTTTGCTCTCTTTTTTAAATGCTTTTAAGGTTTGTTGATGTCCGTGTTTTGTCCTTTCTTTCCTTTCCTTCACCACCCCCTCGGCTTCCTGTTTTGCTACTCATGAAATTTGGTAATATTATTACTGATGATTTGATAGACATTTTATTTTTGGTTTTGAACCTTTTTTCCTTGGATGGGTGTGAATGGCTTAAAAAGGAGGCACCAGTAACAATATAGTGTTGGATGTTTGATTGAAAGAGAATATAAACACACTTAAATCATCAATAAAATAAAATTTAATAAACGCGATTGAATGTTACGAGTATTTATTTTAATCACGGGTTTTAGGAGAGGGCGCTCGATTATTTAGTTGAATATTAAAGCGCTAAACCGGAAACGGAAAGTGGTACATAAATTATTTTAGCGCTTAAAGCAGACAGACTGCGCTTATTGCGTGTATGTTTGTGATGCGTATAATACACACACAATAACACACATAAAGATACACTAACACTGAGCTATTTATAAGCGGTAACTTAAATGAATATAAAGTAAAATAAATGAAAAGTTACGCGACAACAAGGCGACACTAAAGCGGCAAACATGCGTTTGTTCAATACTATCTGTCTGTCTGTCTGTCTGTCGATCTAACGGTGCGTCGTTGCTGCGAGGCGTTGATGCAGCAACCAACACTAGCAGCAGCGGCAATGTTGCTCTGTTACAACTTGTATATGAGTGTGTGTGTGTGTGTATGTGAGTGTGTGTGTGTGCGCTTGCATTTCCGTTGAATATGTTGAACATTTTATATTCTCTTTCTTTCTAACATAAATGCTAACGAATGCATTGTAAAAACTTTTCCATGCAAAAAGAACAGAAAAAACTACAAAATAGTTACAACAATAACAAAAGTGGGCGGGGGGAAAAGTCCACCCACGTTGGGGACCCTCACTCACCCAGAGGAATTTTCGTGGTTGATGACGATTGCGCTGCGCGAAAATTTATACAAACTGCTGCGTGTGTGAGCCGTAGAAAAGGCACAAAACTTTAATTCAAAAACATTTTGAATGCGCTTTTTTGCAACTTTTTATGCTGCGACAAGGATGTTAGTGATGATGATGATGCTGTGGTTGAAGCGAGTTCCTGCTGTTGTTGGTGTTTTTAATGTTGCTTTTCTCGATCCTTCTCTGGACTTTATGCTTTTTCTTGTGTGTTTCTTAAATTAATTAATGGTTAAGAATTAATGGCTACAGATTTTCTCTTCAATTGTTCTCTTGTGGTGTGTTATTCGACCTTTTCTACAGTTTTTATAAATGGTCTTTGATTTGGAAACAGATTGCAAAAACAACGCACTACAAGGTACTTTTTAGTACTTCTTTCAACGCACTTTGAAACCGTTTCAGTGGGCGTTGAAAGATGTACTAAAAGTATCTTAGAATCACGTAGATGATTCCAACACCAAAACGACAAAAATTGCGCTGTTGTTGGTTTCGTTGGCGTTGTGGCAAAAGTTGTTGACAGTGCCGTCGCTACTGCCGACTAGCAACAACAACAGGAGCAGCACTGAGCTGCAGGATCATCGTCCTGCTGTCAATTCGTCGCCTCTCTCTTCTTCCTCTTTTTTTCGCCATCACAACAGAGAAAGAAACCGAAGAAGTGATTTGAAGTAACACTAAATGTGGGTCATTGAGTCCGGCAAGAGAACGGAATCAAAAGAGGATCGTGTGAAGAGAAAAAAGATACTAAAGAGAATGAAATTGAGACTGCATATTTTGGGAACTAGATTATTTTTAATTATAGCACAGAGATAATAATACAGAGCGAGATAATGAAGACGAGGAAGAGAGTGAGAAAAAAGAGAGAATATATTTTCCATGTGTGAGAGAAAACGGCAGCCGTGAGTCGTTGTAAGTGTTATTGACCTAGTAACGAGTTTGCGTTTAGCTTATGCTTCATGTTAAACAATCTGCTATTCGTTTAGTTACTGTTATTGTTGCCCTAAAATGTCTGTCTCTGAGTCCGAGAATATTGAATGAATCCACCGTCCATCGTTGCAGCAATAAGTGTTAACTTAACAGCGAGCGCCAGAGCCACTCTATCATTAGTGCTGTTAAGTTATAACATTCAACAGAAAACCAGTCTTATTGAAGCACTTGTATAATCATTGAATCATTGAGTTATAACCATCGAATTTTAAGGATAACTTTTAAATTCAAAAAGCTGTACTGTAAAACTATAATCAAATTGAGGAAAGTCTGTGCTTCTGTTTTTCCCTCTAAGTGAAATGAGAAGAGAACTTGTAATGCTGCCAAACATGTTATTAGCAACATATTACTTCAACGAACCAATACTCAACAATGTTGACCTGTCTGTGGCGAAACATGTCTACAGAACTTGTTCTTCATTCTCCGAACGGAACCTGTTTCGGTTCCTACGTTAATGGAATGCATTTTATGTCCTCGTCTTTCGGAAGTGGAAGAGTCTATGTAGTCTCTTGTCAGGAAGATGGCTTTCGGAATCTTGTTTTATTAATTGTATATTTTATTGCAAATCTTCAAAAATGCGACCAACAGTATTCTTGAGTGTGCCACCGTGAAGTTCTCCCAAATAATATGATGATGATGGGAGTGCAGTAAAATCTCTCAACTCGAGCGAATGGAAAAGTTTTTGCATTCAGTGGTTGAGTGCTACACACTGCAGAAGTTGAGACCGCGCACCACGAAAAAGACGACAGATTTTGACACACAGACACAGAGTCACTTTGCTGCTCAAATCGTTGGCTGGCGACAAGATGGGAACCGAGAAGGAGCTGCAGGAAGGAGCTACTGACTGCACTCCATGGCTGTCTAGCAACTGACAGAGCAAAAGTACGAATCGAGTAACAATTAAAAAGGATTAAGAAATGCATAGAAAAGTGGAGGAAAGTGTTAAGCGGCTTTGAACAAGTTTCGAGGATGATGGAGGAGACAGATAGAGGGAGAGAGCGAGAGAAGGGATTAGCATAAGCTAAAGTTACAAACTAATTTATATGCAGGCGATGTATGAAGTCAATATCTATGTCTATCACATATCTATGTGTGTCTCTAGCAATATTATCGAAGTCACGCTCAACCGCTCACGTGAAAAAACCTTTAATTTTTCATAAGGATTTGCAACAATTTTGTGCATGCTTCAGATACTTGAATTGCTTACAGTTCCCACACTCGCAAGCAGTAAGACAGCGACGCATGTCGACTATTTAGAAATGCATAACGAGGAGTTCTGCTTATTTTTTTGTAGTTTTGATATTTTGGGCGGTTTTTTACCAAAGAATTAGCGGAAGTTATGTGAAAAAAAGGGGCGGGATGTGGAAGAGATAATGCAAAGTGGAAAGAAAGCAGAAGAGGAACACAACATAGAACACACACACACACACATACGAGTAGCAACCCCCATCACTCCCTTGATTCGCAGTTAATTAAATCAAATGATTATTAAGAGCAATACAACGATTCCTTTATTTCCGGTATCTTTGTCAAAACCAACTTATAACGAAGTCATATTTTGTGGCCAGTCTACGTCACCGTTGCTCTGCCCGCTCTAATTCTAAAGAAGTCATGAGTTAATGCGAAAGAAATTATTTTTACCCTGAAACATGTCGTCTCTGTTGTCTCGTACAACACCCTCCACAAAGTGATCTCCTGATTGGTTAACTTGCACTGCCGATCTTGCTGTATTGTTATTGATAAGATTGTTGTTGTTGTTGTTGTAATTATTGGTGATCTCAGTGTTATTATTGCTGCTGTTGATGTTGTTATTAGCAACGTTCGAAGCGACCACATTTGAATTCCAGTGTGTGGCATTAGATTCCGACACTATTACTTTCTCGATATTCAGTGAGATATTCATTACACTTCGCCAAGCATCGGAGTTTTCAAACTTAACTTCGTCTTCGCTGTGTTATCATACTCGATAATATAATCCTCATATTCTATATCAGGGTCGACTTCAGCGACTTGACGTCCAGATGTTTGTACAACATAATGTCCATAATGTTTTTGTGGCACTTTTTGTTTATTTAAACTTGGAATTCAATTGACAACAATTGAAATTTTTCTTCAGACTGAAAAAAACAACCAAATATCGATTGTGAAATCCGGAAATGTTGTTGCTCAGATGAGAAAACTTCTGAAATTTTGTGTGCTTGAAAAAGTTTTCAGAATGGAACATGGAAAATGGTTAACAAAGCGTTTCTTTACAGAGGAAACAAAAGGACATTATTTACCCACTAATGAATTTCGAATTCGCTCTTTTTTCCCACTGACGTAACGTTCCCATCCAACTCTACATAAAAATAAATCCTCCTTCGTTCTACGATGAGGATAACTGAGAAATCTTAAAGTGTTTTAAATTCACTTACTTTCAAATAGCGAACCATTTTTCCAGTATATAGATTAAGAATATCCATTCTGAATTTCTTATAGCTTTCTGCTCCTTGGAATATATGCTGATCTTCTTGTTGTTGGTAGCAATACAGTTGCATTTCTATGTGCAGCTCTGTTTACTACACACGTTAGGGTCTGGATTACGGTGGTTCGATTGTCTGCCAGCTGAACTCGTAAATTTTACATCTACCTCAGAGTGTAGCAGTCTTTATCTGGAAAATAAAAATTGTTTGGTTAGCTTTTTGGCGAAAGTGGCAGAGGTTAGCGTGGATGCAAATCTTTGGCTGTAAGTCGAATAGAGTGTCCGGCGTCAAGGAGCTTGTGATTATCTTCTTATTTGCTGCAGGCAGAATTAATGTGATAAAAGTTCGAGCAAGAACTCTACTTTTACTCTAGCAGTTGGATTAAGAATGATTGATTGTACGGAATATACGGATAATACGGAAGAGAGAAAAGATATGTTTGGAAAACAATTCATTGGAAATAGAAGAAATACTGCATCAAATACAGAAAATCCATTCCACTTACTCGACATATTTCCACAGTATTAAAGAAGTGGATACGGATAACTCCACACTGACTGACGGTGGGTTCCTTAGATTCCCAACTCCTTGGCTAAAATTGACGAACTGATTCTTAACATTATTTCTTTCCAACATGCAATCATTAAGTATTCAAAATATTTAGGCTACTTTTAAAGACTTCTTCTTCCGCTGCTCTACTTTTAGAAGGAAGCTGATTATATATCCATTATAAACGTATTGTGTAAGGATCTCTCATCATCCCTTTGTTTCGTATTCAGCATCTTCTTCCAGTCACTCGAGACAAATTTCAACGCTGCGTAGAGTGTATCATGTGACAAAGTGTATGTGCTTTCATGCTTTCCGCTTCTCCTTTCCACCGAAACCATTATTATTCTGTATGGTTGAGTGAATAGCTGCGTTTTTTAAAGCAACACTTTGCTGGCTGCTTTAGTTTCACGTTTCTGCCACTTAAAGTAACCTTCTGGAGCAACGAACTGCCGTATCTGCGGTGAAACAAAAACTACCGTCAAATCGAGGGGATTTTAGTCATGGATCTCAAAATTTCTCATATTTAGAAGCATAAATAAATGTCATAATGAAGAACTATTCACAAACAACGAGTATAATATTTCGTTGCTTTATTAAGAAACGATTGCTCATGTAATTTGAGTTTGAAAGCAAACTACTGAATACAAAAAAATAAAATCTTCAACTATTGGAATGTATTAGAAAAATAAATACTTTTATATATACAATAAAACGTTTTATATATATGGAGCTTTCATATTTTATGGAGTCTATATTAAGTCTAGTTTATTTCAATTATCTCCATCTTCAGATATGTATATAGTATCTTCCGAAAAGCTAATCTAGGAAGAAAGGAGATTGGAATCTTGGAGAAGGAAGAACAACCGAAATTTGATCGAAGGTAAGTAAACAAATTATTTCATTGACGGTTTTTCTTTTACCCCGCTGTAATAATTATTTGAAACACGCCGGTGCTTCGTTTTCGTATGAAATCCCATCATCCGCGACATCGTAAATCAGTCTACCGAATGAGTGTTCCTTTATGTTCCTCGGTTTATTTATTATTGTAATATCTAACCACTGTAAGGGCTTTAATTTTCCCCTAAAGAACCTCGCAAAGTGTGAATTGAATGACCCTGATTCCACACAAAGGCCATTACAGGGACTTAGGTTATCAAGGCATCAAAGAAGGGTCGCCTTTTTATTGGTCTTTTGTCCACTGATGACTTCCTTGTGTTGTTTGTTTTATACGAACAGACAGAGAACGAAGCCTTTACGAAGCTACATAAACCCTTCTTCACTAGAAACAGTGTGGCTTGCATTATACGCTTGCGTCGAAACACTTGGCCTCAAATTAGGACGAGCAACTGCAGCGAACAACAGAAACAACGATGGGCCATAATTCTTTAAAAGAACTACAAACAAACCGAAGCGAAATGAAACGAAGAGACACCAGCAACTGAAGTCCTTAAATAAAAAAAGGCGTTCAACTCGCAACGGACGTTGGCAACACTTGGAATTCGTGCAGCTTTCCATAGAAATTTACTTTCGTTTTCCCCAACAACTCACTCAGACGCACACAGAGACAAATAAACCACGAACCTGGTTAAATTGAAATGAAAGCGTGCGGCTTACATGCGGGCCAAAATGCTAGCAGGAAGATAATAAAATCGCAGCTAAGGAATTGTTTTGCTGCAGCTGTCAGCAGAGTGCAGCCAGACACAAACCATAGCAGCAGAAAATTTATGACTTTGTTTATGCTGCTCTAGGATTCGGCCTCTTTCCCACCCCCGCACGTTGGTTGTTGCAGGATCAGCTACTCACCAAACGCTACAAAACAAAGTCTTTTATTCCTGTCTTTTTTTTTTGTTGCGAAATTAAAAATGCCATAGAAAAAACATTAAGTTGAATGGCAACGCGACTTTGGTTTGTTCGGGGCGTCGGTGAACGACCACAGCGACCACCGAGTGACCAGGAACCAGTCCCGTTCTCGGACGGAGAGGAAGCGACATATTTTAAAAGCTTCTTGCAATTAATTTAGTGTTGATTTAGTTTTGTATTGTTTTAGTTGCAGATTTAAAAACATTCATTGTTTACTCGCAGTAATATGAGGAAATAATTTAATAATAAGTTCTTTAATTACATACATATATCTTTCATATTCTTACCACGGTTTAATTTATTCTTTCATTTCTGACTATAAAATCCACTCTGTATGGTGTAAAAATAGCTTATAGTGTTTATTTAAAGTGCGCATGTAATTTTAAGTAGTTACAAAGAGACAAGCATGCGATATTCCAGCGATGGAAATGAATATGAATCTAGTAATTAAATAAGATCCATAGAACTTTCGAGCAGATCTGACTTATAATCATGATAGAAAACAGTTGAAAATCGAAAGTCTTGAAAGAGATGAGGACCATATATTTTGCCTTCTGGCAAATTAATAATATAATCTGAGTAATAATTTAGTCAATAAAATTTACTAATAGGTTTAAAACACCTGACTACATGTTGACATCTGATTTTACATGACTACGATACAAAGTGTAAGTAACAAGATCTCCGTGTCGAATTTATATGTACATCCAAGAATGCTTGAAGAAGAAAGACTTCACCATCATCTTACCACCTTAACTCACCATCATCAAAAACTAATGCATTACTTTTTGAGAAGATATTAAGTTTGTTTCTTTGATACTGTGCAGAAATCTCCTTTCGTACGTCGAAGTCTCCTCTCCGCGACGAATTGCCTGTCCGAATTTTTACAGACATCTTCTCTGGATAATAATGAGAACGGCGAACCACAGCGAGTAGTTAAGAAGCTTTGAAACTTTGTCCAGTGATGACGATTAAATGAGACTCTCATCGTGCCACGACTTGCCATCCTTAATTTTGATGGATGCGTTGATTTTCTTAACTTCCTAGCGTATTCTCGGCATCACTTTCTTATGGTATTTTATCGTCTTTATGCTTTTTCAGAGGATATTGTATCATAAAAGAACAAGCTTCCAAAAGCCTAGCATCATGACCAACTTTTTTTTCCATAATCGTTAATCAAAATCACTCACTTATCTACTTATTCTGAGCTCTATCATAGAAGATACTTTACAAATCCTTAAATTCTATTGACTATAGTATAGTTCAGCTCTCAGAAGATGTCTTCTTTAAAGTTGTATTTCCAGCGCTGCGTCATGCTTTTTCCTCTCTTAGATAGATTTTTGCCTCCAGCCTCTTCAATGTTATCCTCTGCTTTTAATGCTCAAATAAATAAACACTAAGTAGCTTGTTGAAAACATTATCCTGTCCAACCCTCTCTCTCTCTCTCCTCGAATTTAGATTTGTTTCCTTCCTCGACTTCTTTTTCATTTGTCTATCTTTTATTTTCTTTTTATTGTAGACATTTTATGCTACTTCGCTCATAAACTTCAATTACGCTTCAATTACGATGCTTTCTATAGCACTTTAAATTTGCTGTACAGCCAACAGTGATAAAAAAAGGACTGTTATAAGTAATCGCCAGAAAAGCACAGCAACACTGCATGATTCATAATAAAACAGAAATAAGTCTCAGTTGCATATAATTTATATGAAACCGAAATAAATTTGGGGAAAAATAAGTGATTAAAAGCTGGCCTTCGTCGGGGTGAAGAGTGTAAAACAAAGACCACCATTGAACGTGAGACGCGAAGAGAAGAGGATTGAATAGCGAAATTGTTATCTTCACGTGTTGATGATTGAATTGAGGCTAATACGTATAAAAGAAATAAACCTACATTTTTTATTTAATTGTTTTCTTTGCATCGAAGACTAAAAAGACGCAGTAAAAAAATTTTTACTTTTTCTATATAAAAATTTGTATTATTTTTAGGTTCTTTTGTAGAGTTTTCAATTTCTGCTTTAAGTAGATTTCTTAACTTAGTATAAATAATATTTAATTGAGCTGTCATTTAATATAAAAGTTCTTGTCTCTTTTTGGTAATTTTTAAGACTTCGATAAACCTGTGTCCACTTTTATTTTATTTTAAGTAAATCGATTTCATTATGTTATTCAGATAGCAAATTTAAGCCTAACAAAACTCTTATGGGTCGCACGTAGGTATGTTGTTGGTATTGTTCTCACGGACCAACAAAAACCAATTCAAAGTTACACAATGAATTTGGATTTCTAGTTCCAAATTCTGATAGTTCAACTCTGTATTTTACACAATACACCAAACACTGTACAGGGACACAGAGAGATAAAAATTAAAGACATATGTATGTACATTCACCGTTCACACATACTCTGCAGGCCAATTTCAGGAAAGAGAATATCTTGTACTCTACTCACTGTTCTCATTGTTGTTTGTTGCTTTTGTTGTCTTTGGTGTTGTCCTCAAAGTGGAAAATAATTTGAGCCCAACTTAAGTGACCCTGGCCAACACCTGGTTACGTTTACGTGTGAAGTTTGTATTCGGTAATCAAGTCGAATCAAAAAGGATAACAAATCGAGACTCAGGCGATTCAGTGTTGGCAAAAGAGACCTAGGGGAGGATTTTCGAATGGGTTTATTTAGGATTTCGAAAGTTTGTCAGAAAGTTTAAAAGAGGGTCATAGTCACAGCTTAGGATAGCGAATATTTAGTTTTAGTCTTTAGCTTTTATAAAGGAAAGAAGTATAATTATTTGAAAATACATACAAATAACAATTTCTGGCTTAATTACCTTCTATTCTAAACTCTCTCTTAATTCTTCTCCTACTTTCTCTCTTCAATGCCATAAAAACTCAACAGCCATCGTGGAGGCAGCTTGGATGTCTTCACAGAGGCACTTCCTCGAAAGTAAATTGTTTGTAAAATGAATATAAATAAAGACAAAAAATATTGCCAACCAGACAGACGGTGTGTTGGTGGCGATGGTATTCGAGTGCTTCCGGTGCAGGGTTGCAGAGCACTTGAATGCAGATGATGTTTGCTTTTGACACTCGTGTCAAGAGTGCACTTTAAGTTTATGGAGTTTATGACAGCATCTGATGACGATGAGAAAAGAAGCTCCGTGGTGATAATGATAGTGATGGAGATGATGTTATTAATAACGACGATAATGTGCTTTAATTATTTGTGCTTCAGATAGCGTTACGGACAAGCGTTGGCAAAGCAGCCAAAACTGTTGTGGTTGTAAATCCTTGAAATGTAAAAGAAAAGTACTTTTGCTTTAAATCGTACACTAGAGAATTGTCTTTCATTAGACTAGCTATTGAGAAACGCGTCAATTAATCGGCCAAAATCAGGAAGAATATCAGTAAAGATACACTATAAGATGCTTGTAATCGCATGTATAAAAATTTAATCAGTATATGTTTGTGAGCGTGAGGGGAAGAAGGTAAATAAATAATGAAGAGACCGACAAAATGTATCCGGGACTCCGAGGTGCTTGAGATATAATAACGGGAAAATAAGTACTTCCATTTGTGGCAGTCGCGCAGTTTTACTGCTTAAATTACTGCTCCAGATCATCGTCATAATTTTTATCTTCTTCATCACCAACGTTGCTATCATCACAAGTAGAGTTGAATATACATATGTTCGTTGTAAACGCGATGTGAAAAGAAGGAACCAAAGTACTAGCGGCAACTCTACACGCGAGCCCCACAAAACTCAAAGGATGCTGGCTGTGAAAAGTTGCGACTTCTGCCGCCGGGCGTCACTTTTTTGTGCGGTGTTCTTTTCATTTATTTATTTTAACTTCTTGCTGTTGCTTCAATCTCTTGTCTGCCAGCGGGCGCAATACGATTGTGTATTCTTTTCAGGAAAACTCACTCACATTTTATTTAAGTTTTGGGAAGTTTTCAATATTCTTCGGTCTTAAATATTATTAAATGTACGGCGTTAAATATTAAATTACGATTAGTTTATGTAAAATGTTTACTATTTTTTATTTAAAGGTTCTTCTAGGATTTGCAACCACGTAATAAATTCTGATGTCGTTTTTCCCAAACCGATTTGCATTTCTACTCACGCCTCGATTTTATATGAAGTGTTCGCCAACGACAGAAAAATTCGCTGCTTTCATTATAGAATCAGCAGCAAACCGAAAGAAGAAATCATAAAAATTAAGTCTAATCGCAGATGGTTTCTTTCATTGCTTAAATCACAGAAAAATCAACAGAACTAAGAATGTAATTATTTCGAAATGGATCCCACCGAAAACTGTTTGAGAAAAAAACATTATTAATTCACGGAAAATTCAGAATAAAACTAGAATTGTCGTAATTAGAATTGTCTCGGAAAAACCATAATATTAAATCTACATTAATATTTACACTGCAATGAAATAAAAACACTAAATAAAATATTCGATTATTATACATATGTATATAAATTGGCATTTATGACGTATTCAGCGAATGGAAAGCTTTAAACATAAATATGAGAAAAAATAAATAAAATACGAATGTGATCATAAAAATGACCATTAAAAGATGACCAAATTAATTGGTTTTTGTATGCTTCGGCATAATTATAGGAAGTGAGACATAATTTGGCACTCATTAAAAAAATATTTACTTATTTTAATATTTAAAGCCTTTTCGTGGCATTGTATTTTATATGAAGTAAAGATAACGTCAGATTGCGTTAAACGCAGCCATTTTGTCACATATAAAATGGCAGACCTTGATTACATTCATTATTATACTGTATTGTAATCAAGTTTAAGTAGACCTTAAGTTCGTATTAAAAACTGCCGCAATTTTGCCATCGAAGTGGACCATTTTAATTATGATGCATATTTTAATAGCTTAAATGGTGCTTGTATAGAGAAAGTTTCCGGCTGCCTGTGGAATGTGCATATTATTAATTATTAAACCGAATTACTATACACTACACACTATACACAGCTTCACTAATCGAATCGTTGTTGGGGCTCACTTCGTACATCTGGGTTGAGGTTCTTTCGCATGCACAAGATGCATCCGAGGAACTTGGAGTATACTTCAACGTCTTAAAGTTATTTTATATGCATAAGTATACTAATAAAAGAAAAATTTTTATTTGTGGCATATCAAGTATAAGGATAATATACCATACCACAAATAAACTTCTATTTTGTTTAATAATAAAAGAGAGTTAGAGTACATGTTTTTAGTAATTTAAACTTTATTCGAAAATTAAGCTAATTTAATTTAAACAGGAAAACTCACCAAATTTCCTGTCCAGTTACGGCCCACATGCACAGATTTCACGAAATGACAGTGCTTCAGTCCATCAGTTTTCGTTGTTGTCAAACGCAGCTGATGTTTGCACTTTTTATTCCACTTACGAGTGAGTAAATAAAGAGCAAACACATGGACATGCATGTGACACATTTTTGATGTTGATAAACACAATGTACATTAATCAGGCGGGAAAAAACTCTTTTGTTGAATTTTGTCCTTCCATGTGTTGCTTCCTGCTGACCGCAATTTTCGGATTTATTGATTTCGTATCCGAACATTAGATTATAATAGTTGACAATAATTTCCTTTTCTGTTTTTTGCAGAGTTTATGTTCTTCCAACAGGTTGATTGCCGCTCAATCGGCAAACAAAAAACACTCAACAGCTGGGGTTTAATGTAATGAATCTGACAATTTTCAACAGCAGTTCCTTCTTGAATCACTGATCTTCTAAGGCTTCGTCTAACAGGATGAGAAAACTTGGACAAATCAGCCGTATATTGAAAAAAGTTATTTAATAAATTTTATTGTGCACTTAGGAGATCAATGAACTTATAGATTTACTGTCTCGTTCTTCTCAACATCTCCATTGGCATTCACTTTCCACTTTGGCATCATTGTGCCGATGGGGCAGTGCTAAAACCCCAGCATAAACTTGCACTTTGGTAGAAGGGTTTATATGTTATCAACTTCTTTATCGACAGTCAAGTGTGGTTCTGAAGTGTGAGAGAGAGACGCTGAGAGACCTGCGGACGGCCAATCTCTTAAAAAAAATAATGACCTTTGCAGTTTGGAAGATCTAAGTTTAGCTAGACTAACTATTTTTACTGAAGGATCTAAAGAAATATCAATATGCTAGACACATGCAAATAAAGGGTTTTCCAATAAGAGGTGTAATTTTGATATTCAAAGAAAAATGCCATTTTTTGAGATAAATTATCGCATGTTTATTTCGTAATAATGAGGAAGGTATGCCGTTAATAATGAAAAACAACATCAACCAAATGGCCACCACCACCACGCTTACAGGACCATAGCTATTCAAAATTACACCTCTTATTGGAAAACCCTTTACTTTTATATATCTTTTGCTCTCTTATAGATATCAAATTATAGCCCGTGTAAAATTGGCATTAATAATTTAACATTTCTATCGAAATAGTGCTCGTATCTCTGTGGTGCCCCAATTTAGGGATTTCTGCTGTTTGACTCTATTGATTGATTGAATACCGCGATTATTACTGCAGGAAAGCAATGTAATTGTTGCCAATGTTTGGAATGCTTTGGGCAGAAATGATTGGAATCGTGAACTAAAATGACCGAAGTCACTCGAGGAGAAAATTTGCTCAATTAAGCAGACATCATTTGAGTCCTACGGCCCACAAGGAGCATGTAATTCGCTTAAGAATTTGACCACATTCAGCATTGTGACAGAAGAGCGCCGTGGAAAACAAAAACCAGGACCTGTATTTGTTTAGTATACCACTTAAAAAACGCAATTCTTTCTTTCTGTTGTTTGCCGAGATGACAGAAAATATTGGCGTCACAGCGGAGCGATCAAGGAGACCTCATAAATTGCCACGCTTCTGTTGTCGTCGGTGCACGAAGCCCCGAAGTCGGTCGCATGCATCCACCGCATTCGCAGCAATGAAAATGACGCCAATGAATTTTTCGAGGCTTCTTTTGTCATCGTCTATTCTTTGTATTTTCGGAAACAGTGCAACAGTGATTCTTTTATACTACAGATTAATTGTTTTATACATATTATTTACGTGTTTGCTCACTGATCTATTTTAGTTTTAAAATGGTTTTAAAAGTGAAAAAAATTAAATAAAATCATGTGTGTTTTTTATTTGTTTAACTTGGCGTTGTCAATCGTATTATTAAAGATTTGATTTCAGATGTCGATGAAAAAAGGCGAAATTCTGCCTCAAATTGTAAATCTTTGAATATTTCTCTTTGAAGATTATAAGTAGTTTAGCTTCAACTTAGCATAGCTTCGTCGTGGAGTGCATAGCCTCTGGCTTCACCGAATGACGTTCGCACTATACGTTTTCCATCTCTCATCATCAGATTTATGAACGTGTAGAATCACTCCTCGTCATTCTTGTCACAGTGCCACAGACGCATCCTGCTTATCTGCATGCTATTGATGACGATTGATTGAGGACGATGACTACGAAGAGCAAAATTCGGCACTTTTAAGCAACCACTGAATCATAAACTTAGATGAAGAACAGCAAGGAGAAGGACTCGTAGTGGCGGTAGTAAAAACATCAGTTGAACGATGATATATCGGCGCTCCTTTCTAATTAAAGAGGACAGACTTTATGACGATTTATCTTTCGTGATAAACACAAAAGATCTCAACACTAAACTTCGCATAACTGAGATTTGATGAGCTTCGTACATGATATCAGCTACATTAAAGCGCTGAGTAAAGCAAGCTAGAGGTGTGTCTCACATAATTACGCCTCGATTACAACTGCGTGTGAATGCTTTAGAAAGGATGCCGTGATTATATGTATATTTACAGCCAAGTGAAAGCCGTGCTTGTGTCTGGAAACACGGCGCTGGTGGAGTGCAGAACATGGATCTGCTTATGTTGCTTACTTGTTGCCTGTCGCACGCCGTTAGTAGCGTCAACACCCGCGAGACCCTCATGTTACTGACGTCATGCGTGCAGATGCGAGAATCAAAGCCCAGGATGCGGCACACACAGCAACAGAAGAAGCGACGCTGATATAATTAATTACGTTAATGCGTTTAGAATGCTTTTTGATGCTACAGCCAAGCTGCTGCGTATTTAATTGCAATACAAGTGGATAAATTAATTTGCATCTGTTGATCTTAAATTCATTTCATGCTTAAAGTTTCAGCACTGCCCTGATTAGCACTCTAAAGTTAAACGCTTCTCTCTTAATATATGGCGAATACATGTCGCAATGCTATAAACCTCAAAATGAGATGTCTCGAGTTTATGAAGAAATCACCTTTAACATCTCACTAGAAACTAATTCAACACAATTTATATTCAATCTTTGGTTCAATCTCTGATCAATGAGATTGACACCGACTGATCCTAGATTCCTTAAGTGAGTCTTCATATCAATCAACAGCAATACGGGCTCTGCAATTAAGAGCAGAGACGGTTCTCTCTGCATACTGAAGAGACTAGAGAATATATTATTTGTAGACAATATTTCCTTACTAGATTATTACATTATTATTATTTCCTTGTCCTTCGTTTTCCACGCACATTCGCATTGTCCGTAAACAATTTACGACTTAATTTCTTGTCGCTGCGATGTCTGGCCGCCTGCCGCCCTCACTGAGATGAGAAAGTTGTCTTTAAAGAGGAACTTCGTAATAAACGGACTTTTAAGACCCTATTAAAACCCTACCGCAAGCATTCTTATTTCCCATGAACCTGACTGGTTTTATTCTCCTTGAACAAATAAATTATTTCTTATCAGCCGGCTTTCGAAGGTCGCCGAAAGGTTGTTTGCTGATCGATAATTTGTTCGTGTCGTTCCTCTGCAAAGTGTGAGAAGGTGTGTGCCACTCCACGATGCTGCTTTTGTCGTGTCGCTGTTAGCCGCATCATGATGTCGATGGATGCTTATCGTTAGTTTTAACAAACGATGGTGTCGTGGTTACAACGGAGAGTAGAATCAGCAGAATCAGTGAAGCTTCCAACTTGTTTCAGTTGGTCTGTCTGTCTGTCTTAAAAATGTGCTCAGACGGTTTTCACCTAAAAGTTTTGGCTTTTTCAATTTTTACTTTTAGACTTTTTACCATGTTGCAGCTTTGTTTTGATTTCTTTGTGTGACACCTGCTCATTTTTATTCCTCTTTTGTTTGAATTCATGGCATCCACTGTTTCTCGATTTATACGCCCTTTTTTTAAACACTTCGTTAAGTGGTTCTCTCAACAGCAGCGAATGCTTCAAATTTTGTGCAGTTTTTATCAACGACATCTCAAACTGACGAACTTTTCTTTTTGAAAGTCGCCAAAGTTACTGGAAAATAGAAACTCGACGTCCGAGTCTTGTTTTCTTCAGATTCAACAGTTTATACAGCGAACCATTCGACTTACAAACCCCGAGCTACGCATAGATTTTAGATCTCGTAGAAATCTGCGCCTAAAGACGACTTCGAAAGTTTTCCAAACTTCCTAAAACTTAATTTCAAAGTTTTCGCATTTCTCCCATTCTGTTCCTGAAACGAAGAAGCACTCCAGAATTGTAGAGTTGCAATTCTGCATTCAAATCACTTGGATTTCAATCTCGTTTTCTTAGCTGTTGATAGGAGGCCAGGATGACGTTTTATTTAGTGTGGTGACTCACTTAATAAGGTGATTTCTTTGACTAGTGTGTATGTTCAACAATGACAAAAGTAATAATTGGTATTTTTTTAATTAAACTTAAAGATATTGTCTATATTAAAGACAACTGCTTGTAGAATTATTGAATGTTAAGTAGATTTTTTTAGAATTGAATAGAACTGAAGGATGACGATTATTCGAATGTGTCATAAAATGGAAACAATTAAACCTTGAGCCACTCTAAATATAATACTTTGCAACTTCAATCTGTTTCGGAGTCTGAAGCTAATCTCTGAATCCAGATGAAAAGAAATGACATCCTTGAAACTTTCGGCCACTGAAGTTTACATTAGATTTCAGGTTTTAGATAACATAATAACCTGTTACTGAATTAGTTTATTTGCTTTTCTTTTATAGAACAGTGTTTGCAGTTTTGTGTAGAGTGGACTCTAATGAGATGTTTTCTCTGTAATTGACGTTGTTATGGAAGCTGCTGTTGTTGTTTTTGCTTATGAATGGGGTACTCGTGTTGAAATTCTCTGAAGATTGTTGAGAATTATTAGTAGAGGCAAAAGTACTCCATTATCAAAAATAATAAAAGTCTAAATAAATGTTGTGCTAAATAAATAAGAGTTTTTTCTTTAAAAACACCATTTAAAAAAAGGATCTGCTTTTTTGCTAGAAACTTAATTTAAAGAGATGAAAATCTCAAGCTGCATTTAAGTGGAATGTTACTAGAGAAACATAAGAGAAGTATGAAGTTTTATTCAACGAACGTGGAGCATTTTGTTCCTGTATACAGTTCGTGATATCTACTATATTTAAACCCATCTCACACGAGTTGAAAAGAGAGCCTATTAGAGAGAGATAGCTACTGAATTACACATATCTCGGTGCCAGATTCTTACCTCATTTACTACCCTTCCTCGTTATCTCCTTGGTCCACATTTTCTGACGTTTAAAAAGTTTCTCTAAAGGCTGGCGTTCTGCATGACTTTGCTGTTAGTCACCGCGTTCGAAATTCGCTTGGTCAGCGACTTTTTTATTCTTGCATGTGCGTCCTGGTCCGCTCCAGACTGTCCTTGGGCTATAATTTAACAAGATTTTAAATGATAAAAGTACCGCTTGTTGAACAAAGTAACAGGAAACATAAAAAAAAGATGATGTTGTGTTGGAATCTAGAACAAAAGTCAGTGACCAAAACTGTGTTCCGTTTCTCTCTCTTTTTAGTTGCATTGTATAATTTATTTATTCATATTCTGCATGAAAAAGCATAAAGTTTCATTTTAATCAGACTTGCGGCCAATTTAACAAACTTTATGTATTATATTATTTAAGCTCTTTGCGAACATAATTCAATTACCTTTTGGACTTTTAAAACGGTTTAGTGAAAGTCAAGCAATTTGAAAAGAATTCTCTGGAATCTGTACTACATTTCAGCAAATTAAAAATGTAAGAAACGCTGTTACGATTTCCATTACTCAGTCTTTCCCTGCATAAAGTAGAAAGTCCTTTGATGCATTCAGTGCCCTCCGTTCAATCGGTCTCTCGTTTTTTGTTGTGTGGAGGCGCGTGCAACGTCATTCATTCCTGTTGTGTACATTTTCATTAACGACTTACATTCCGTGACTAAAATCGTGCTAACGGCTTCATCGGCATTCAAGACTGAAAATCGTCTCCAATAAATTTTAATTAATTGAATCAGTGAATGATGCCGATTCATTACATTGCAAAATTTCAATTACGTTGGAATGAAATAGATGACAATCTCTCCTTTGTTCTCTTTTGGTATTTTATTATTATTATTTTCATTTATTAAAATAATATTATATGAAAAGGCATTCAATAGTTTTTTCATTCGCGAACCGAATTAATCGACAGTAGAGCAGATTTATTATCTATAGAAATAATTTAATGAAAAGAGGCTTGTACATGGATAATAATAAAGCTATTTCCATTCCATTGAGTTCATTGATTTAAACACTTTCTTGTTGTTTTTCCACAGCTACGATAGACAACGATCTCTCTTTATACTAATCATAAATTTTATACATCTTTATACATTACATATTTCAGTTGTAATTTTTACATGATCGGCTGTTTAGAATTTGATCCTTTGCACTCGTAGATATCTAAAGTTTCGAGTAGAGTTTTTCTTGGCGAGGTCTTCGCTGCTCAACTAAAATCTTAAACAAACACACACATTCATATATGTATATATGTATATGAACCCTCTTATTCACACAAAAGCAAACAGGAGAAAAACGTGAACCCGTCGCTGATGCTGAAGAGGCAAAAGTCAACGAAAGCAAGCTGTTGGATAATCTGGAAAGACGTCAAGGTTGAGGGACGAAGCATTTATGAATGAGTTCAATGCTTCAATGGAAGGGGTTACTTTATTGGTGTGAGAATGTAGGTGTGTGTAAACTGACTCTTATGTATGTGCAATCTTCCTGAAGTTTTGTGTGCATTTAAAAAATTTACTAGGAAAACATTGAGAGTCCTTTGAATCAGGGCATAGAATAAAAAAATCCTTTCTTAGTCAGTTCGAAGAGTCGAATGTGAAGTGCATTGAATCAGGGGTCAGGAATTTCAGAGGGCCTGCTGTAAGGTAAGCATTCTTTTTATCATGGACTCACAGACACATGCTTCTGTATGTTTATAATTTGTGTATCATGCAGCCATTTCATTTTGTAATTAATTTGTATAACAATATAATCCATATTATAATTGAGAAATTCTTTAAATACAAACATTATTACATCTGCAATGCATCACGTTGTGATGAAGTCTTCAAAGACTTTAAGGAAGAAAAACTCTACTCGATTCTTGTTTTTTTTTCCTTCCTAGCATCACGTGAATATCATGACTACGAATACAAGCACTCAACACAAATCGATATCGATATTTTGCTTTCGCTTATCTATCGATAACAATGTTGACCCTCATTTCATCATCACAAGTGAGACGAATGCTTAGATTTTTCCGGCAAATGAAATGAATCCATAAAAAAAGCGCAAATAAAGCGAATCGACCTGCGACACAATTCAGGTCATGTCAGTTGCTATCCGAAAGAACATAAATACTGAAACATGAAGCGGGGACGATGAGAATGATATTTGAATTGCAAATGAGGCTTGAAGGCAGAATGGGTGAATTTTTGGCATTGAATTTTGGTTGACCATGAAAGTGAATCTCTCAGAACACAAAGAAATCCTTTACCGAATATGAATCAGAAGTGGACCAGGAGAGAAATTTTCAACAGTTTAACGAAACAATTTTATTGGAGAACCAAACATATTGAGGAAATGTTATTAATTCATTTTTGGTGTCTGTTCTATGAGACATAAACTATATTAAATTTTCAGAAAATTAAAAACAAAAGAAATGTTTACCATGCTTTAACAGAGAATTCTTATTCCCTGGTACCTATTTTTATGTCAACATTTGTATTTAAGTTTCTTTCCTTCAAAGCATATTGTGGCACTCAAGGAAACGGACGCGTGTGGCCACGTCGCTGAGAAGTGCACCACTAAGCAGCTTCAACAACAACAACAACAACAACTTTAATTGTTGTGAGACGTCTTGAGGAAAACGCGAGGGAAGCTGAAGTCTTCATTAGGATTCCGTGAGGTTGCCGCTAGAAGTGCTCACATACAATCACCGAGTTGCCTTCTTTTGTACGGTAAGGAGGGCGGTTGTTGTTGTTGTTCTAGTTAGCAACAGTTTACTATTGTTTCTTATGTCTGCTTTTTAGGCGTGGAAAATGTGAAGTTTATTCTACAGGGAGCTAAGGCAAGAATGGAAAAACAAAAGAAAACTCAGACAGCTTTTTTACGCTCCGCTTGCTGTTGACTTGATTCGCGGCAACGAATTCGGTAAAATTTCCCAACCAGGTCACACACGTGCTTTGCTACACCCCCCCCCCCCCTCCCTCCCACCATCCCTCAACAATGACATCATTCCCTTTGCTATCATTTGCTTCCTTTTAGAATTAGTTTTACATGCACAATTCTGTCATCTTTGCCCGTGGAACAAACGATTTCGCTTGGATTTTATGTGCTCTACATATAAATAAAATAAGATTTGATTAAATCAGCGCGATGTCAGGTAAGGAAAGCTTCTTATATGCTTCAGTGTGCCTGAGGGTCTGATGGAGAATTTGAAATGTGAAATGCTCTTGTCTTTTGTCCCCTCCCTTGAATTCAGAATATCCGTATAATCTTTCATAAAATGAATTTCCTAAAACTTCCTACACTTACAATTTTTCTTAATTACTAAACAGTTACTTTAAGATGAAACTTCCTTGAAACACGAAAACAAGAATTTTTTCCTCTGTTCAACCGAGAGTTTAGAATAATTTATTTTCTAAAAATAACTAAAATTGGCATACAAAATGTCTGCATTTTAGCAACTTAATTATAATAATACAGAAAAAATAATATCCTTGAACATGCAAAGCGAAGGTGCGAAAAGAAAGGATTAAGTGTTGAGAAGCTAAAAATAGAAAGGATGAAGCTGAATTAATGATGCAAAGATTGGCTTAACGAAGGACAGAATATGCTCTGAAAACGGATATCGTGATGAAAAGGTGACTTAAAGCAAAGCTACACAGATTGAGAGAGAGGGAAAGAGAGACACTAAGATGATTATGAGAGCAGCATAAATTAATGTGGCTGTTTAAAGCAAAAATTATAAATCGGATGAGTTAACGAGAGGGGAATCGGAAGAATTCCATATTTTGCACTACAAAGTGAAATAAGTTTACGATATGAAATACGAGTACTACAAGTATATCAGGATATCTAAAGGGTTAACTTACAAAACTCTAGAGTTGATTATACTGTTTGTTCGCGCGTCAAGCTTCACGAGATTAAACTACTATTGAGTACTTGTAACTTAAGTTTTGATAAAAAAGGGAAAATCGTTTGAAGGCCATTCATGGTTCATTTAAGTTCATGGGCCATTATAATGATTTATAAAAGTGCCTCTATTCTTGAAGCATTACTAACTTGTTTCTCGGCACATCGGCAAGAAAGCGAAAACTGTTACTGTAAAAAATTGACAACGAAGAGCAAATGTACTCGTATATTGTTTTAATATTTTGTTTCTTTTACTTATTATTATAAATGTTATATCTTTTGGTCAGCTCACATACACAGTGCCAGATAGGAGCCCATGGAGGGCCCTTAAAGGCCTTTCTCTTTCTCGTTTTTCCCTACTAAAACGTCTTTCTTTTAATGAAATAACTCTCAAAAATTTGGCTTGTAGCCTAATAAATTTTTAATGTATAGATTCCAGAATGCTTGCCAACTACAAGATAAGTCTTTCGGATAAAAGTTTATTCATCGGCGTTTTATTTTCTTTGCTTTATTTAATACAGCTTCATTTTTATGTGGGTTCTGCAACAAAAACATCAAGAAAGAAACAACATAATAATGATGATGGTCGTTTATAGATGAAGTAATAAAGATAAATTTTCAAGGAGTTTACAGTGTAATAGTGTATGTTATAAGATTATAATCGTTGTTAAGAGGTCCATTTTTATCAATGATACCAAAGAGAATGAATTCATTGACATACTCGTACTTATAAAAATAATTATAATTTAAAATAATAATTTTATTTTAGTAAGTTTTATGGTTTTTTTTTTTCATTTCGTTCCTTAAAAAATCTTATCCCTTAACAACTAGAGCTATGCAATTTTAGAGCTGACAAAAGAAATATATTCCTAGAACAATATATATAAGCGAATATAGAATATATACAAAGAACCAGAAATTAAAAAAAAAACAATCAGAATAAAAGGAGGAAAAATCGAAGATTCAACAATTATTATAAAAGCCTTAAAAATTAAGGAAGCAGAAAATCAAACAAAGGCAAAGAACTTTAAGGATAATAAAATTTTACTAAAGAAACGAAAACATAGAAATTACAACTTATTTTCTATATTCCACAATTGAAAAGTTTACAAAGAAATTGCGAAGAATAAGAATAAAACAAACAAACGAACAAAAAAGTAATAGTTATATAAAAGATAAGTAAGTAAAGTAAGGAAAACTATGTTTTAATTAAAATCCAACAGAAATGAAATATTTTATATACAAGTCTTTGCTTTTGAATGAAATAAGAATCACTCACTATTTTGACCCTTCCCCTGAAGCGGTAATTGAACTCAAGGGAGCTCTTGAAGAAAGAACGTAAAAAACATAACAAGGAATATTAAAAATATCTCCGACCCTTACAGCGCTACTAGGTACCAAAAAAACCACAAACAAAACCACTGATGGACCAAAATATAGGAACTGATTACTTCTTCATGCTAACAGACGGCACACGAAATGTTCGAGTGATTCGATTTAATCAAAGCAACTCTTAATACACAATGAAATCAAAACGAATGAACGAATGTCGAGAGGTGAGCTCACAAATTTCTCGGATTTAACAAGAATTTGATTACTGAATAATTTCCTGCTTTGGGAAACATCTGACCTGAAGTAACAAGGGAAATGATTTTATACCTCATATCATTATTAGTTAGTGCTTCATTCTCTTTCTTCCCATCCTGCACTTTGTCCGCTGCGACCATTATTCTTTGACGATTCTTAAACTTAATGGATTGAGACTTCATAAAAAATTCAGCATGGATTTCAAAGGCAGTCACAGGCGTTGCTCATCACTTCCGAGAAGCGTTGCTCTAAAATGCAAATGACTTTCGTTATTGACACCGGCGTCATGTGAGCGACAACAACTGCCGATGATAATCATGATTATGATGATGTTGAGGTTGATGTCGAAAGCAGGGATGTCAACAATGATTGTATTGCTACCTGTTGATGGTGTAAAAGTCCTGATGTGGATGGGGATGTTATCGTTGCAGCTGCTACACCATGAAATATAATATATAAGTATGTTCTACGTACATACATGACTGATATTGTGTGTACATATATGTACATTGTACATACATCTAATGGTTGTAGTTGATGAGAAAAAATAAGCATTGGAAATATTTTGAACACTGTTTGTGACCTAATAGAGCCACAGGTACGCCAACGCCAACCGATTTAAAGGCGTATAAATTGAATCATTCTAAGCTTTTATAACGACAAACGCATGATTTCGTGCATATATTTTTGAGATTTGGAATCATACGCTTTAGACTTAAGCTAAGTGAGATGAAACTCACAACTTATGGCATATGCTACTCGTTTCTTGAAGTTTCACTTACTAAAAATATACTCTTCGTTAGAATTTCATGCTCCTTACGAAGAATTTCTCTCAGCAATCCTAATATTCTGAGTTATCAATATTCTGAATATTCTGAGAATCAAGTTTAGCGTCGGATTTTATCGTGATATATCACACAATGATTTAGGAAGAACCTTTACTAGTCTTTACTTCACCAGGCAGCTCTCTTCAAATTCTGAGTGCTTTGATCCAACCCTGAATTATTTATTTTAACAATTTAAGTTAAAGAACGCAAAAACGTCTTCTAAAAATATACGAATGCGAAAGACTTTGGTAGAAGTTCTGAGATGAGTTTCTCCGCAAATGTTCTACAGCAAATGCGAGACAAATCTTATCAGATCTCATTCAACTTCCTTGTAAATTCAAATTCTGAGAAATTTATACACGTTTTATCAACTTACATTTTTTCGGCGATCTTTCGTGCTATAAACTCAATTAATTCCAATTCCATTCCACGATTTTCATTAAAATTGTTAAAAATTTAAACATATCTTTAAAATCGAACACTTTATCACTTACATTTATAAACTTCCTTCGTAACACAAGAACAGAGATAACTGATAATTGATCTCTGCACAAGAAGCGAGTGTGTACAGCTTCACAAAGAATAGTAGAAAACATGATTACACATTCCGGTATAGGTTATGTTTTGACAAGCCGTAATGACGTCACTCCCGGACAAAAAATATTAGGGTCAACACACACAATTAGAAATTCAGGAAGTATTATTTTAATAACTGCAAATAATTGTAAATAATAGAAAGAAACAACTTTACCATTGGTGGGTAAATGACTTCAATTTTGTTGTCGTTGTACTTATTGATGCTGATTACAACAACAAGAACTTTTTTTGCTTGTATGGTTAATTATGAAATACTAAAAACTGATTTAAAAAAAATACCGTCGAAATATGGCAAAACTTTGGAACAAATGCAGAACAGCTGCCAAGCTCAGATTTTTTTTTCCTTTTTTTTACCGTTATTTGAGACCGTTATAAACGGAAGTGGCCATGTTTTTTCGGGGGCTGGTCAGCCATCTTGGATTTATGACCGTTTGAAGGTCAAATAAATGTACTAATAAAAGCCACTTATCTCGTAAACTAAGTGAGCTAGCGGAAGAAGCAAAGTACTGTTGGAAAGGTATTTTGAATACCTTTAATTTATATAATATACATGTTTGTCCATAACATGGCGGTTAAGGAGTTATATTGATTTTTAGAAAAATGTGACAAGTTGACCTTGAAACAATAATTTTTTTCTGCCAAACGGACACATTAAGGTATAAAACAAATTACAGTTGTGGAAAGCCTGTTCTTTTACCTTTAAAATGGTATATAAAATATTATACTTACTATTGTATTTCATTACTTTAGCTTTACTTTTCAAAATTTCAATAACAATTTTGCCTGTGCCGCTCTAGTGAAAAACATTTGAAATGAAAAATTTTTTATGAAAAATCGCATGATTATATATTATGGCAGTTTTAAGTTATTAGTCATAATAAAATTCATAATCTGATGAATCAGAGTCACTATCTTTTTGTCCTTTAACTAATTTTAAAATGTGACCATGAGGGCACCTATATAAACCTTCACTGGGAATCAAATTCCAAGATATTATTGTGTTTAGGGACTTATCGTTAAGTTTACCACCATTCGTTAATGTCTAAGAAATTAATTTTATTAGATTTTCACAATATTCAAGTTTCCTGCTTGAAAAACTAAGAAGTGTTTAACTGCTTTAACTGATTTAAGTGGAACGTTTCGATTTAAAAAACCAACACATTGAACTTATAACGGTTTTGGTAATAAACGGAATGAAACACGAAAACAAGAATTAGTAATACATAATTAGTATGAGTAATTGGTGTTTGGGAATTATAAAATTTCCCTGAAAATCGTATAATTGGAAATGTTGTTTTATTAGAGCGCCGCAGGCAAAAAATTTTTATGAAAAATCGCGCGATTTTTCATAAAAATTTTTTAATTTAAAATGTTTTTCAAATGATAGCGCCGCAGGCAAAAAATTTTTATGAAAAATCGCGCGATTTTTCATAAAAATTTTTTAATTTAAAATGTTTTTCACTAGAGCGGCGCAGGCAAAATTGTTATTGAAATTTTGATAAGTAAAGCTAAAGTAATGAAATACAATAGTAAGTATAACATATTATATACCATTTTAAAGGTAAAAGAACAGGCTTTCCACAACTGTAATTTGTTTTATACCTTAATGTGTCCGTTTGGCAGAAAAAAATTATTGTTTCAAGGTCAACTTGTCACATTTTTCTAAAAATCAATATAACTCCTTAATCGCCATGTTATGGACAAACATGTATATTATATAAATTGAAGGTATTCAAAATACCTTTCCAACAGTACTTTGCTTGTTGCGCTAGCTCACTTAGTTTACGAGATAAGTGGCTTTTATTAGTACATTTATTTGACCTTCAAACGGTCATAAATCCAAGATGGCTGACCAGCCCCTGACAAAAACCATACAGTTCCGTTCCTGATGGTCCCAGCTAACGGTAAAAAAAAGGAAAAAAAAATCTGAGCTTGGCAGCTATTCTGCATTTATGCCAAAACTTTGATCCATTCACGGGGCTCTCATAAATTCTCTTGGAATATCACTGGAATATTCAAGAAATTATGGTTGTACTGACATGGATGCCCTGCAATATCCACGATATTGAGCATTTTCTCGTAAGATTCTGCACCGATGCCGATGAAACAAATACGCTTCGAAAGCTCCGGATATCTTTATTAGTTTAGGAGATATGGTGAGTTTTGATGGGCTATAACTCGATAACTATATGAGAGGAGAAGAATCTGCTGTTAGGCGCCCTCGTTTGGCTTACGAGTTATAACCCTTTGAGATAACTATACATGTATTCGGATGTTAGATATTTTGTCATTTAAGATGGAAACACTTTTTTTCAACGATTTCTAATGTCGCATATATCACGCCGATAGCTCACTTGGCATTAAAGATATCGCTCAACAAACCCTTAAACCCTTATAACTCGTAAACTAAACGCAATGGATAATATTTTCTAGCATGGTTAGAGCTATAAAAGAAAAAAAAGACTTCAATCTGTGGGAATGATCTATACTCTACTTATGTTAACATATTTATTATTGTATAATAAATACATACAGTAATTTTTAGAATTTGTAAATAAGTTTCATGCAATCCCTGTAGCAATTCAAGTGTGATTTGATTTTTTTAAAGATTACGCCCTTTTTTGAAATTAACCAAAACTTGTCTACATACTGTATTGGATCTCCAGCTCATTTAAAAGCACAAGGCTACATCTGCTCCCATGCAAACATCTGCAAACCTGATTTCTGTCGAATTACATTTCACTTTTGCTCTTGATTTACTGCCAACAGAAGATTATTACAAACGTCTTTACGAATTTTTCAACATCAGAATCTAAATAATATTCTCCCTTAGACAATGGGACCACAGAACAATTCGCGACCAGAAGTTTGGTCGTTCCGGTTTGGCGAGTACAGAAGCGACTTGTCATTTGTCCCCCAGCAAACAGAGGTGCCATCTGCCAACGAGGACGCCTGCGATTTTAAACTGAGTCTGGACATAGCCATCTTTTTTATCGTCATCTTTGTATATGTCATGCGTCGCTGGCGGTTGGGTCAGCGGCGTCTCAGTGCGATGAGAGTTGCAGCTGTTAACAACCGAATGTAGAAGATGAAGAAACAAATTCGGGAGTCAGCAAAATCATCCAACTTGGAATCAGACCGGAAAGATCCCCAAAAAACAGAACAACAGCTCCATCCAAGCCTTCAAAATCAAATATGTGATATATATATATATGCTGTTATATATAATATATTTGCTAGCAAAAAGAAAAATATTAGAAATACACCATTTGATTAAAAAATATAATCTGAACTTTGTTATTATTGTTTAGGATTGGTATGCCCAAACAAGAAGTATCATGACGACTTTCGGTTCCCTAACAGTTATGCGAGGATATGCGAGTATGGAATTTCACTAAACTCATTTGGATATACATATAGTAGATGTAGATAGATTACAAAACGGTGCCAGGGAACTGTTGAACCTTTGAACAGAGTTTACATACAGATTCTACGAATCCACTATAAAGTACAAGTTTGGAATTCGATCAACACTCAGGATTGGCGCCCACTTTCGTGTTGTGTTTAAAGGCTGTCCTTAAAATAGATTAGTAACAAAAAGAACACCAACACATCAATAAGACGCACTCTTCTACAATGAACAAACAATTTAAAAGGGATCTTTCAATATATTTCTCCGTACTGACGTCGTTGCAATAATTCACTCATTCGCGTTAAATTGCTTTTCCTGTCTTTCACGCGTCGTCTTTCATTATTGTATTGTAATATATTGTAGATTGTGGGATATTTTGTAGATCAGTAAAATTGATTCTGTGTTTAATATATGTTGCTTGCTTTAAGTGAAACATGACGTATGAGTGATGAGCGAATATCGAAGAACTTTTGACCTTTTGTGGTGTGAAGATGAGAAGATCTTTAATTTTCCTCTTTCCTAAGAAGCGTAAATTAAATTTAAAATATACCATACTATATTATAGTCAGAATATCCCATTAAATCATTAAGAAAGTGAAATACAAATCAATAATTTTTACCTTAGAAACTAGAATATACCTCAGTCAAGTAATTATATGTGCAAAATTGCTTTTCTTATGTTCCTTATTTACCTTATGTTCCACTAACGGCACAGTAGTAGTTTTTGGTATGCACATTCTCTTTCGATTACTTTATCATTTGTTGTTGTTTGTTTATCTCTGTAGCGCATTCGTAGTACCATTATTTCAAATAAAGTCCAGTATAAAATATTTATATGTGCAAAATGAATTATTTGTCTTCTGACGGGTGAAAGTTGGCTAAATTGCTGCTTCTGTAAAGAGACACCGAAATACGATAACAACTTTCGGATATGCATAATTGATGATCGGAACAAACGGAGCATACAACAGTTAGCAACCAAATGTGACTAAACAACGCGTGCATCAAACAATAACGCAAGAGTTCGGCCTTAAATATGAGAATCGAGTGCCTAAACCGTTTATGAAAAGTATAAGTTTTGAGAAGAGGAATTCGAATCTGTGATATTCAGAGACGAAAAAGAATTTAGTTTAGACGGAGCAAAAGGTCTCCATAAATATTGGAGGGTCGTGAGACGCCCACGGGAAGCATGCCATAAACGCGTTCATGGTGAAGGATCACTCGTGATATGGGCGGCATTTTCAGGCCGCAAGTCCAACAAAGGCAAGTCCAGAATATGCTTTGTGCCAGGCAAAGTGAATGCAAAATCTACATAGAATAGTTAGAAAACGAACTCCTTGATTTTGCTGGTGATTTACATGACGATGAATGGATTTTGCAGCAGGATAATTCACCGATCCACGTGGCGAAGATGAGAAAAACGTTCTTTGACTCTCGACAAATTGAGTTCCTTGAGTGGCCTGCCTTAAGCCCAGACCTCAATCCCATCGAGGGTCTATGATCAACCAAAAGTAGTAGTTAACTGTTAAATGCCACGTGTTGTTGTAGGTCGTGCTGTCCAAAGAAAGGTTAAACTTCTGGTCATAATGAATTTTCTCTTCCCCCACCATAGAATACGACGTACGACGAACGTACGACGAACAACAAGCAAGCACACAACCAAACAACAGCCAAACCCAACGACAACAAAACCTACAAACGGAAAAAAATGGCAGCTAACACTGGCACCAAACCATGGTTCGAGCAGTTAGCTGATGAGCTGCTGATGACAGATGGAGCAGCAGGGACAAGGGTGGCCGTCATTGGTCCCCTCCGACGTGCGAGCGATAGGATGGTATTAGACATCGACCACACCCCCAAAGACCAGGATGTACCCCGAATGACACGACAGTAGAAGACACTGACACCAACAAGGCTTTTCTCACCTATCCACCAGGGCGGAATAGCGGTCCGTGTGGGGAATTATCGACGCTTGGAAAACGGACAATTTCTGAATGACGTATTGGAGGAGTTTTACCTCCACGTAATAAAGGAAGAAATGGCAGCCGAGCCCATGAAGCCACGTATCCACCTCTTCAGCACCCATTTCTTCGACCGAGTAAGACAGGATGGTACTCCACGGGAACGACACGACAGGGTCAGGAGTTGGACAAAAGCGGGGGACCTATTCGAGAAGGTCTACCTCCTGGTACCCATCAACGAAAACCAACACTGGTTCCTCATCATCATCTGCTTCCCGAGCATCAATGGACCAAAGATAATGGAGTGCCCCAAGGAAGACGGTACCTGGGTGCGTCTGTGAAGACGTGAAGATAGCGTGCGTCCTTCAGTTGGACTCCATCGATCCAGGGCCGCGAACAGAGATCACCCAAGTTCTTCGCGAGTACCTACAGGAGGAGTAAAGAGTACGTAGGCCCAATGACAGGCACCGAACGTTCGACAAGGTGGAACTACCGCTGCGAGTGCTGTAGGTCCCGCAACAGCAGAATGGAACAGACTGCGGCGTATTTCTGCTTAAATAAGCAGAAAAATTTCTGCCCGAGCCCTTCCTGGATTTTCGAAGCGAGCTACACTGACCAAACTGGTTCGTTCAACCAAGAACTGGTAGCCTCAAACAAACATGAAGAAAGCCCGAAGCCGGAGACGATTGAGACCTCCACCAGTCTTTACCGACCCGTTTATTTCGACCCCATAACGACGAGCTACTATAACGACCTCTGTTATAGTCTGTCTGTTTACAGACATGGGTCACCGGAAGCACCACCAGAACGCGTACCACCAACTATGGCGGTCGAAGAATGCCCCACGTCCCCAGTGATGAAATTCCGAGACATGGAAGAACTCGGACTTCCGGATCGAGCCAAGAACCACAGAGTGACTCTCACCAAAACCCTCATCACCATCATTACCGCCCCGGGAAGAAAGGGGGGTGGTGTAAGCAAAATAAAATTTTCCTTACAAACACGGGTGTAGAACCTGGCCTACACCCCACCTGAGCTGCTCCCATGAAAACCACTTTCAAGGGATGCAGTAACCTCGAGTTTTGCGGTCCCAACTTGAGGTGGAATTAATTCTGCAAAACAATTTGCAAACACAGCAAAACAATTTGCAAACATTTTGCCGCTACTACAACAAATAGACAAGCGGATTGAGTCAAGGCCACGGCTAATCGACAACAACGACAAGCAACTAGGCAAAAGAAGCGCTGACCCAGAGGAACAACAAAAAAGGGTAGCAAAGTACCGCTACCCGTGGCATATAAAAGGAGCCACCGATCAGTGCAAAATCACTTTCTTATGGAACAGCGAACGAAGCGTGTAAATTTTATCTTTAGATTATATTCTTAGATTTAAAATAAATAAGTGAATTTAAAATATATAGTGATTTTAAAATATATACTGAATAAACATAAATAAATAAAGAAACAAAAACCTGAACGAAAATATATTGTGTTATTATTTGCGGAAAACCCCTGGACATCTGCGGGTATATCCAGGCTAGAGAGAGGAAAAACCTCGTTACAATCTATTAAATAAGATTTTTGCACATACATATATTATAATATTTTATTTGGAGATTTAAAGGATTTATTTTGTTTTTAATGTTAAGAAACGTATTTGAATATAATTTTGTTATTTCATTTTTAGTTCTCTTAAATATAAAATTAAAAAATATTTTTCCCCATTTTTTCAGTGTTTCTTTGAAATATAATTAAAGTCTTGCACATATAATTATTTGACTAAGGTACATACTATGTATATATGTACATATATGTATGTATACCACACACACACACACGTAACTAGGTGTAGTTATGGTCCATTCAGCTCCAAGTAGCAACGCATCTAAACACCCATCAATTTGCACTTTAATTGAGATGGACAACTTAAGTGAAAGCTCGAACTCTCTCTCTCTCTCTCTCTTTCGATTCACTTTCTCTTTCGCTTCTCACATATTCAGATCCTGACTAAAGACCGTCTTCTCTTTCTACACAGAACACTCTTGTGCATTTATTATATAGAGATTTATAGAATTAATATATAGAGCAATCGTAGTTTTGTATACATATTTTATATTTTCAATACAGAACATACATTAATCAGAATAAATAGTAATAACTCGCGAAAATGCTTCACATTTTGACAAATTAAAACGAAATTTTGGGAAATATTCCCGTTTATTATAATATAAATAAACGATGAAGCAAATTCGGGTAAATGGATTTTATAGGAAAGTAGAAAATATAGTAGACGAATCTCTTTGATGAGGTGCAATTTGTTGACTGCATGTGATGTCACCATAGATCGCCATTTAATTGCGCAGCACGAGCACATTTTCGTCGTTTCTCTTCTCCTCCTTCTCCTGCTGCTCCTTTTCGCGTTGACGAACCGCAACTGCTGTGTCTACCAACAGGTGGAGGCATTGAAACATATCTATATCGTCGCGTACAACACCTTCCACAAAAAGACTTCCTGCCTGGTTAACTCGCAGTGCCGATGTTGCTATATTGTTGTTGTAATTCTTGGTGATCTCCTTGCTATTATTATTGCTGCTGTTGATGTTGTTATTAGCAACGTTCGAAGCGACGGCAACTGCTGTATCTACCAACAAGTGGAGGCATTGGAACATATCTCTATCTTCCCCTATAACACCTTCCACAAAATGACTTCCTGGGTGGTTAACTTGCAGTGCCGATGTTGTTGAATTGTTGTTGATAAGATTGTTGTTATCAGCAACGTCCAAAGTTGATTTCCAGTGTATGCTATTATTATCGGAGTTTCCAAACTTAACTGCGTCTCCCATCTGTACTTCATATGGATCATATACAATAATGTCATCCTCGTCGTATTCCTTATCAGGCTCGACTTGACCTCCAGATGTTCGCACAAAATAATGTCTGTGGGTAGAAAATATGCATGAGAGAGAATTATATCGTATAAATATAATATAAATAAATAAATATCGTATCCTCAAGCCAAGTAGAATTAAAAGAAGTGCGATTGTGACTTTAAAACACGTTTTCTATTAAAGTCCTGCACTGATTCTGGTGATAAAAATATGTATAGAAAGCTACTTTCTAGATTCGACTTTCTTGGTATTAAGGAACTTATGTATGTGAGTTATACATTTCACTTAGAAAAAAAATTTAGGATTGGAAAAAATACTATAACTCTGAAACTAAAACAGAGCTGCAAGAAGTGTTGTTGTTGTTGGAATTATCGTCGAAACCAACAACAACAAAATTCGACGAACAAAAAGTACGCAACTCAATTTTAGCAACTCATCACCCATGTCGATTCTAACCATGTTGATGCCAGTTCGAGGTATCATTGGATCCATTTAACCGCAGTCCCTACGTAGCGCCTTCAGACCCGGACGATGCAAATATAATTATCATTTCATTTCAGTCACACGGAGTCGGAGAGGCAGATAGACTGGGACTCGGATATACACTAAATATTTGTATACAGAAGAACTGGCACACTTACAGGGATTCCACTTGGGGTATTTGTGGTCGGGTCGGTGTTACTTCAAATCCAATGTTTGGTCTCATCTGGGCACTATAGTTCGACGACATTTTGTTTATAGGTATTTAAATTAGGATATTTAAACCAACGAAGCTGGATCTAAAAGAAGCCAAATAGAATAATGGCGGAGATGATGGGAATCAAGGTTACGCATTCCGGTATGCAGGTATATTTTGCCCTAATGACGTCACTATTGTTACATATGATGGGCTATGATATACTCGCACACGCTCCTCATTACGCGTGTTTAAAAAAACGCAATAAAAGACTTGTCGCTCACGGCCACACGTCAAAAAAGTGTGCGTAATTTAAGTCTGCTTGTGAACGCTTTTATTTAGTGGTTGCGTCAGCAGTGGCAGCGCGTGTTTTAATTCAAATATCGAATGAAACGGAGGAATGTACTCACAAACTGCTAAAATGTTCCCTTGGCTATCGTCAACTTCCTTTCTTGAAGGAGTTTCCAAGTTGTAAAACTGAACAACGGCTGAACGAATTGATAGAAAGACAGCTTAAGGAGTGAAGGCCTTTTTTGTAGATTGTTTTTTATTTAAATTATTCATCCTTTCTTCTATATTTCCCAGCTTATATATTTAAAAAGCAGTGCAGGTTATTTTTATATTTCAAAAGCAAATTGCTAGCAATTTACATAAAGAGATAATAAAAGAAAAGTAACCCAACGCCATATCACAATAAAATTCTACGAAAACCCACAAAACACTTAACCGGATTAATTTAGAAACTTAGATAATTAGAGAAACAAGCATGAAATAAACCCGATCTGCTTTTAAATACCTTTTCAATTGCTACCTGCACCAGTAAAATGAGAAGATAAGAAAAATTTGTAGACTTCGAATTCTGCTTGCATGTGTTTGTGTTTGAAGCTCGTGAGGCAACCAAAATGTTCGGGTCAACGTTGAGGCAGATGAAGATCGAAAGCTGCTCCACTTTTTGCCAGCAAACCATCAGAGCGAACGAGTCTGGCGTTCAGAGTGACCTAGTGTGGCACCAGACAGCGTCTGATCCGAACTCCACAAAAAGTAAAGGGAACAACAAGTGTGCATTCACACCTGTCAATTGAGTGGTCGTGTGAACTGACTATTTGAAGAATTATGCAATGAAGTTGGCTGCTGCTTCGAGTTTAGCGAAATTTGCATCGTCATTGTAATCATTCATTGTTTTAGAGATCTGATCGCCATTTTAGCAAGCGTTGTTCTGTGTTCTTCTGCGCATTGTTTTTTTTTTCAGTGAAAAGATTTTCACTTTTTCTAAAACAACACAACACAAACTAATCGTTGTCTATTCTGTGCACCGAAGATTCCAAATGGCCACAGTATCAATGAAACGAAAACGTGGCCGGCCCCGTCGTCAAGAAATGCCGGAGAAAAATGTATTTTACGGAAATTTGGGTTCAATGCCGAGCAACGAACAGATAAAAAAAGAAGCGCCGGAACCGGCAAAAGAGTTACTTGATGTTAGACAAGAGAAGTACAACGCTTTTGGCCAGTTCTTAGCTTATTCGTTAATAGAAATGGACGAAGTCAAAGCCATGGAGCTAGTGAAAAAGTTCACCAACGATTTGGTGCAATCGAAGCACAACATTCAAACCAAAGGGTTTTATGATTCAAGCGACAACTCCAGTGAAGAGAAGGCGTTTTAAAATTAAATGATGCTTCCACATTAGAACGCACTTTGTAATGTGTTAATTTTAATTGTGTGTTTTTGAAAATAGTTCCAAATAAATATAATTTTAGTCAAAAAGTTTTTATAATTTTAGTACTTTTTCTCACTTTTTGTGCTCACAAAAATTTGGAAGAAATGGGTTTTTGTACCGAATGCCCAACTTTTTTGTTATTGCTGCTGTTTTGGGCGCTGACACCAACAACAACACCAAAAGGTGGTTCTCTCTTCTGGTTCCGGGTTTATAGATCTTTGAAATTTAATACTATCTCATAAACTATATCACATCACACATATCAGGTTGGTATCAACGGATCAAATAAAAGACTTCAAAATTTGGTTTCAAGTTTCTTAATGTTTTCATACTTTTTATGAAATTCCCACCAAATATTTGTAACTTTTTAACTTTAAACTGATTTCTAAGTTATTTTTGCGTCAACAAAAAAGCAGTCATCAAAGTAAAATATCTTGAATATCTGCCTAAAGAATTCTCTGGTTGCTCTCGTTGGTAGACTGCAATTCAAAAATTTTATAGATATTACATTTGGGAAATCCTTAAAAATAAGAAATAAAATAAAATCTTTAGAAAGCTTAAAATTAAAATCTCATCGCAGGGATGCGTTATAAAAAATTACAAAATCGGAAAAAATTCCTTAATTTAAAGTGTTGTTCTTTTGTAGAGTGAATTCAAGTTAATTCATTTTGCATTCCTTCTTCATGTCGGGGGTGCTCGAAATTCTGTGGCAAGAACCAGCCAACATTGAGCAACAACAACAGCAACACATCTGGTAGCTGTGTAGAAAAACCTGGCAATGCATTTTTTATTGCAATAAGCTTACGTTTTATTCTCAAATATTTATTTAAGAGAATAAAACAAATAAAAGCTGTTTCAGTTTCATAAATTTATATAATACTTTATAGGTACTGGAAATCGCATTTAAATGTCAAACAAAGGTCAGTGCATTTTATTTCCACTTAAAGAAAACAGTTTTTTATTAATAAGTTTATTTTCTGGCAGATTCTGTCCGGATCTGCGTCAAGCAACCGCATTTCAAGTTTTTTAAGGTTCTTCGTCATACAACTGACACTTACCCAGGTTTTACCCAGGTTTTCATTCCGAAACACGTCAAAAAATTAAATTTTAACACAATTTTGTATGGAAGTCCAGTTCATTAAAAAAAACGCAGCTTGTTTAATCTTCAGCAAAGTTTTTTGAAAGTAAAAACTTTACTAAATATACATATGTATGTATATGTAATTGACTTTAAATATGTAGATTCTACTATAGGGTTTTCCAATAAGAGGTGTAATTTTGAATAGCTATGGTCCTGTAAGCGTGGTTGTGGAGGCCATTTGGCTGATGTTGTTTTTCATTATTAACGGCATATCTTCCTCTTCATTACGAAATAAACATGCGATAATTTATCTCAAAAACTGGAATTTTTCTTTGAATATCAAAATTACACCTCTTATTGGAAAACCCTTTATAAGTGAAGAGTTGCTGATGTGATTAATTTTAAAAAGTACGCATTCATAAAATATGCCTAGCAGCCGACACGGAAACAAGGAATCCAGGAGTTTTTAGTTTATGCATCTTTTTTATCACAAATTTTCATTAGGTCTAAATTTGAATTGATTGCGGTTCATACCAAGCAACAACAACAGCAGCTTGAAAGTAACAAGAAATTAAAGGAAACATGACGAAATTTATGATCAACACCTAAGAGAGGCTCTGTCTATAGTTTTCTTAGCTATCTTCCGTTTTCCTCTCTTTTTTCTATCTCTCTCTCTCTCTGTCTCTCTTGTTGACTGTTGCCAAAAGTAGATTTGTAAAGATTTCTTCTTCTACCGCTTTTACGCTTACTCCACCTTTTCAACTTCTCACCACTCCACTGTTTGCTTCCTTGCAACGTTCATGGCGTTGCCATATAAATTTCATTCATCTTTAGTAAATTGTTTATGTACCACAGAGCTTTTGTTGTGGGCTGCCTTTCGACTTCAAGTTTACAAATTGTAGTCGCTAGTTTCTTTGTTTGGTTGTGTGTGTGTGTGTGTTTATTTGAATACTTGTGTTTGTGGTAGATATTGTGTTTGTAGATACTGTAGATGGATTTACTTTCTAGGATTATATGAGTATTTATGTCCGTACAATTATTTCAACAAACATTTAAACTCATAACCTTACAGGAACCTTTGACACTTAACAGTCTTTCTTTCGTTATTCGTGATGATGAGCCTCACTAGACGATTATTAGTAAATTTTTCATAAGAAATTTTACAAGATCGACACAGAAGTATACCAGGATCTTAAATATGTTGCAGGTACAGGTTAGGAACAGAAGGGTGAAATACAGCCTCTTTTATTAGTATGTATATTACAATTTAGGGCATTCTTTCGTTTGCTAATTTAATATTATTTCATCCAAAATATAGATATATTCATATATATACAGCTTTATGGACTAATTGAGATAAGGATAAAAGTACCAGGTCTTTAGTGTGTGTCGAGATCTTAATCTGAGCTTCGTTTCATTTGTTTGCTTGTGCATTCAAGTCCCATCATCTTCGGGTTTCTTTTATTCCTTCCAAGTCATCACTACTCTGCACTCTTCTCATCGTCCCTCATCATCGTCCGCTATGGTTTTTAACCTGAATGCTGCTTCAAGCATTATTGAACATTTTAATTTTCTTGTTCGTTTGTGGAACTGCCGTGCCACTGCTCGTGACTCAGCGCATTCTTCACCACTTTCATGAGTTTTCTTCTGCTTCAGCGTTCGCTTAACTGCACAGATTCTTAATAATAGTGCTCAATCTTTTTAACAGCTACATAAACATATTTTTTATATATTTCAGTATTAAAATTTCTTGAGATCTACCGTGTTGAGCGTAAAAAGTTATCATCTGAATCGTATATATTAACGACGCACTTTGCGGCACCATTAATTTTTATGCTTTCAACTTCAGTTTCTTCTGGATTGCTACTGCGATTATTAAATGAGCTTGTTGCACGATTTAATGCAGCATTTAATTAATTTTGTATATAATTTTTCGTCCTGCCCTGCATTTTAATGTGCGCATTTCTATAAGTAATAAAATTATCTGACTTTTTTGGGCTCACAGTTCTTGTCTCTTATTGAAGTCACATTTTTCTTCACCTGAATGAAACTTGCAAAGTAACTAAACTGCAGAATAAGGAAACTGAAGAGAAATCGTGAAGAAAACATCAGCAGCAAATCGAAGCCATTGCGCGAATGGAGGATCGGACGCAGCTGAGAGGGCGAAAAAGGATGGCTGACGAGTATCGGAACCAACCTCAGCGCCAATATGGGGCATGTAAAGAACAAAGTGTCCAAAGCCATCAAAGTCCATTGATGCTGACTGCGAGTTGAAATACAAACACGACGATTGCACAAATTGGTGTAGTTTTTTGGGTGCACACCCAAACCGAAGTGGACCAAATACTGCATTCGACCCCAACAAATGCACGCGGCGTGTCTTGAATGGCTGCATTTTTCCATGTGGCTCGTGTTTACGGATTTGTTAAACGGGTAAAAGAAGTCGGTATATCTCTCACCTCCTCTCTCGTTGTGGTCCTTCTTATTTCAATACCTGGTTGACATAAATAAAATGCATTTCACAATATTAAACTCCACTCCCAGGGAAAATCAATTACATCGAGCGAACGTCTGTTGCTGCTGTTGTCCCAAGTTTGGTTTTTTAAATATTTATGCGCTCTTTTCGACAGTGAAATTGAAAAAGTTTCCCCCGTTAAAATGCGTTAAAACAGCTCCTGATGTTCTTTTTATTATGATTGCTTTCTTATTTTTGGTTTTTAGGCCTGAAGGCGTTCCGTGAACGTAGATGATGGAATCTTGTTCGGTGAGCTACGCAAACACACTCAAATTGAAGCCAACTGCAATCATATTTCACGTCTTTGAAAGTTTTTTAATAAAAGTCGCTGGTGCAGGATGTCAAACGTTTCTTGTACTTGTTTTTTATAGAGATTTTGGGGGAACATAGAATCATCTGAAAGTGTCTACATCAACCACGAGACTTTTGATATTCTGATATGTAGTCTCTTAAATATTAATACTTTTTAAATCATTGGATTTTATTGCAATAAAACCGCAAACAATTATTAAGAATTTTCTGAAGTATTTAACAATTTTTACAGACAGAGTAAAAAAAAATGAGCCCAACCACGAAAACCAACAGAAAGAGCAAAACATCGAAATATTTTACAACCTGCTGAGCATATTTTCACATTATATCTGCTATATGATATATCATTATAGCAGATTTTCTTATATAATCTGCTGTTTTAAGCCGATGTTGCAGAAAATTTACCTGTTGAAATCCTTTGAGCCGAAAAGTTGCCAACCACACCAAACATTGAAATCAGAATAAAATGCAAAATGTTATCTCATTTTTGGCCACAAAAAATTCGACGCTCCATTGTCGGAAAGGGTTGGTCCCGAATCCGCTGATTGCGGGAAGGAGGATGGAAAGAACCTTAACAATGGCGGCATACGTCCAGCCGAAGACGGAGCTGCGCTCATCGACGAGTGAAGGCCGCACCACTCGGATATTGAGAAGTTTGCTCTCTTCATGAGAATGGGTGTCAATGAAGCTCGAAGCTTCCGTTCGCGGCGTTCGGTTGGAGGCCCCTTTCTGGTTATCTCAATTATATTTGTATTAAAATATTTCCTATTCATTTGTAAAGGGCACAAAGGTATTCTTCTTAAATTAAAGAATTCATTTATAAATTTTTACGTAGAACAGAAAACATTCATTATACATATGTAATAGTTTTTAATTTATAGACGATTTAAAGGTGTGCCCGGTATAGAAATAGCTACTTAATACATATTCGTGAAGGTCTGAGGCGATCTTGTAACTTGACTATAGTTGGCTTGTTGAAATTAAATAATATTCAAACTAATGGGCGTGGTTAGTCCGTTTCCACATCTTGTACATCGACTCGATTCGAGGTGATGCAGATCGAGAGTTCTGTGCGTTAAAAACGGACAGAAAAACTTATTTTTGTGGGCTAATAAAGCCCACTTCTTCACTGCAACACACGGAATGACCTGGTTTTAGAAAGTATCCGGTTCTGGTGTGTATTGTGATGGTTAGCAGCACGTTGTGGAGCATTTTTTAGTGTTTTTATTTAAACTTTATGATTATGTGAATATGTATTGTATGCGTGCAATAGTACACAAATACATATGTGTGTGTTTATAGTATTATACATATACACATATACAGATATGCCTATGTGTATACATTAGACTGGTCGCAATAATTTTTTTTTTGAAATTTGATTGCCTGCGCTGCTTAAAATATGAGGTTTGGTGTAAGAAATCATGTCCTAATTTTTCAGCTCAATCCGACGGTGCCTAGTCGTGCCTAGTGGGGCCCAAAGTTCCCCATATTATAAAAAAACATCTATTCAATCGGATCTTTATAGTTATACTAGTTGAAAAGCCGGTCCCATAGACCGAAAATCAAAAATCTGGCTTCGTTACGATCTTCCGCAGAGAAAGTACTTTAAGTATGCCAAATTTCAGCTTCCTATGTCATCAGATGGCTTCAAAAAGTTGCGGAAAGAATAGGACATACATACAAACATCCGGACATACTAAGAAATTATATATTGTATAGATAGATTAAAGTATTTGGTATTTAATGTTTTAGTATGATACGAACGAAAGATTTTAACTAAAATTTATTTATTATTGGAAGAAATAAAAAATTCGAAGTTCATATTAAAATGTTCAATTATTTAATTAAAAGGACATCAAAAACATCGGTTGTCTTATCGTCGATGTACGACGACCTTCTACTCTGCTTGCCAACTACTTTGCTTCTTCGTCGTTTAATTGTTTGTTTAATTCCGTTTATGTTATTTAGGTGAAATTTCTTCGACCTGAGTTTTACAGTAATATTTTATTTCATGTAAAATTATTCAACAAACGAAATAATTATCAAACCTTTAAAGGGTACCACTAACAATGTAAGTAAAACAACGGTAGTTCATACACGTACTTCATATTGTCTGTAAGCTACTTTTTCTTCCATGTCGCCACCATATAAGTGAATTGTTGGTCAAATCTGTATTTGAAATGAATTTTGGGAAAACATCCGGGCCAGAAGTTCTTCTCTTCAACAGATTTTCCAAGTATTGGAAACACATTGAAGCTAGCACGTTCAAGAGTGGAATTTTGGACGAAGAAGTGGTACGAATTTTAACAACATCGCGCGTAGATTATTTGAAGAATTTTTGTATAAATGCGTTAAAATTCCATTACGTGCGTGCAGATTATAAAGAGTTGCTTCAGTTAAAACTCCATTTTATTGGGGAGCGTGTACCAGATTTTTCACAATTTCGTTTGCCTGGTGCAACATCGCATGCAGGATTCATGTCAAAGTGCATTTATTGTTACAAAATATTTCTATTTCGCGAACAGTTCAAATTGACAGCAGCGGAATTGAAAAGTCTTCGGAGCATTTGCTTATTTTTGACTATCATATATGTTCTTTATTGGTTCCGATGTGCGAATGCTATAGAAGCGCCAAAACTAGATCTTGATTTCATTCAAAACGTTGTAACTTATTTTGATAAAGAAGACCGCATTATTGCGAAAAATAAGAAACCATTTGTGGTATTTGTCAGAAGAAACTGTTGGCCTTGCATTTGTGAATGAAAGCGTGCCGTTGGAAATAAAAAAGATGATGGTCCAAAAACTCGACATCGGCAATGACATACACGGAAATAATGAAAAAATTTCGAAAAGGAATGTTGTCAATATGGATGAAATTTTCTCTTACGCGTCAAGAGATATATCAGATTTCGTTTCTCCACTGACAAAGAAATTTTTTTCTCGATTAGCCATAGATCCAAAATTTTTAGAATCGGAACCTTCTCAATGGCAACAGAGGGATGATTATTGCGCTGGAAAAGCTGTCTGTCAATATTTGAATGTTGTGAATGATGCAGCAGAAAGAGCAATTAAACTCATCACGGATTACAATAAATCGCTAACATACGATGAGAAAGATAAGTAGTACTTACTCCAAGTTGTTGAACACTATCGTCATTTATATCCTTCTCACAACAAATCTTCTCTTATAAATTAATCAACTCAATAAAATTAATTAAATAAATATATACTTTTTTTTTATCATTATATTAACTTTCAAAACCATTAATAAATTAAATTTATATTTGAAGCACATTATTCAATATAACTATAAATACCTGATTGAATAGATGTTTTTTTATAATATGGGCAACTTTGGGCCCCACTAGGCACGACTAGGCACCGTCGGATTTAGCTGAAAAATTAGGACATGATTTCTTACACCAAACCTCATATTTTAAGCAGCGCAAACAATTATATTTACAAAAAAAAAAAAATCCCATACAAGATGCGACCAGTCTAGTATACATATGTATATGTATGTAGTACTTCAAGAACGGAGCAGCAGGAAATTCGATATTTTACAATATTTTTGTGTTGCCCTGTTGTTCATGTTGATCGCAGTGTTGTTGTTGTTATTTCGATTGCCTCAGCATTGTTATTGCAGTTGATGTTGTTGTTATTCGCTACACAAGCACTAGTGTTTGTCATTTTGTCAATTTATCCCTTTGGGGCCAAAAACAACGCAATGCAGTTCAGTCCAACGTGGACCACATTCAGTTGTGCGTTAAATGTTTGTTGTTGTTGTCATTGCTGTTGTCGTTGCTTTGTTGTTGCTGATGGCAGCACTTCGGTACCCGTTCCCCGTTCTTCGCATGTGGACGATATTTCATTGTTATTTGTTTCAGAAACTGTTGTCGATTTAATGCGATCAGCTTGGTTTATAAAGGAGAACTCCAGGATATTCGATGCGAGTGGGTGTGTGTGTGTATGTGTGTATTCGTGTATATGTGTTTTGAGTGAAAACCGGACTTTAAATATTGAGCAAATATTTAATTCAATTGAATCCATTTGGACCGAACCGGACCATTCAATTAAAGCTGCTTCACCCTCCTTTCGCAGAAACTTCTGGGAATGAACCTCCTCCCTTCCTTGCCGATTTCCCACCCACTCAAGGCGTTTCTCACTTTCGCTCACGATTCACATCTGCCATGTTTGAGGATTTATAATCGGATGGTTATCAATAATGTCCTGATTAAAGCGGTGGTCTTCGTGTTGCCGCTGTTGATAGCTTTCGCTTGTGTTATTTTGCACCAGTGTAAATTATGGTAAAATTTAAATTGTGGTTTTCCCGATACATTTTGGTTGAATTCCCATCATTTGTGAGACAAACAAAAGCTCGACAGTTTTGAGTTTCATGCTCATGACATCGCATGGTGCCACAAGAGTCCAAATGTTTCAGGAGGCAGGGGAGTGGCTGACATCTCGTTCAGAAGGGATGCAAGTTGGTGCATTTTTATCGCACGATCTGTGCGCGTTTTTTATGCATATTTATTGGGCGGTTGCTGTTTAAATTCTGTTGATATTTCTATAAAGTTTAAGAGAGGTGATTTCAGCTCAGAAACTAACAACTACTTTAAATTCTGCAGAACTCAGAATATTACAAAATTCAATCATGTTGATGATGAGTACAAAATTCGGTTTTCTTTGTGTGTACCTAAAATAAATCTGGTGGCGTTACCACATTCAAAGAAAAATGCATAAACAACTAATGAAACTCAGTAAAAACTTCCTCTGGGAGATACAAGAAAACCCTCTTCGGAAGTAAACTGAAGACAGTAAAAATTGACACGTAGATCAACTTTCGGTCTGTGGTCTCAGAACACAGAATCGCACTCTGTAATATTTATTTATTTCCCCCCCATTTAAACCATATTTACGACTTTTATCTTAAGTTGCTTTCTTCTCTCTTCTTCTCTCCACAGTAATGTTTTTATATTATAGCCGCATGTAGCTATTCCAATAGCTACATTTTACATTAAAATGTCTGTGTTTTATTCCAGTATTATTAACCATGAGTTGGAAGTTTTTCAGTAAAATGAAAGAACTATTTTCTTAAACAAAATTTGCATTCTTATTTTTTGTATTGAATTTTAATCCTCAGATTTTACATGTTCAAGTGAGAAACATAAAAATGTTAGAATATCCACTGAGTACCGTTTCAGTAATCAAAAGAAATCTTATTGGTTAGTTGTTTGTAAATGTACCTATCATATCTATGTACATCCGGTCCATCAGTACAATCCGACGGTCCGACGAAGGTTTTAATCTATTCCTGTCACCAGACAAAATAAATCTTCATTCGCATGCTTTTATCTTCTCTTTTATATGTTGGGAGGTGGGTCGAGTAATATATTTCATAGTTAAGGAACTCTTTTTCATAACTAAGCTGAATCTATTTTAGATCTCTTTGTAGACGCTGCTGCAAACGGCAGTCTTTTATTAATCCTCGAAACTGCAGAATGACGACTGGCTGCTGACGCTATAGTTAAACTGAAATGATTACCATTTTTAATCCGTTTAAACTACTTTGTACCAATTAAGGACCCATCTGAACAGACAAACACATGCACACATAGAGTCCTAGGAAGTGCCTCGTTACACGAGAACATATTCAAGTGAATGTAGTAAAGATAAACAAGGGTTAAAGAAGCAGCAAGCAAACAAAAAGAACAGCGACAGAAGAAAAGAAGAAAATACGATTAAGTTCAAAAGTTCTGCCGCAAAGACCATGATGAAGTTTTCGAGGTGTTAAAATGTTGAAATGAAAGTGTGTGTGGTTTAATAGTGTTCTGATAGGAAATTAATACTTAAGCCTTAATAAATAAACTTATTAATAAAAAAACTGTTCTCCTTAAGTGCAAATAAAATGCACGGACTTTTGTTGTTTGACTTTTAAATGCGATTTCCAGTGACTATTAAATATTAAATATTTTTATGAAATTGAAACAGCTTTTATTAGTTTCTTAATTATGTAAGAACAAATAGTAAACTTTTTATTTCTCCAACTCCGAAACTTAATAATTCTCACTGTCTTCACGATTCGCTTTAAAGGATTTCCAGTATTTCTTGAGCTTCTATTTACACAAAAGAAAAGTGCTAAAAAAGGAAATAACTAACAACATTTTTAATATAAAATACAATACGTTGAAAGTGAATCAAAAATATATGAAAGAAGAACGAAGTCAGTTTTTATTGTACACTGCAGCAAACACAACAAAAGAAATGACATTTAGTAAGATAGAAAAAATGCATTGCCAGGTTTTTCTACAGCTACCAGATGTGTTGCTGTTGTTGTTGCTCAGTGTTGGCTGGTTGTTGCCACAGAATTTCGAGCACCCTCGACATGAGAAGGAATGCAACATGAATTCACTTGAAGCTTATTGCAAAATAGTTACAATACCTGACATTGGTCTAGAAAAGAACAACAGTTTAACTTGGGTAATTTTTTCCGATTTTGTCATTTTTTCTAACGCATTCCTGCGATGAGATTGATTTTAAGTCATAAGGATTTCCCAAATGTAATATCTATAAAATTTTTGGAATTGCAATCTACCATCGAGAGCAACCAGAGAATTCTTTAGGCAGATATTCAAGCGTTTTCTAAACTCCTTTACTTTACTTTGATGACTGCTTTTTTGTTGACGAAAACATAACTTAGAAATCAGTTTATAGTTAATAAATTCCAAATATTTGGCGGGATTTGATAGTGCAAGCATTAAAAAACATTAAAAAATATTTTAGTTGATCCTTTGAAATTCTTTTCCCACTCTTCTAAATACTTAAATGGAGATTCGAAATGATTGTGTCGTTAAAATCTATCCCTTCGCCTTCCCTAAGGATGAGATGTGACGACTTTATTCGATATTAAAACCAGGGTCATCTGTAGTCAAGTCATTAAGAATGAAGACATCTTTGAAATGCTTTTTATTTTGTCTACTCACTGTATTGAGCGAAGAGTTGCACGTGCGATTATTAAATACCGTGCTTCTTTACGTACCAAGAAAATGACATTAATATATACTTTATATACGTGGCACGTGATGGAAGTACGCATTCCCCAATCACCAATAATCGCCCAATCGAGGACGGTGAAATGGGTGCTTAGACCCCAGGACTCGTTCCATTTATATTATTCATAGTGTCCAAACATGAGAATGAGTGAAAAGAGGACTCTAACAACAGCCGCTCAATTAATATTCAGCATGCGTGTTGCATTTATTAATTGCTTAAATTGAGGATTGAATAGACAAGTTATTGAATCTTGTGGGGCTGGTCAACGGGTCTAGTGTTGGTTTTTCATTTAGAAACCGTGTTAGAAAGAGTTTTCCTTGAGTATCCACAAAATAATTCTAGATATTTGATGGTATGACCTAAAAGCAGTATCTATTGAGTACAGAGCAGAATCAATTTCTAAGATGCCCGAATTTAATTAATAAATTCTTGGAAACTAATCAACAAACTCAATTCGTGGTTTGTGTGCACAAAGTAGAACTAACTTGTTATGTCTCAAAGTTTCGAAAGGAAAACCTAAAATTATACAATATACACATCGGAAGAGATTGAATTGGTTTCTTCATGGAATACGGGGCAGAATTCGTTATGAAATCAAGAAATGCAGATACATATATACATTTTTTATTATTTTATATTTTAAATTTAGAATGCATTAAAAGGAGTTAAGCTTTAATTGTGTAAATTCAATTCATATTTATTCATGGCGATAAAAGTAAGCACAATACAGAGAAATGGAAATTAGTTTGTGTGGAAATTATTCTCTCTTAGAAAAGAGAGAGGTTTGTAGTATTCAGATTATTATTATTATTCAGCTAGTATTCAGCTTTGGATTATTATTAATATACATATATACACAATTTATTCAGCAAAACTCCGTTATTGGAGGTTACTGGATCTGATTAAGGGGATTGAAGTAATGATGAACTATTTAGATATTTATTTGCAAATGTAAGTTTTGAACTTGGCCTTTCGTCGAATCATATCCTTATACAGCTGATATTTCAAATATTTCTGGCACAAACTTCTTTTGTGTGTGTGATTTTGTGCCCTTGCCGTTTCATTTGAAGTCATGATTATACCAGGAAAAAGGAAGCTCATATCTTTTTTAACACAAATGGCACAATTATATAACAATTTTTACAACACATTTCCTCCTTTCTCACCTAAAATTTAAATAAAATATGTACGTTCCTTTGTATCCACGTCTTATTCCGATAACTATAGCTGCTGACTAACAACTTTCAACATCACTGGAGTATTTAGAAAATATATGTATTTATACTTACGTGGAACCACTGCAATATTAAAAAAAAACAATGAATTGCAAAATAGTACCCAAAATATTAAATTGCGTTTTCCTCGAAAACTATGAGTTTTTTGAGAAAATGTTATAATATATAAATAGAGGATATTTTTACTATCTTTATAACAGTACCTGCACCAACCCGATATGTGCCATAGTTTAGGAGGTGTAGGCGGCACCGCAAGAGACCACCGCCTTTTGGTGTTGTTGTTGGGGTCAGCGCCAAAAACAGCAGCAATAGGAAAAAACTTGAGCATTCGGTACAAAAACCCATTTCTTCCAAATTTTTGTGAGCACAAAAAGTGAGAAAAAGTACTAAAATTATAAAAACTTTTTGACTAAAATTATATTTATTTGAAACTATTTTCAAAAACACACAATTACAATTAACACATTACAAAGTGCGTTCTGTGGAAGCATCATTTAATTTTAAAACGCCTTCTCTTCACTGGAGTTGTCGCTTGAATCATAAAACCCTTTGGTTTGAATGTCGTGCTTCGATTGCACCAAATCGTGGGTGAACTTTTTCACTAGCTCCATGGCTTTGACTTCGTCCATTTCTATTAACGAACAAGCTAAGAACTGGCCAAAAGCGTTGTACTTCTCTTGTCTAACATCAAGTAACTCTTTTGCCGGTTCCGGCGCTTCTTTTTTTATCTGTTCGTTGCTAGGCATTGAACCCAAATTTCCGTAAAATACATTTTTCTCCGGCATTTCTTGACGACGGGGCCGGCCACGTTTTCGTTTCATTGATACTGTGGCCATTTGGAATCTTCGGTGCACAGAATAGACAAGGATTAGTTTGTGTTGTGTTGTTTTAGAAAAAGTGAAAATCTTTTCACTGAAAAAAAACAATGCGCAGAAGAACACAGAACAACGCTTGCTAAAATGGCGATCAGATCTCTAAAACAATGAATGATTACAATGACGATGCAAATTTCGCTAAACTCGAAGCAGCAGCCAACTTCATTGCATAATTCTTCAAATAGTCAGTTCACACGACCACTCAATTGACAGGTGTGAATGCACACTTGTTGTTCCCTTTACTTTTTGTGGAGTTCGGATCAGACGCTGTCTGGAGCCACACTAGGTCACTCTGAACGCCAGACTCGCTCGCTCTGATGGTTTGCTGGCAAAAAGTGGAGCAGCTTTCGATCTTCATCGGCCTCAACGTTGACCCGAACATTTAAATTCGAGTCTACAAATTTTTCTTATCTTCTCATTTTTCTTTTGTTACGCATACAGGCCCAGGAAGCGCATCGCGGAAGAAAACATGCGTGCAGGTAGCAATTGAAAAGGTATTTAAAAGCAGATCGGGTTTATTTCATGCTTGTTTCTCTAAGTATCTAAGTTTCTAAATTAATCCGGTTAAGTGTTTTGTGGGTTTTCGTAGAATTTTATTGTGATATGGCGTTGGGTTACTTTTCTTTTATTATCTCATGTATATTGCTAGCAATTTGCTTTTGAAATATAAAAATAAACTGCACTGCTTTTTAAATATAGAAGCTGGAAAATATAGAAGAAAGGATGAATAATTTAAATAAAAAACAATCTACAAAAAAGGCATTCATCCCTTAAGCTGTCTTTCTATTAATTCGTTCAGCCGTTGTTCAGTTTTACAACTTGGAAACTCCTTCAAGAAAGGAAGTTGAGGATAGCCAAGGGAACATTTTTGCAGTTTTTGAGTACATTCCTCCGTTTCATTCGATATTTGAATTAAAACACGCGCTGCCACTGCTGACGCAACCACTAAATGAAAGCGTTCACAAGCAGACTTAATTTACGCATACTTTTTTGACGTGTGGCCGTGAGCGACAAGTCTTTTATTGCGTTTTTTTAAACACGCGTAATGAGGAGCGTGTGCGAGTATATCATAGCCCATCATATGTAACAATAGTGACGTCATTAGGGCAAAATATACCTGCATACCGGAATGCGTAACCTTGATTCCCATCATCTCCGCCATTATTCTATTTGGCTTCTTTTAGATCCAGCTTCGTTGATTTAAATATCCTAATTTAAATACCTATAAACAAAATGTCGTCGAACTATAGTGCCCAGATGAGACCAAACATTGGATTTGAAGTAACACCGACCCGACCACAAATACCCCAAGTGGAATCCCTGTAAGTGTGCCAGTTCTTCTGTATACAAATATTTAGTGTATATCCCAGTCCCAGACTATCTGCCTCTCCGACTCCGTGTGACTGAAATGAAATGATAATTACATTTGCATCGTCCGGGTCTGAAGGCGCTACGTAGGGACTGCGGTTAAATGGATCCAATGATACCTCGAACTGGCATCAACATGGTTAGAATCGACATGGGTGATGAGTTGCTTAAATTGCGTTGCGTACTTTTTGTTCGTCGAATTTTGTTGTTGTTGGTTTCGACGATAATTCCAACAACAACCACACTTCTTGCAGCTCTGTTTTAGTTTCAGAGTTATAGTATTTTTTCCAATCCTAAATTTTTTTTCTAAGTGAAATGTATAACTCACATACATAAGTTCCTTAATACCAAGAAAGTCGAATCTAGAAAGTAGCTTTCTATACATATTTTTATCGCCAGAATCAGTGCAGGATTTTAATAGAAAACGTGTTTTAAAGTCACAATCGCACTTCTTTTAATTCTACTTGGCTTGAGGATACGATATTTATTTATTTATATTATATTTATACGATATAATTCTCTCTCATGCATATTTTCTACCCACAGACATTATTTTGTGCGAACATCTGGAGGTCAAGTCGAGCCTGATAAGGAATACGACGAGGATGACATTATTGTATATGATCCATATGGAGACGAAGTTAAGTTTGGAAACTCCGATAATAATAGCATACACTGGAAATCAACTTTGGACGTTGCTGATAACAACAATCTTATCAACAACAATTCAACAACATCGGCACTGCAAGTTAACCACCCAGGAAGTCATTTTGTGGAAGGTGTTATAGGGGAAGATAGAGATATGTTCCAATGCCTCCACTTGTTGGTAGATACAGCAGTTGCCGTCGCTTCGAACGTTGCTAATAACAACATCAACAGCAGCAATAATAATAGCAATGAGGTCACCAAGAATTACAACAACAACAATCTTAACGACAACATTATAGCAACATCGGCACTGCAAGTTAACCATGCAGGAAATAATTTTGTGGAAGGTGTTGTACGAGACGATATAGATATGTTTCAATGCCTCCACCTGTTGGTAGACACAGCAGTTGCGGTTCGTCAACGCGAAAAGGAGCAGCAGGAGAAGGAGGAGAAGAGAAACGACGAAAATGTGCTCGTGCTGCGCAATTAAATGGCGATCTATGGTGACATCACATGCAGTCAACAAATTGCACCTCATCAAAGAGATTCGTCTACTATATTTTCTACTTTCCTATAAAATCCATTTACCCGAATTTGCTTCATCGTACTTATATTATAATAAACGGGAATATTTCCCAAAATTTCGTTTTAATTTGTAAAAATGTGAAGCATTTTCGCGAGTTATTACTATTTATTCTGATTGATGTATGTTCTTTATTGAAAATATAAAATATACAAAACCACGATTGCTCTATATATTAAATGCACAAGAGTGTTCTGTGTAGGAAGGGAAGACGGTCTTTAGTCAGGATCTGAATATGTGACAAACGAAAGAGAAAGTGAGAGAGAGTGCGAGCTTTCACTTAAGTTGTCCATCTCAATTAAAGTACAAATTGATGGGTGTTTAGATGCATTGCTACTTGGAGCTGAATGGACCATAACTACACCTAGTTACGTGTGTGTGAGTGTGGTATTCATACATATAAATATATACATAGTATGTACCTTAGTCAAATAATTATATGTGCAAGACTTTAATTATATTTCAAAGAAACACTGAAAAAATGGGGAAAAATATTTTTTAATTTTATATTTAAGAGAACTATAAATGAAATAACTAAATTATATTCAAATACGTTTCTTAACATTAAAAACAAAATAAATCCTTTAAATCTCCAAATAAAATATTATAATATATGTATGTGCAAAAATCTTATTTAATAGATTGTAACGAGGTTCTTCCTCTCTCTAGCCTGGATATACCCGCAGATGTCCAGGGGTTTTCCGCAAATAATAACACAATATATTTTCGTTCAGGTTTTTGTTTCTTTATTTATTTATGTTTATTCAGTATATATTTTAAAATCACTTATTTATTTTAAATCTAAGAATATAATCTAAAGATAAAATTTACACGCTTCGTTCGCTGTTCCATAAGAAAGTGATTTTGCACTGATCGGTGGCTCCTTTTATATGCCACGGGTAGCGGTACTTTGCTACCCTTTTTTGTTGTTCCTCAGGGTCAGCGCTTCTTTTGCCTAGTTGCTTGTCGTTGTTGTCGATTAGCCGTGGCCTTGACTTAATCCGCTTGTCTATTTTCTGTAGTAGCGGCAAAATGTTTGCAAATTGTTTTGCTGTGTTTGCAAATTGTTTTGCAGAATTAATTCCACCTCAAGTTGGGACCGCAAAACACGAGGTTACTGCATCCCTTGAAAGTGGTTTTCATGGGAGCAGCTCAGGTGGGGTGTTGGCCAGGTTTGTAAGGAAAATTTTATTTTCCTTACACCACCCCCCTTTCTTCCCGGGGTGGTGATGAGGGTTTTGGTGAGAGTCACCCTGTGGTTCTTGGCTCGATCCGGAAGTCCGAGTTCTTCCATGTCTCGGAATTTCATCACTGGGGACGTGGGGCGTTCTTCGACCACCATAGTTGGTGGTACGCGTTCTGGTGGTGCTTCCGGTGACCCATGTCTGTAAACAGACAGACTATAACAGAGCTCGTTATAGCAGCTCGCTGTTATGGGGTCGAAATAAACGGGTCGGTTAGGACTGGTGGAGGTCTCTATCGTCTCCGGCTTCGGGCTTTTTTCATGTTTGTTTGAGGCAACTGGTAGCCTGGTTGAACGAACCAGTCTGGTCAGTGTACCTGCTCGCTTCGAAAATCCAAGAAGGGCTCGGGCAGAAGTTTTTCTGCATATTTAAGCAGAAATACGCCGCAGTCTGTTCCATTCTGCTGTTGCGGGACCTACAGCACTCGCAGCGGTAGTTCCACCTTGTCGAACGTTCGGTGCCTGTCATTCGGCCTACGCACTCTGTACTCCTGCTGTAGGTACTCGCGAAGAACTTGAGTGATCTCTGTTCGTGGCCCTGGATCGATGGAGTCCAACTGAAGGACGCACGCTATCTTCACGCCCCAGGTACCGTCTTCCTTGGGGCACTCCATTATCTTTGGTCCATTGATGCTCGGGAAGCAGGTGATGATGAGGAACCAGTGTTCGTTTTCGTTGATGGGTACCAGGAGGTAGTCCTTCTCGAATAGGTCCACCGCTTTTGTCCAACTCCTGACCCTGTCGTGTCGTTCCCGTGGAGTACCATCCTGTCTTACTCGGTCGAAGAAATGGGTGCTGAAGAGGTGGATCCGTGGCTTCATGGGCTCGGCTGCCATTTCTTCCTTTATTACGTGGAGCAAAAACTCCTCCAATACGTCATTCAGAAATTGTCCGTTTTCCAAGCGTCGATAATTCCCAACACGGACCGTTATTCCGCCCTGGTGGATAGGTGAGAAAAGCCTTGTTGGTGTCAGTGTCTTCTACTGTCGTGTCATTCGGGGTGCATCCTGGTCTTTGGGGGTGTGGTCGATGTCTATTTCCATCCTATCGCTCGCACGTCGGAGGGGACCAATGACGGCCACCCTTGTCCCTGCTGCTCCATCTGTCATCAGCAGGTCATCAGCTAACTGCTCGAACCATGGTTTGGTGCCAGTGTTAGCTGCCATTTTTTTCCGTTTGTAGGTTTTGTTGTCGTTGGGTTTGGCTGTTGTTTGGTTGTGTGCTTGCTTGTTGTTCGTCGTACGTCGTATTCTATGGTGGGAGAAGAGACCAGATCATTATGACCAGAAGTTTAACCTTTCTTTGGACAGCACGACCTACAACAACACGTGACATTTAACAGTTAACTACTACTTTTGGTTGATCATAGACCCTCGATGGGATTGAGGTCTGGGCTAAAGGCAGGCCACTCAAGGAACTCAATTTGTCGAGAGTCAAAGAACGTTTTTCTCATCTTCGCCACGTGGATCGGTGAATTATCCTGCTGCAAAATCCATTCATCGTCATGTAAATCACCAGCAAAATCAAGGAGTTCGTTTTGTAACTATTCTATGTAGATTTTGCATTCACTTTGCCTGGCACAAAGCATATTCTGGACTTGCCTTTTGATGAAAATGCCGCCCATATCACGAGTGATCCTTCACCATGAACGCGTTTATGGCATGCTTCCCGTGGGCGTCTCACGACCCTCCAATATTTATGGAGACCTTTTGCTCCGTCTAAACTAAATTCTTTTTCGTCTCTGAATATCACAGATTCGAATTCCTCTTCTCAAAACTTATACTTTTCATAAACGGTTTAGGCACTCGATTCTCATATTTAAGGCCGAACTCTTGCGTTATTGTTTGATGCACGCGTTGTTTAGTCACATTTGGACTAAGTTCCGGTTTTATTTGCGTACAACTGATATGGCCATTGATTGCTAACTGCTGTATGCTCCGTTTGTTCCAATCATCAATGGTGCATATCCGGCCACTACGTTTATTAACACCATAGTTATTAGTATATTAGACTAACTTCATTTGAAATAACGGTACTACGAATGCGGTGCAGAGATAAACAAACAACAACAAATGATAAAGTAATCGACAGAGAATGTGCATACCAAAAACTACTACTGTACCGTTAGTGGAACATAACGTAAATAAGGAACATAAGAAAAGCAATTTTGCACATATAATTACTTGACTGAGGTACATACATATATTCTAGTTTCTAAGCTAAAAATTATTGATTTGTATTTCACTTTCTTAATGATTTAATGGGATATTCTGACTATAATATAGTATGGTATAGTTTAAATTTAATTTACGCTTCTTAGGGAAGAGGAAAATTAAAGATCTTCTCTTCTTCACACCACAAAAGGTCAAAAGTTCTTCGATATTCGCTCATCACTCATACGTCATGTTTCACTTAAAGCAAGCAACATATATTAAACACAGAATCAATTTTACTGATCTACAAAATATCCTACAATCTACAATATATTACAATACAATAATGAAAGACGACGCGTGAAAGACAGAAAAAACAATTTAACGCGAATGAGTGAATTATTGCAACGACGTCAGTACGGAGAAATATATTGAAAGATCCCTTTTAAATTGTTTGTTCATTGTAGAAGAGTGCGTCTTATTGATGTGTTGGTGTTCTTTTTGTTACTAATGTATTTTAAGGACAGCCTTTAAACACAACACGAAAGTGGGCGCCAATCCTGAGGGTTGATCGAATTCCAAACTTGTACTTTATAGTGGATTCGTAGAATCTGTATGTAAACTCTGTTCAATGGTTCAATAATTACAGTTCCCTGGCACCGTTTTCCAATCTATCTACATTTACTATATGCATATCTAGATGAGTTTACTGATATAACTCTTAGGGAAACGAAAGTCGTCATGATACTTCTTGTTTGGGCATACCAATACTAAACAAATACTAAACAATAATAACAAAGTTCAGGTTATATTCTTTAATCAAATGGTGTATTTCTAATATTTTTCTTTTTGCTAGCAAATATATTATATATAACAGCATATATATATCACATATTTGATTTTGAAGGCTTGGATGGAGCTGTTGTTCTGTTTTTTGGGGATCTTTCCGGTCTGATTCCAAGTTGGATGATTTTGCTGACTCTCGAGTTTGTTTCTTCATCTTCTACATTCGGTTGTTAACAGCTGCAACTCTCATCGCACTGAGACGCCGCTGACCCAACCGCCAGCGACGCATGACATATACAAAGATGACGATAAAAAAGATGGCTATGTCCAGACTCAGTTTAAAATCGCAGGCGTCCTCGTTGGCAGATGGCACCTCTATTTGTTGGGGGACAAATGACAAGTTGCTTCTGTACTCGCCAAACCGGAACGACCAAACTTCTGGTCGCGAATTGTTCTGTGGTCCCATTGTCTAAGGGAGAATATTATTTAGATTCTGATGTTGAAAAATTCGTAAAGACGTTTGTAATAATCTTCTGTTGGCAGTAAATCAAGAGCAAAAGTGAAATGTAATTCGACAGAAATCAGGTTTGCAGATGTTTGCATGGGAGCAGATGTAGCCTTGTGCTTTTAAATGAGCTGGAAATTCAATACAAGTATGTAGACAAGTTTTGGTTAATTTCAAAAAAGGGCGTAATCTTTAAAAAAATCAAATCACACTTGAATTGCTACAGGGATTGCATGAAACTTATTTACAAATTCTAAAAATTACTGTATGTATTTATTATACAATAATAAATATGTTGACAGAAGTAGAGTATAGATCATTCCCACAGATTGAAGTCTTTTTTTTCTTTTATAGCTCTAACCATGCTAGAAAATATTATCCATTGCGTTTAGTTTACGAGTTATAAGGGTTTAAGGGTTTGTTGAGCGATATCTTTAATGCCAAGTGAGCTATCGGCGTGATATATGCGACATTAGAAATCGTTGAAAAAAAGTGTTTCCATCTTAAATGACAAAATATCTAACATCCGAATACATGTATAGTTATCTCAAAGGGTTATAACTCGTAAGCCAAACGAGGGCGCCTAACAGCAGATTCTTCTCCTCTCATATAGTTATCGAGTTATAGCCCATCAAAACTCACCATATCTCCTAAACTAATAAAGATATCCGGAGCTTTCGAAGCGTATTTGTTTCATCAGGATCGGTGCAGAATCTTACGAGAAAATGCTCAATATCGTGGATATTGCAGGGCATTCATGTCAGTACAACCATAATTTCTTGAATATTCCAGTGATATTCCAAGAGAATTTATGAGAGCCCCGTGAATGGATCAAAGTTTTGCCATATTTCGATGGTATTTTTTTTAAATCAGTTTTTAGTATTTCATAATTAACCATACAAGCAACAAATGTTGTTGTTGTTGTAATCAGCATCAATAACTACAACGACAACAAAATTGAAGTCATTCACCAATGGTAAAGTTGTTTCTTTCTATGATTTACAATTATTTGCAGTTATTAAAATAATACTTCCTTTGAATTACTTCATACAACTTCTTAAATTTGAATTTCTTATTGTGTGTGTTGACCCTAATATTTTTTGTCCGGGAGTGACGTCATTACGGCTTGTCAAAACATAAATTATACCGGAATGTGTAATCATGTTTTCTACTATTCTTGATGAAGCTGTACACACTCGCTTCTTGTGTTACGAAGGAAGTTTATAAATATAAGTGATAAAGTGTTCGATTTTAAAGATATGTTTAAATTTTTAACAATTTTAATGAAAATCGTGGAATGGAATTGGAATTAATTGAGTTTATAGCATGAGAGATCGCCGAAAAAATGTAAGTTGATAAAACGTGTATAAATTTCTCAGAATTTGAATTTACAAGGAAGTTGAATGAGATCTGATAAGATTTGTCTCGCATTTGCTGTAGAACATTTGTGGAGAAACTCATCTCAGAACTTCTACCAAAGTCTTTCGCATTCGTATATTTTTAGAAGACTTGCGTTCTTTAACTTAAATTGTTAAAATAAATAATTCCAGGTTGGATCAAAGCACTCAGAATTTGAAGAGAGCTGCCTGGTGAAGTAAAGACTAGTAAAGGTTCTTCCTAACTCATTGTGTGATATATCACGATAAAATCCGACGCTAAACTTGATTCTATACTACGAATATTAGGATTGCTGAGAGAAATTCTTCGTAAGGAGCATGAAATTCTAACGAAGAGTATATTTTTAGTAAGTGAAACTTCAAGAAACGAGTAGCATATGCCATAAGTTGTGAGTTTCATCTCACTTAGCTTAAGTCGAAAGCATATGATTCCAAATCTCAAAAATATATGCACGAAATCATGCGTTTGTCGTTATAAAAGCTTAGAATGATTCAATTTATACGCCTTTAAATCGGTTGGCGTTGGCGTACCTGTGGCTCTATTAGGTCACAAACAGTGTTCAAAATATTTCCAATGCTTATTTTTTCTCATCAACTACAACCATTAGATGTATGTACATATATGTACACACAATATCAGTCATTTATATACGTACGTAGAACATACTTATATATTATATTTCATGGTGCAGCAGCTGCAACGACAACATCCACATCAGGGACTTTTACACCATCAACAGGTAGGAATACAATCGTTGTTGAACCTCATCATCATCATAATCATGATTATCATCGGCAGTTGCTGTCGCTCACATGACGCCGGTGTCAATAGCAAAAGTCATTTGCATTTTAGAGCAACGCTTCTCGGAAGTGATGAGCAACGCCTGTGACTGCCTTTGAAATCCATGCTGAATTTTTTATGAAGTCTCAATCCATTAAGTTTAAGAATCGTCAAAGAATAATGGTCGCAGCGGACAAAGTGCAGGATGGGAAGGCAGAGAGTGAAGCACTAACTAATAATAATATTCGGTATACAATCCTTTCCCTTGTTACTTCAGGTCAGATGTTTCCCAAAGCAGGAAATTATTCAGTCATCAAATTCTTGTTAAATTCGAGAATTTTGTGAGCTCACCTCTTGACATTCGTTCATTCGTTTTGATTTCATTGTGTATTCTTAAGAGTTGCTTTGATTAAATCGAATCACTCGAACATTTCGTGTGCCGTCTGTTAGCATGAAGAAGTAATCAGTTCCTATATTTTGGTCCATCAGTGGTTTTGTTTGTGGTTTATTGGGTACCTAGTAGCGCTCTAAGAGTCCGGAGATATTTTTAATATTCCTTGTTATGTTTTTTACGTTCTTTCTTCAAGAGCTCCCTTGAGTTCAATTACCGCTTCAGGGGAAGGGTCAAAATAGTGAGTGATTCTTATTCAAAAGCAAAGACTTGTATATAAAATATTTCATTTCTGTTGGATTTTAATTAAAACATAGTTTTCCTTACTTTACTTACTTATCTTTTATATAACTATTACTTTTGTGTTCGTTTGTTTGTTGTATTCTTATTCTTCGCAATTTCTTTGTAAACTTTTCAATTGTGGAATATAGAAAATAAGTTGTAATTTCTATGTTTTCGTTTTTTTTAGTAAAATTTTATTATCCTTAAAGTTCTTTGCCTTTGTTTGATTTTCTGCTTCCTTAATTTTTTAGGCTTTTATAATAATTGATGAATTTTCGATTTTTCCTCCTTTTATTCTGATTGTTTTTTTTTAATTTCATGTTCTTTGTATATATTCTATATTCGCTTATATATATTGTTCTAGGAATATATTTCTTTTGTCAGGTCTGGAATAGCATAGCTCTAGTTGTTGAGGGATAAGATTTTTTAAGGAACGAAATGAAAAAAAAAACCATAAAACTTACTAAAATAAAATTATTATTTTAAATTAAAATTGTTTTTATAAGTACGAGTATGTCAATGAATTCATTCTCTTTTATGTCCTTGATAAAAATGGACCTCTTAACAAAGATTATAATCTTATAACATACACTATTACACTATATAAACTCCTTAAGAATTTATCTTTATTACTTCATCTATAAACGACCATCATCATTATTATGTTGTTTCTTCCCTCATGCTTTTGCTGCAGAACCCACATAAAAATGAAGCTGTATTAAATACAGCAAAGAAAATAAAATGCTGAAGACTGATATTTCATCTGAAAGAGTTATCTTGTAGTTGGCAAGCATTCTGAAAACTATACATTAAAAATTTATTGGGCTACAAGCCAAATTTTTGTGAGTTATTTCATTAAAAGAAAGACGTTTTATTAGAGAAAAACGAGAAAGGGAAAGGCCTTTAAAGGCCCTCCATGGGCTCCTATCTGGCACTGTGAATGCGAGCTAACCAAAAGACATAACATTTATAATAATAAGTAAAAGAAACAAAATATTAAAACAATATACGAGTACATTTGCTCTTCGTTGTCAATTTTTTACAGTAACAGTTTTCGCTTTCTTGCCGATGTGCCGAGAAACAAGTTAGTAATGCTTCAAGAATTGAGGCACTTTCATAAATCATTATAATGGCACATGAACTTAAATGAACCATGAATGGCCTTCAAACGATTTTCCCTTTTTTATTAAAACTTAAGTTACAAGTACTCAATAGTATAAGTTTTAACCTCGTAAAAATTAGGTTTAATCTCGTGAAGCTTGACGCGCGAACAAACAGTATAATCAATTCTAGAGTATTGTAATGAAACCCATGAGATATCCTGATATACTTGCAGTACTCGTATTTCATATCGTAAACTTATTTCACTTTGTAGTGCAAAATATGGAATTCTTCCGATTCCTGTCTCGTTACCCATCCTTTTTATAATCTTTGCTTTAAACAGCCACATTAATTTATGCTGCTCTCATAATCCTCTTAGTGTCTCTCTCTCCTTTTCTCTCACTCTGTGTAGCTTTGCTTTAAGTCACCTTTTCATCATGATATCCGTTTTCAGAGCATATTCTGTCCTTCGTTAAGCCAATCTTTGCATCATTAATTCAGCTTCATCCTTTCTTTTTTTAGCTTCTCAACACTTAATCCTTTCTTTTCGCACCTTCGCTTTGCATGTTCACGGATATTATTTTTTCTGTATTATTATAATTAAGTTGCTAAATTGTATGCCAATTTTAGCTATTTTTAGAAAATAAATTATTCTAAACTCTCGGTTGAACCCAGGAAAACATTCCTGTTTTCGTGTTTCAAGGAAGTTTCATCTTAAAGTAACTGTTTAGTAATTAAGAAAAATAGTAAGTGTAGCAAATTTTAGGAAATTCATTTTATGGAAGATTATACGGATATTCTGAATTCAAGGGAGGGGACAAAAGACAAGAGCATTTCACATTTCAAATTCTCCACCAGACCCTCAGGCACACTCAAGCATATAAGAAGCTTTCCTCATCTGACATCGCGCTGATTTAATCAAATCTTATTTTATTTATATGTGGAGCACATAAAATCCAAGCGAAATCGTTTGTTCCACGGGCAAAGATGACAGAATTTTGCATGTAAAACTAATTCTAAAAGGAAGCAAATGATAACAAAGGGAATGATGTCATTGTTGGGGGGGGGGGGGGGGGGGGGGGGGGGAGGAGGAGGGGGTGTGTAGCAAAGCACGTGTGTGTCTTGGTTGGGAAATTTTACCGAATTCGTTGCCGCGAATCAAGTCAACAGCAAGAGGAGCGTAAAAAAGCTGTCTGAGTTTTCTTTTGTTTTTCCATTCTTACCTTAGCTCCCTGTAGAATAAACTTCACATTTTCCACGCCTAAAAAGCAGACATAAGAAACAATAGTAAACTGTTGCTAACTAGAACAACAACAACAACCGCCCTTCTTACCGTACAAAAGAGGGCAACTCGGTGATTGTATGTGAGCACTTCTAGCGGCAACCTCACGGAATCCTAATGAAGACTTCAGCTTCCCTCGCGTTTTCCTCAAGACGTCTCACCACAATTAAAGTTGCTGTTGTTGTTGTTGTTGAAGCTGCTTAGTGGTGCACTTCTCAGCGACGTGGCCACACGCGTCCGTTTCCTTGAGTGCCACAATATGCTTTGAAGGAAAGAAACTTAAATACAAATGTTGACATAAAAATAGGTACCAGGGAATAAGAATTCTCTGTTAAAGCATGGTAAACATTTCTTTTTTTTTTAATTTTCTGAAAATTTAATATAGTTTATTTATCAAACATTCTCATAGAACAGACACCAAAAATGAATTAATAACATTTCCTCAATATGTTTGGTTCTCCAATAAAATTGGACACTTCTGATTTATATTCGGTAAAGGATTTCTTTGTGTTGTGAGAGATTCACTTTCATGGTCAACCAAAATTCAATGCCAAAAATTCACCCATTCTGCCTTCAAGCCTCATTTGCAATTCAAATATCATTCTCATCGTCCCCGCTTCATGTTTCAATATTTATGTTCTTTCGGATACCAACTGACATGACCTGAATTGTGTCGCAGGTCGATTCGCTTTATTTGCGCTTTTTTTATGGATTGATTTCATTTGCCGGAAAAATCTAAGCATTCGTCTCACTTGTATAAATGAGGGTCATCATTGTTATCGATAGATGAGCGAAAGCAAAATATCGATATCGGTTTGTGTTGAGTGCTTGTATTCGTAGTCGTGATATTCACGTGATGCTACAGAAAAAGGAACAAAAAACAAGAATCGAGTAGAGTTTTTCTTCCTTAAAGTCTTTGGGACTTCATCACAACGTGATGCATTGCAGATGTAATAATGTTTGTATTTAAAGAATTTCTCAATTATAATATGGATTATATTGTTATAAAAATTAATAATAAAAAGAAATGGATGCATGATATACAAAGTATAAACATACAGAAGCATGTGTCTGTGAGTCCATGATAAAAAGAATGCTTACCTTACAGCAGCCCTTCTGAAATTCTGGACCCCTGATTCAATGCACTTCACATTCGACTCTTCGAACTGACTAAGAAAGGATTTTTTTATTCTATGCCCTGATTTAAAGGACTCTCAATGTTTTCCTAGTAAATTTTTTAAATGCACACAAAACTTCAGGAAGATTGCACACACGTACATTCTCACACCAATAAAGTAACCCCTTCCATTGAAGCATTGAAATCATTGATAAATGCTTCGTCCCTCAACCTTGACGTCTTTCCAGGTTATCCAACAGCTTGCTTTCGTTGACTTTTGCCTCTTCAGCATCAGCGACGGGTTCAAGTTTTTCTCCTGTTTGCTTTTGTGTGAATAAGAGGGTTCATATACATATATACATATATGAATGTGTGTTTGTTTAAGATTTTAGTTGAGCAGCGAAGACCTCGCCAAGAAAAACTCTACTCGAAACTTTAGATATCTACGAGTGCAAAGGATCAAATTCTAAACAGCCGATCATGTAAAAATTACAACTGAAATACGCTCATCCTTTCCATCAAGCTAAATATTTATGATTAGTATAAAGAGAGATCGTTGTCTATCGTAGCTGTGGAAAAACAACAAGAAAGCGATTAAATCAATGAACTCAATGGAATCAATAGCTTTATTATTATCCATGTATAAGCCTCTTTTCATTAAATTATTTCTATAGATAATAAATCTGCTCTACTGTCGATTAATTCGGTTCGCGAATGAAATAACTATCGAATGCCTTTTCATATAATATTATTTTAATAAATGAATAATGTAATAAAATACCAAAGGAGAAAAAAAGGAAAGATTGTCATCGATTTCATTCCAACGTAATTGAAATTTTGCAATGTAATGAATCGGCATCATTCACTGATTCAATTAATTAAAATTTATTGGAGACGATTTTCAGTCTTGCATGCCGATGAAGCCGTTAGCACGATTTTAGTCACGGAATGTAAGTCGTTAATGAAAATGTACACAACAGGAATGAATGACGTTGCACGCGCCTCCACACAACAAAAAACGAGAGACCGATTGAACGGAGGGCACTGAATGCATCAAAGGACTTTCTACTTTATGCAGGGAAAGACTGAGTAATGGAAATCGTAGCGTTTCTTACATTTTTAATTTGCTGAAATGTAGTGCAGATTCCAGAGAATTCTTTTCCGGCGTTCTTTACTTTCACTAAACCGCTTTAAAAGTCCAGAAAGTAATTTAATTATGTTCGCAAAGAGCTTAAATAATATAATACATAAAGTTTGTTAAATTGGCCGCAAGTCTGATTAAAATGAAACTTTATGCTTTTTCATGCAGAATATGAATAAATAAATTATACAATGCAACTAAAAAGAGAGAGAAACGGAACACAGTTTTGGTCACTGACTTTCGTTCTAGATTCCAACACAACATCATCTTTTTTTTATGTTTCCTGTTACTTTGTTCAACAAGCGGTAGTTTTATCATTTAAAATCTTGTTAAATTATAGCCCAAGGACAGTCTGGAGCGGACCAGGATACACATGCAAGAATAAAAAAGTCGCTGACCAAGCGAATTTCGAACGCGGTGACTAACAGCAAAGTTATGCAGAACGCCCGGCTTTAGAGAAACTTTTTAAACGTCAGAAAATGTGGACCAAGGGGATAACGAGGAAGGGTAGTAAATGAGGTAAGAATCTGGCACTGAGATATGTGTAATTCAGTAGCTATCTCTCTCTAATAGGCTCTCTTTTCAACTCGTGTGAGATGGGTTTAAATATAGTAGATATCACGAACTGTATACAGGAACAAAATGCTCCACGTTCGTTGAATAAAACTTCATACTTCTCTTATGTTTCTCTAGTAACATTCCACTTAAATGCAGGTTGAGATTTTCATCTCTTTAAATTAAGTTTCTAGCAAAAAAGCAGATCCTTTTTTTAAATGGTGTTTTTAAAGAAAAAACTCTTATTTATTTAGCACAACATTTATTTAGATTTTTATTATTTTTGATAATGGAGTACTTTTGCCTTTACTAATAATTCTCAACAATCCTTAGAGAATTTCAACACGAGTACCCAATTCCTAAGCAAAAACAACAACAGCAGCTTCCATAACAACGTCAATTACAGAGAAAACATCTCATTAGAGTCCACTCTACACAAAACTGCAAAAACTGTTCTATAAAAGAAAAGCAAATAAATTAATGCAGTAACAGGTTATTATTTTATCTAAAACCTGAAATCTAATGTAAACTTCAGTGTCCGAAAGTTTCAAGGATGTCATTTCTTTTCATCTGGATTCAGAGATTAGCTTCAGACTCCGAAACAGATCAAAGTTGCAAAGTATTATATTTAGAGTGGGTCAAGGTTTAATTGTTTCCATTTTATGACACATTCGAATAATCGTCATCCTTCAGATCTATTCAATTCTAAAAAAATCTACTTAATATTCAATAATTCTACAAACAGTTGTCTTTAATATAGACAATATCTTTAAGTTTAATTAAAAAAATACCAATTATTACTTTTGTCATTGTTGAACATACACACTAGTCAAACAAATCACCTTATTAAGTGAGTCACCACACTAAATAAAACGTAATCCTGGCCTCCTATCAACAGCTAAGAAAACGAGATTGAATCCAAGTGATTTGAATGCAGTGAAGTTTAGCAGAAACTCTGCAAATCTCGAGTACTTTTTCGTCTCAGGAACAGAATGGGAGAAATGCGAAAACTTTGAAATTAAGTTTTAGAAAGTTTGGAAAACTTTCGAAGTCGTCTTTAGGCGCAGATTTCTACGAGATCTAAAATCTATGCGTAGTTCGGGGTTTGTAAGTCGAATGGTTTGCTGTGAAAACTGTTGAACCTGAAGAAACCAAGACTCGGACTACGAGTTTCTATTCTCCAGTAACTTTGCCGACTTTCAAAAAGAAAACTTCATTACCCCGAGATGCCAAAACTTTCGTCGCTGGTAAAAACTGCACAAAATTTGAAGCATTCGCTACTGTTGAGAGAACCACTTAACGACGTGTTTAAAAAAAGGGCGTATAAATCGAGAAACAGTGGATGCCATGAATTCAAACAAAAGAGGAATAAAAATGAGCAGGTGACACACAAAGAAATCAAACAAAACTTTAAAGCGAAAACCGTCTCAACACATTTTTAATGCATTCACCAACTGAAACAAGTTCATAGCTTCACTGATTCTGCTGATTCTACTCTCCGTTGTAACCACGACACCGTCGTTTGTTAAAACTAACGATAAGCATCCATCGACATCATGATGCGGCTAACAGCGACACGACAAAAGCAGCATCGTGGAGTGGCACACACCTTCTCACACTTTGAAGAGGAACGACACGAACAAATTATAGATCAGCAAACAACCTTTCGGCGACCTTCGAAAGCCGGCTGATAAGAAATAATTTATTTGTTCAAGGAGAATAAAACCAGTCAGGTTCATGGGAAATAAGAATGCTTTCGGTAGTGTTTTAATAGGGTCTTAAAAGTCCGTTTATTACGAAGTTCCTCTTTAAAGGAACTTTTAACCCTTTTAATGTATTCTTTTGGGATAAAAATACCGAAGCTATACTTAATTGTATGCCGGGAGATACTCTGGGCGTGGTGAGTAAAGATTATTTTTATAGCATTTAATACATATTTAAAAAATTCCCTCATTTCGCTTTTTGAACAGCTTCCGATATTTTTTAGTGTTGGACTGTACATTTCGATTCTAATTCGTAACTAATTTCGTTGTTTCCTTCACTTTAGCAATAAAAAAACAATTAAAGGTGTTCATTTCTTTGGTCCGAATTCTGAATACGAGTATATTACAAGCGGAAGCGATTGTGGTCATGTATTCTTCTGGAATAAGAATACTATATTTACTTAATTGTTTACTAACCGAATGGCAATCAAACTGTTGGCAACACATCAACTCTGCGAAAAGAGAAGAAAAGGTTCATAAAATCTGATGTTCAGATACAAACTCAATAAATGTGGAAATTGCGGCCAGCAAGAAACAACACATGAAAGCACAGAATTCAAGATGGATTTTTTTCTGCCGGATAAATGGAAATTGTGTTTATCAACAACAAAAATGTGTCACATGCATGTCCATGTGTTTGCTCTTTATTTACTCACTCGTAAGTGGAATAAAAAGTGCAAACATCAGCTGCGTTTGACAACAACGAAAACTGATGGACTGAAGCACTGTCTTTTCGTGAAATCTGTGCATGTGGGCCGTCACTGGACAGGAAATTTGGTGAGTTTTCCTGTTTAAATTAAATGAGCTTAATTTTCGAATAAAGCTTAAATTACTAAAAACATGTACTCGTACATATTCTAACTCTATTTTATTATTAAAAGAAACTAGAAGTTTATTTCTGGTATGGTATGGTATATTATCCTTATACTTTATATGCAACAAATAAATATTTTCCTTTTATTAGTATACTTATGCATATAAAATAACTTTAAGACGTTGAAGTATACTCCAAGTTCCTCGGATGCATCTTGTGCATGCGAAAGAACCTCAACCCAGATGTACGAAGTGAGCCCCAACAACGATTCGATTAGTGAAGCTGTGTATCGTGTGTAGTGTATAATAATTCGGTTTAATAATTAATAATATGCACATTCGACAGACAGCCGGAAACTTTCTCTATACAAGCACCATTTAAGCTATTAAAATATGCATCATAATTAAAATGGTCCACTTCGAGGGCAAAATTGCGGCAGTTTTTAATACGAACTTAAGGTCTACTTAAACTTGATTACAATACAGTATAATAATGAATGTAATCAAATGACTGCGTTTAACGCAATCTGACGTTATCTTTACTTCATATAAAATGCAAAGCCACGAAAAGGCTTTAAATAAAATATTAAAATAAGTAAATATTTTTTAATAAGTGCCAAATTATGTCTCACTTCCTATAATTATGCCGAAGCAAACAAAACCAATTAATTTGGTCATCTTTTAATGGTCATTTTTATGATCACATTCGTATTTTATTTATTTTTTTCTCATATTTATGTTTAAAGCTTTCCATTCGCTGAATACGTCATAAATGCCAATTTATATACAATATGTATAATAATCGAATATTTTATTTAGTGTTTTTATTTCATTGCAGTGTAAATATTAATGTAGATTTAATATTATGGTTTTTCCGAGACAATTCTAATTACGACAATTCTAATTTTATTCAGAATTTTCCCTGAATTAATAATGTTTTTTCTCAAACAGTTTTCGGTGGGATCCATTTCGAATTAATTACATTTTTAGTTCTGTTGATTTTTCTGTGATTTAAGCAATGAAAGAAACCATCTGCGATTAGAGTTTATTAATACTTAATTTTTATGATTTCTTCTTTCGGTTTGCTGCTGATTCTATAATGAAAGCAGCGAATTTTTCTGTCGTTGGCGAACACTTCATATAAAATCGAGGCGTGAGTAGAAATGCAAATCGGTTTGGGAAAAACGACATCAGAATTTATTACGTGGTTGTAAATCCTAGAAGAACCTTTAAATAAAAAATAGTAAACATTTTACATAAACTAATCGTAATTTAATTTTTAACGCCGTACATTTAATAATATTTAAGAGCGAAGAATATTGAAAACTTCCCAAAACTTAAATAAAATGTGAGTGAGTTTTCCTGAAAAGAATACACAATCTTATTGCGCCCGCTGGCAGACAAGAGATTGAAGCAACAGCAAGAAGTTAAAATAAATAAATGAAAAGAACACCGCACAAAAAAGTGACGCCCGGCGGCAGAAGTCGCAACTTTTCACAGCCAGCATCCTTTGAGTTTTGTGGGGCTCGCGTGTAGAGTTGCCGCTGGTTCTTTGGTTCCTTCTTTTCACATCGCGTTTACAACGAGCATGTATTCAACTCTACTTGTGATGATAGCAATGTTGGTGATGGAGAAGATAAAAATTATGACGATGATCTGGAGCAGTAATTTAAGCAGTAAAACTGCGCGACTGCCACAAACGGAAGTACTTATTTTCCCGTTATTATATCTCAAGCACCTCGGAGTCCCGGATACATTTTGTCGGTCTCTTCGGTATTTATTTACCTTCTTCCCCTCATGCTCACAAACATATACTGATTAATTTTTATACATGCGATTACAAGCATCTTATCTTATAGAATCTTTATTGATATTCTTCCTGATTTTGGCCGATTAATTGACGCGTTTCTCAATAGCTAGTCTAATGAAAGACAATTCTCTAGTGTACGATTTAAAGCAAAAGTACTTTTCTTTTACATTTCAAGGGTTTACAACCACAACAGTTTTGGCTGCTTTGCCAACGCTTGTCCGTAACGCTCTGTAAAGTACAAATAATTAAAGCACATTCTCATCGTTATTAATATCATCATCTCCATCACTATCATTATCACCACAGAGCTTCTTTTCTCATCGTCATCAGTTGCTGCCATAAACTCCATAAACTTAAAGTGCACTCTTGACACGAGTGTCAAAAGCAAACATCATCTGCATTCAAGTGCTCTGCAACCCTGCAGCGGAAGCACTCGAATACCATCGCCACCAACACACCGTCTGTCTGGTTGGCAATATTTTTTGTTTTTATTTATATTCATTTTACAAACAATTTACTTTCGAGGAAGTGCCTCTGCGAAGACATCCAAGCTGCCTCCACGATGGCTGTTGAGTTTTTATGGCATTGAAGAGAGAAAGTAGAAGAAGAATTAAGAGAGAGTTTAGAAGGTAATTAAGCCAGAAATTGTTATTTGTATGTATTTTCAAATAATTATACTTCTTTCCTTTATAAAAGCTAAAGACTAAAACTAAATATTCGCTATCCTAAGCTGTGACTATGACCCTCTTTTAAACTTTCTGACAAACTTTCGAAATCCTAAATAAACCCATTCGAAAATCCTCCCTCTTTAGCCAACACTGAATCGCCTGAGTCTCGATTTGTTATCCTTTTTGATTCGACTTGATTACCGAATACAAACTTCACACGTAAACGTAACCAGGTGTTGGCCAGGGTCACTTAAGTTGGGCTCAAGTTATTTTCCACTTTGACGCCAACAACAAAGACAACAAACAGTACAAACAACAATGAGAACAGTGAGTAGAGTACAAGATATTCTCTTTCCTGAAATTGGCCTGCAGAGTATGTGTGAACGGTGAATGTACATATGTATGTCTTTAATTTTTATCTCTCTGTGTCCCTGTACAGTGTTTGGTGTATTGTGTAAAATACAGAGTTGAACTATCAGAATTTGGAACTAGAAATCCAAATTCATTGTGTAACTTTGAATTGGTTTTTGTTGGTCCGAGAGAACAATGCCAACAACATACCTACATACGTGCGACCCATAAGAGTTTTGTTAGGCTTAAATTTGCTATCTGAATAACATAATGAAATCGATTTACTTAAAATAAAATAAAAGTGGACACAGGTTTATCGAAGTCTTAAAAATTACCAAAAAAAGACAAGAGCTTTTATATTAAATGACAGCTCAATTAAATATTATTTATACTAAGTTAAGAAATCTACTTAAAGCAGAAATTGAAAACTCTACAAAAGAACCTAAAAATAATACAAATTTTTATATAGAAAAAGTAAAAATTTCTTTACTGCGTCTTTTTAGTCTTCGATGAAAAGAAAACAATTAAATAAAAAATGTAGGTTTATTCCTTTTATACGTATTAACCTCAATTCAATCATCAACACTTGAAGATAACAATTTCGCTATTCGATCCTCTTCTCTTCGCGTCTCACGTTCAATGGCGGTGTTTGCTTTACACTCTTCACCCCGACGAAGGCCAGCTTTTAATCACTTATTTTTCCCCAAATTTATTTCGGTTTCATATAAATTATATGCAACTGGGACTTATTTCTGTTTTATTATGAATCATGCAGTGTTGCTGTGCTTTTCTGGCGATTACTTATAACTGTCCTTTTTTTATCACTATTGGCTGTACAGCAAATTTAAAGTGCTATAGAAAGCAACGTAATTGAAGCGTAATTGAAGTTTATGAGCGAAGTATCATAAAATGTCTACAATAAAAAGAAAATAAAAGATAGACAAGTGAAAAAGAAGTCGAGGAAGGAAACAGATCTAAATTCGAGGAGAGAGAGAGAGGGTTAGACAGGATAATGTTTTCAACAAGCTACTTAGTGTTTATTTATTTGAGCATTAAAAGAAGAGGATAACATTGAAGAGGCTGGAGGCAAAAATCTATCCAAGAGAGGAAAAAGCATGACGCAGCGCTCGAAATACAACTTTAAAGAAGACATCTTCTGAGAGCTGAACTATACTATAGTCAATAGAATTTAAGGATTTGTAAAGTATCTTCTATGATAGAGCTCAGAATAAGTAGATAAGTGAGTGATTTTGATTAACGATTATGGAAAAAAAAAGTTGGTCATGATGCTAGGCTTTTGGAAGCTTGTTCTTTTATGATACAATATCCTCTGAAAAAGCATAAAGACGATAAAATACCATAAGAAAGTGATGCCGAGAATACGCTAGGAAGTTAAGAAAATCAACGCATCCATCAAAATTAAGGATGGCAAGTCGTGGCACGATGAGAGTCTCATTTAATCGTCATCACTGGACAAAGTTTCAAAGCTTCTTAACTACTCGCTGTGGTTAGCCGTTCTCATTATTATCCAGAGAAGATGTCTGTAAAAATTCGGACAGGCAACCCGTCGCGGAGAGGAGACTTCGACGTACGAAAGGCGATTTCTGCACAGTATTAAAGAAACAAAATTTGTTACTTAATATCTTCTGAAAAAGTAATGCATTAGTTTTTGATGATGGTGAGTTAAGGTGGTTGATGATGGTGAAGTCCTTGTTAAGTTTGCTCGCGTGAACAGATGACATGACATGCATGACGGTAACGCTTCTAAAGAACAGCCAGATGGCCGTATATACTGCCAAGCATTCTTGGATGTACATATAAATTCGACACGGAGGTCTTGTTACTTACACTTTGTATCGTAGTCATGTAAAATCAGATGTCAACATTTAGTCAGATGTTTTAAACATATTAGTAAATTTTATTGACTAAATTATTACTCAGATTATATTATTAATTTGCCAGAAGGCAAAATATATGATCCTCATCTCTTTCAAGACTTTCGATTTTCAACTGTTTTCTATCATGATTATAAGTCAGATCTGCTCGAAAGTTCTGTGGATCCAATTTAATTACTAGATTCATATTCATTTCCATCGCTGGAATATCGCATGCTTGTCTCTTTGTAACTACTTAAAATTACATGCGCACTTTAAATAAACACTATAAGCTATTTTTACACCATACAGAGTGGATTTTATAGTCAGAAATGAAAGAATAAATTAAACCGTGGTAAGAATATGAAAGATATATGTACATATGTAATTAAAGAACTTATTATTAAATTATTTCCTCATATTACTGCGAGTAAACAATGAATGTTTTTAAATCTGCAACTAAAACAATACAAAACTAAATCAACACTAAATTAATTGCAAGAAGCTTTTAAAATATGTCGCTTCCTCTCCATCCGAGAACGGGACTGGTTCCTGGTCACTCGGTGGTCGCTGTGGTCGTTCACCGACGCCCCGAACAAACCAAAGTCGCGTTGCCATTCAACTTAATGTTTTTTCTATGGCATTTTTAATTTCGCAACAGAAAAAAAGACAGGAATAAAAGACTTTGTTTTGTAGTGTTTGGTGAGCAGCTGATCCTGCAACAACCAACTGGCGGGGGTGGGAAAGAGGCCGAATCCTAGAGCACCATAAACAAAGTCATAAATTTTCTGCTGCTATGGTTTGTGTCTGGCTGCACTCTGCTGACAGCTGCAGCAAAACAATTCCTTAGCTGCGATTTTATTATCTTCCTGCTAGCATTTTGGCCCGCATGTAAGCCGCACGCTTTCATTTCAATTTAACCAGGTTCGTGGTTTATTTGTCTCTGTGTGCGTCTGAGTGAGTTGTTGGGGAAAACGAAAGTAAATTTCTATGAAAAGCTGCACGAATTTCAAGTGTTGCCAACGTCCGTAGCGAGTTGAACGCCTTTTTTTATTTTAGGACTTCAGTTGCTGGTGTCTCTTCGTTTCATTTCGCTTCGGTTTGTTTGTAGTTCTTTTAAAGAATTATGGCCCATCGTTGTTTCTGTTATTCGCTGCAGTTCTTTATTTGGGGCCAATTGTTTCGACGACTCACCACTTTTTGTAGTGAGTGCGCCGAGAGCAGGATCAAGCGCAGTTTTTTAAGGCAACTGAAACCATGACGTAGACACTCGCAGGACCAACCGCTTGACTGAAGGGTTTCGGTTGAAGGAGCTGACGACAGCCGATAGAAAGGCAGAGAATTTTTAAAGCTGGACTCCAGTGATAATTCTCATTCTTAATCCTTAATCGTGTTTGTCGTTTTATATTATATATTCCCTTGGAAAAGTCCGGTAATAATTAAAAATTGTACTTAGATTTGCTATCTTAGAGATTATTAATGATGAGACACTCGTACTTTCAATGTTTCTTCCGTCTTTTAAATTATATTTTTTATAATTCAAAAAAATTGTGGAAACTGGGAGAGAAACTTTATGCTTTTTAATAAGGAAGGGACCGAAATTCTTGGGACCTAGAAATAAGAAGAGCTGAACAAAAGTTTTTATTTGTTGCTCTGACTTTTGTAAGAATCGTCTCTCGTTTCTTTCAGGAAGCAGATAATTATACTTCCTCGCTCTTCTTCTTCTTCGATTCTCCTGCTAAAACTCTATCCGCATTTTTCCCATCTCCTTTTTATTTTAATGACTGCATGAATACTCATTCAAAGGACACTTCTACGTTGCACTAGAAGCGCGACGCATGGGAAAACAGAAGCAAAACACTACCGTTTCGGAAGCCACAAAAGAATTTCGCAATGCTTTCGAAATAAAATAACAGATGGCAGCGTTGTCTAAAATAGCTTCTGGACGCACTCGAGCAGTAGAGCGGATCCTTCGGGTGCATTCACTTTTCCAAGACTTCCAGCCATGAAGTGTGCAGTGCAACATAATTGTATGAAATTCGAACAAATTCTGATGCAAACGGAACGGGTTCTGGGATGAGATCTCTTCTTATAGTATATTTTACAAACATTTCCAGTCGGAATGAATAAATATCTAAAAACTACTGTAAAATATCTATGTAGGAGTGACAGCATCGTTATCCAAAATAAATTCATAGGCAGAATTCAGGAAATTAGAAATGATTTGTTTTTGCAGAGTATATCAAATAATTTCATCTCGACTCCAGCTGCAGGCGACTTGAAATTGAAATTTTAATAGAGGTTTCTGACGGGATGAGTGAAGAACCGACTCTTCGGGTGATTGGAAGTTTACCTTCACATAATTTCCTGAACACGACACTCGAAATACGTATTTCTGTAGAAAAGAAAAATAGTTAAACTATACCAGAAATAAAACAAGAAATTGTTGAAACGAAAATACGATTATGATAAATATGTATGTCGATTATGCAGTATTTGTTATATTCAATTTTCGGTTGTGAAATCAATTCTTCTCAGGTTTTCCATTTCCGGTTTGGTTATGAAGACATGAAGCATATTTAACCTAAAAATGAAATAATACAATACTGCTGCTGTTGAGTTCTCAGCTTCGTAAAGACTTCGTTCTGTCTTCAGTGGACAAAAGACCAATAAAAAGGCGACCCTTCTTTGATGCCTTGATAACCTAAGTCCCTTTAATGGCCTTTGTGTGGAATTAGGGTCATTCAATTCACACTTTGCGAGGTTCTTTAGAGGGAGAATTAAAGCCTTCACAGTGGTTAGATACAACAAAAATAAATAAACCGAGGAATAAAAAGGAACATTCATTCTGTAGACTGATTTACGATGTCGCGGATGATGGGATTTCATACGAAAACGAAGTACCGGCGTGTTTAAAAAAATTATTACAGCGGGGTAAAAGAAAAACCGTCAATGAAATAATTTGTTTACTTACCTTCGATCAAATTTCGGTTGTTCTTCCTTCTCCAAGATTCCAATCTCCTTTCTTCCAAGATTAGCTTTTCGGAAGATACTATATATCTGAAGATGGAGATAATTGAAATAAACTGGGCTTAATATAGACTCCATAAAATATGAAAGCTCCATATATGTACATAAAACGTTTTATTGTATATATTTCTTTTTATTTTTCTAATACATTCCAATAGTTAAAGATTTTATTTTTTTGTATTCAGTAGTTTGCTTTCACACTCAAATTACATGAGCAATCGAATCTTAATAAGGCAACGAAATATTATACTCGTTGTTTGTGAATAGTTCTTCATTATGACATTTATTTATGCTTCTAAATATGAGAAATTTTGAGATCCATGACTAAAATCCCCTCGATTTGACGGTAGTTTTTGTTTCACCGCAGATACGCCAGTTCGTTGCTCCAGAAGATTACTTTAAGTGGCAGAAACGTGAAACTAAAGCAGCCAGCAAAGTGTTGCTTTAAAAAACGCAGCTATTCACTCAACCATACAGAATAATAATGATTTCGGTGGAAAGGAGAAGCGAGAAGCATGAAAGCACATACACTTTGTCACATGATACACTCTACGAAGCGTTGAAATTTGTCTCGAGTGACTGGAAGAAGATGTTGAATACGAAACAAAGGGATGATGAGAGATCCTTACACAATGCGTTTATAATGGATATATATATAATCAGCTTTCTTCTAAAAGTAGAGCAGCGGAAGAAGAAGTCTTTAAAAGTAGCCTAAATATTTTGAATACTAAATGATTGTCTGTTGGAAAGAAATAATCCATTCAAATGCAAAGAGGTTAGAATAATGTTAAGAGTCAGTTCGTCAATTTTAGCCAAGGAGTTGGGAATCTAAGAAATCCACCGTCAGTCAGTGTGGAGTTATCCGCATCCACTTCTTTAATACTATGGAAATATCGCGAGTAAGTGGAATGGTTTTTCTGTATTTGATGCAGTATTTCTTCTATTTCCAATGAATTGTTTTCCAAACATATCTATTCTCTCTTCCGTATTATCCGTATATTCCGTACAATCAATCATTCTTAATCCAACTGCTAGAGTAAAAGTAGAGTTTTTACTCGAACTTTAATCACATTAATTCTGCCTGCAGCAAATAAAAAGATAATCACAAGCTCCTTGACGCCAGACACTCTATTCGACTTACAGCCAAAGATTTGCATCCACGCTAACGTAAAGGTTTTTGTGTCCTCTGCCACTTTCGCCAAAAAGCTAACCAAACTGTTTTTATTTTCCAGATAAAGACTGCATACACTCTGAGGTAGTTAGAAATGCTATGATCAGCTGGCAGACAATCGAACCACCGTAATCCAAATCCTAACGTACTTTATTGCTAATTTGGTGCTCGAATACCAACAACAAGAAGATCAGCATATATTCCAGGGCGCATAAAGCTACAAGCATTCAGATTGGATATTCTCAATCTACAATATATACTGGAAAAATGGTTCGATATTTGAAAGTAAGTGAATTTAAAGCACTTCAAGATTTCTCAGTTATCCTCATCGTAGAACGCAGGAGGATTTATTTTTATGTTGACTTTATATTTAAATATTAATATAATATTTACATATAATTTAGATTATTAAATATAATTATATTGAACATAATTGAGAAAACGTAAGACAAGAGAGAGTAAGACCTCGAACTCTTACGAAGTTCCTTATTTTAAGCTATTCAATTTTCGACTCCTAAATATGTACTCAGAATATCGGAGATATACTATATAAACATCTAGATGAAGTAAATCGCACATAGGAGTGTTTGAATGTTCATAGTTTCCGAATAACTTATTGTTGTGAAAGATTGTTTCCAGTCAGTAATCAAATAATTTATAACAAGTTAGGCAGTTAGTTTCTTTAAGTCCTGTATTTTTATCCTTCCTTTACTACTGTTTCTGTTATTATTTCTCCTCGTTTTGTACCCACCATTTTGCGTGGAAGTCTAAATTATTCGATGAAATTCAAGTTACTTTCATCCTTGTTTTTATACCTTTTATATTCTTTGCAAGTGCTTTGCGATCGTCTCAATCAGTTTATCTGTGGTTTTTAGATTTTTATCCGTCCACGATGAAGTTTTCTTTAATACCACATAAATTCCTTTTCTGTCTTGTCACATTTTTATGGATTGATTTGAGCAAATCGAAAATTTGTGTTGCTTTTATTGCTTTAATTCCAAGATAACCGAAAATTGCGAAAGATTGCAAGGATTGCGAAAATAAAGGAATCGTTGTATTGCTCTTGATAAGGGGAGGTAGCATGAAGGTAAATCATTTGCGAAGAAGAGAAATCAAGGGAACATCTTTTTATGAACATTTGAATTAATTAACTGCGAATTACTTAAATGCGAATGACTTTTAACGAACTCATTTAAAGAGCTGTAAAATTATTTCAACACATACGAGTATAGAGCTATTTAAATTATTGCAACTCCATATTTAATGCGTAGAGTACGTTTTTGTTGTCGGTAAAGTTTTAATCTGCAGATTTACATTTTTAATGCAGCGGCGCACAGAATCCGTTGATGCTCGAGTTTTATTTGCGGCTGAAATACGCGCGTTTATAATGCGATTAATTAAAAATTTAACTGAGCACGTTTTCGACACGTTGCATTAAAATTAAACTTTAATTTCTTGCTACAAATGATCGTTCGGTACCATCGACTTTATTATCGTTGTGTTTTCGTTAAACATGAAATTGTCAGAGTTGACCGAATACTTTTGTGATTACATAAAATTAGTTATAATAAGTAAAGAAGGACCGAATGCTTTAAAAGTATTTCACTGTTGATAACCAATGCGAATTTTTAATTAACCAATCAGTTTTATAATTTTTTTTAATATGCATTTTTGATTATTAACAATTACACTCGAACTGCAAAATAAGATATAAAAAGCATGACTACTAATCTTAAGCAAGTCTCACATTAAATTGGAATTGAAATACATATAAGCATTTACGAATTCCAACTCGAAAAATTTAGCAAAAAGGAAGAAAACTTCTCATTGATCAGTATTTTTTATGCTTTCTTAAGGTAACTAGAAATAATCATTAAAGGACCACTGAATTGAATATTGTTTTTGCTACTACAATTTATAAGGGTGGGAGTTAGGGGAGTGTGTGTTTTTGTAATTTTATGTGCTGAACTGTAAGCCATTCAAGTATCTGGAGCATGCACAAAACTGTTGCAAATTCTTATGAAAAATTACACGTTTTTTCACTCGAGCGGTTGTGCGTGACTTCGATAATATTGCTAGAGACACACATAGATATGTGATATACATAGATATTGACTTCATACATCGCCTGCATATAAATTAGTTTGTAACTTTAGCTAATGCTAATCTCTCTCTATCTCGCTCTATCGCTCTCTCTCTCCCTCTATCTGTCTCCTCCATCATCCTCGAAACTTGTTCAAAGCCGCTTAACACTTTCCTCCACTTTTCTATGCATTTCTTAATCCTTTTTAATTCTTACTCGATTCGTACTTTTCTCTGTCAGTCGCTAGACAGCCATGAAGTGCATATTTCGAATGCCATCCTTGTGGCGTCTGTCAGTAGCTCGTGGCTGCTGCTTCTCCTCGGTTCCCATCTTGTCGCCAGCCAACGATTTGAGCAGCAAAGTGACTCTGTCAAAATCTGTCGTCTTTTTAGTGGCGCGCGGTCTCAACTTCTGCAGCACTCAGCCACTGAATGCAAAAACTTTTCCATTCGCTCGAGTTGAGAGATTTTACTGCACTCCCATCATCATCATATTATTTGGGACAACTTCTTCACGGTGGCACACTCAAGAATACTGTTGGTCGCATTTTGAAGATTTGCAATAAAATATACAATTAATAAAACAAGATTCCGAAAGTCATCTTCTGACAAGAGACTAGACTCTTCCACTTCCGAAAGCACTGAAATTCTTCCACCAGAATGGTTTCTATTTTGTAAGTGTTAAAAATCAAATAAATTTATGTTTCAAGTTTTAATCTTCACGTCACACGAGGACTTAAAATTAATTCAATTAACGTAGAAACTGAAACATGTTCCCTTCGATTAAGGAGACCTCTATACACATGTTTAGGCACAAAGATGCTGGTTAAAGGTTCGTAAACTTCTCGAAATCTATCAGAGCTAAGTTCCAAATAAACATGTTCTGTCAACTGGTCTCCTCTTGCAGGAACATCGTAGGGAAGCACTCAATTGTATTTCCTCCTCTTTAACCCAAGGACAACATTGTTGAGTAATGGTTCGCTTAGGAAATATCTTGCCAATGACATGTTTCGCATCAGTAGTTCTTAAACATGTTTGGCAGCATTAACAATATCAGCAACATGCAGCAAAAGCGCATGCTCAGCAACAAATTCCTTGACTCTCAGCAACAAGTTCTCTTTTCATTTCATTTAGAGGGAAAAACAGAAGCACAGACTTTCCTCAATTTGATTATAGTTTTACAGTACAGCTTTTTGAATTTAAAAGTTATCCTTAAAATTCGATGGTTATAACTCAATGATTCAATGATTATACAAGTGCTTCAATAAGACTGGTTTTCTGTTGAATGTTATAACTTAACAGCACCAATGATAGAGTGGCTCTGTTGTTCGCTGTTATGTTAACACTTATTGTAGCAACGATGGACCGTGGATTCATTCAATATTCTCGGACTCAGAGACAGACATTTTAGGGCAACAATAACAGTAACTAAACGAATAGCAGACTGTTTAACATGAAGCATGAGCTAAACGCAAACTCGTTACTAGGTCAATAACACTTACAACGACGCACGGCTGCCGTTCTCTCTCACACATGGAAAATATATTCTCTCTTTTTTCTCACTCTCTTCCTCGTCTTCATTATCTCGCTCTGTATTATTATCTCTGTGCTATAATTAAAAATAATCTAGTTCCCAAAATATCCAGTCTCAATTTCATTCTCTTTAGTATCTTTTTTCTCCTCACACGATCCTCTTTTGATTCCGTTATCTTGCCGGACTCAATGACCCACATTTAGTGTTACTTCAAATCACTTCTTCGGTTTCTTTCTCTGTTGTGATGGCGAAAAAAAGAGGAAGAAGAGAGAGGCGACGAATTGACAGCAGGACGATGATCCTGCAGCTCAGTGCTGCTCCTGTTGTTGTTGCTAGTCGGCAGTAGCGACGGCACTGTCAACAACTTTTGCCACAACGCCAACGACACCGACGACAACACACTTTTTTGTCGTTTTGGTGTTGGAATCATCTACGTGATTCTAAGATACTTTTAGCACATCTTTCAACGCCCACTGAAACGGTTTCAAAGTGCGTTGAAAGAAGTACTAAAAAGTACCTTCTAGTGCATTGTTTTTGCAATCTGTTTCCAAATCAAAGACCATTAATAAAAACTGTAGAAAAGGTCGAATAACACACCACAAGAGAACAATTGAAGAGAAAATCTGTGGCAGCTCCGATGGAAACGTAAAACTATCTGGGAACGTTTACCAACACTGCCGGCAGAAATCCACTCAGAGTACAAAACTAAAATAATTCGAAAAAACCATTAATTAATTTAAGAAACACACAAGAAAAAGCATAAAGTCCAGAGAAGGATCAAGAAAAGCAACGTTAAAAACACTAACAACAGCAAGAACTCGCTTCAACCACAGCATCATCATCATCACCAACATCCTTGTCGCAGCATAAAAAGTTGCAAAAAAGCGCATTCATAATGTTTTTGAATTAAAGTTTTTTACCTTTTCTACGGCTCACACACGCAGCAGTTTGTTTAAATTTTCGCGCAGCGCAATCGTCATCAACCACGAAAATTCCTCTGGGTGAGTGAGGGTCCCCAACGTGGGTGGACGTTTTCCCCAGCCCACTTTTTTTATTGTTGTAACTATTTTGTAGTTTTTTCTGTCCTTTTTGCATTGAAAGGATTTTACAATGCATTCGTTAGCATTTATGTTTGAAAGAAAGAGAACATAAAATGTTCAACATATTCAACGGAAATGCAAGCGCACACACTCACATACACACACACACACTCATATACAAGTTGTAACAGAGCAACATTGCCGCTGCTGCTAGTGTTGGTTGCTGCATCAACGCCTCGCAGCAACGACGCACCGTCAGATCGACAGACAGACAGACAGACAGACAGACAGACAGACAGACAGACAGACAGATAGTATCGAACAAACGCATGTTTGCCGCTTTAGTGTCGCCTGGTTGTCGCGTAGCTTTTCATTTATTTTACTTTATATTCATTTCAGCTACCGCTTATAAATAGCTCAGTGTTAGTGTATCGTGTGTGTGTTTGTGTGTGTGTATTATACGTTTCACAAACATACACGCAATAAGCGCAGTCTGTCTGCTTTAAGCGCTAAAATAATTTATGTACCACTTTCCGTTTCCGGTTTAGCGCTTTAATATTCAACTAAATACTCGAGCGCCCTCTCCTAAAACCCGTGATTAAAATAAATACTCGTAACATTCAATCGCGTTTATTAAATTTCACTTTATTGAACGTTTAAGTGTGAAAACCGAAATGTAGAGGTTTTTATTCCCTCGTAAATAGAACTCTCTTAAAATTAATAGAAAAAATTGTCTAGAACTCTGACAAACTCTTTTTGACTCTACAAAAATAAATAAAAACCAAGAAACAATTTAGTTTCTGTTGAGGGCCAGATTTTCAATTAACGAAATATGTGATTCTGCTTTGTTACACGCGAGAATAAAAAAGCAGAATCACCTCGACCAATTATTCAAAAATGTTTGAAAAACCAATATTTTATTTGGAAACATTTAAAATATGTATTTAAATTTTCATTTTATGGTTTCTATCTACTGGAACCCCACAGTTTATTTTGTATGCTGATTACAAAAACAACTCCTTTTTTGCTCTCGTATAGTTATCGAGATATAGCCCCTCGAAAATTGAAATTCTTATAAAATTCATATGGAGTTGGATGACGACAATTTATCCGAGGGTGAGAAGGACGAAAACATGGACATTGAAGCCCCAGCATCCCTGTCGTCGCTTAGGTTTAGGTGCCGATCAAATCGCTGAACGGTACAAAACATATGTGAATAAAGAAAGAAGTGTTGAGTAAATAAGTAAGTAACGATTAAGTCTCAATCATAAGGGAACCAATTAATTAATTAACCATAATTAACCATATCATTCAAGTTTCATTACAGAGGTTGTTCGCAACAGTCAAGCAGCACAGCATTTACCATAATGCTAACGTGACATTTCATCTGCAGTCGGGGCTGCGGCTCGCTGCACCCGGCCATCATCAACTCCAAGACGCGGCATCAAATTGGCTGGCAAAAGAAAAGTTCGAGAGTTCAGTTTCACGGTTACTTTATCGCAGGAAATTTTGGTGAGTGTCCTTGTTGTACATTTTTGTGGGTTTACTTTACATTTAATGTTTTTGTATAATGTTACGATCTTTACTGATAGCTGATTTTCCACTTAACATTTCTAACACTTAACATTTCGGTTTTATTGTTTTTTTATTTTATTTTATTCTACTTTTCATTTCTTGTCATCGGAAGAAACACAACTTTGGCAACTAGAAAAACTGATCTTATTGAAATCTATATTGCTGTATTTTTATATCGTATATATTATATAAAATAATGGGTTTGATTGGTTTGTTCTTATACATCGCCGTGTCCAAACTAAGTCGGAAAGTCGGATCAAATATAAGTCAATCGAATATAAATCCGGAAGAGGAGAAAATCTGGCCAATGGAATTAACTGCTAAGAAATACTATTCTCTGGATTGCGAGCGATGTGGGGCAGTGGAGGAAAAACAAAGACAATGATTGAACGAAGGAGTGGAGGAAGCGGAAGAGAGGACATGAAATCGTATGCTGTACTAAATCGTATGCTGTGCTTGTATCAAAGTATGTAATATATTTGTATTTATGGGCTTTGGTTCGAGTTCAACGTCCGACAGAAATCCAGTTGTACCAGTGAAATTAATCCCTTGATTAGTTAATCCCTTTTTTAATTCATGGAAAAATTCATGGCACCCCTCCTTCAATAAATTAATTGTTATAAATGTAATTGAAATGTAATGTAAAATGTATGTGATTATGTTCGAAACTCTGTGATTTGACTCTTTGCCTGAACCAAAAGAAATAATATATTATAATAATTATTAAAAATTGTTTAAGACATTTTTTACATCGAGGAAAATACAAAAAAAGACAGCGTTTTAGGAACCAAAACTACGACAAACGATTACTTTTACCTTAGTCCCAATTTCGCACCATGCTTAGCTGCTTCTTCTAAGAAGTTGATGCAATTTTCCATAAAAACATCCACTGTGCAGCGTCCACAAGCACTTCGGGTCCTTTTACAGCTCTGAGTGTAGCTCAACTCTGCCCTCGACAACCTGCCAGGCGATAAAATGTTACGATGTCCATGTTTTTAATTTGTCCCCGGGTGGTTCCAGTCCGATATACATACATTTTACAGCTTGTTAGTCTTTATGTTGTCGGTCTGGTCCAGTGTAGGTTCCACTAACAAGCAACGCAAACAGGAAAATGCAAAACGAAGTAAGGAAAAAGCATAACAAACACCATTATTTTGGAGAAGAGAAATGTTGAGAAGTATCTTTTTGCTTTTTTGTATTAAAGCAATTTTTAGAATGTTAAATTTTCGAACCGACAACTTTTACTAATAGAGTGTAGCTTTCAGCAGAAGCAATGGGAAACCAGAAGAAGTTATTTAATTTGCTTCTTTATCAACTCAAATTTATTGATCTGAACATTTGAAGAATCTTGTACTCTAGTTTTCAATCTCAGTTTTTGATGCCCTCAAAACTCTGTTGAATTGCTTGATGACCTCAATTTCAGTGTTTCAAGGTAGAGAAAAGTTTGAAATTTTAGATGATTTCTTCCTTTTGTTGGAAGTGACTAATGAATTGCCTGGAATTCTTTTAAGAAATTATTTTCCAATTATTAGAAAATGTTTTCTGCTTCGAATGTCAGCTGAAAGATAGGAAAAGTTTAATGAAACTTTATGCTTCCAGGAAATAAATTTCAAAGTGAATTCAACCCTCCAGAAAAAAATTGCATAGCGAAAGTTAGATAAGTTTTAGTTGAGAGTTGGTCTTGGAGGAACCTTGGAAACCCATAAAGAAGTTCGCAAATTAGCACTTCATTAAATTATTATACGAGTATATACGAAAGGGGTAGGGTTAAAAAGGAAAAAAGATAAAAGAAATTCCAGGACGAGGGACTGTAATTTAAGAGGTTGAAGGTAAAAAAGAAACTGTCTATAATTTACATGTTCAAAGTAACTGAGTGAATAATGAACTTGATTCAAACGAATCTTAGAAGTATTTTGAATGCTCTAAAAAGCAGCCAGGTTCAAACGGATGAAGGGCTGAAATAGCTACAATTCGTGCTGATTTTCTGCAGAAAATCGAGGAGTAAATTGAGTGAAAAAGCGTAGAGTTTGTTGAACATTCTTCAGTGGCACGTGTTGCTAAGAAGAACTCTGAAAATAGCTTGCCTCAGATTCTACGAGAACAGAGGATGAGATCCAATTACTCATCATATAATATAATATTTATATATAATTTATTACGGTTCATTTATTTTCTGTTGATAAATATAATGACGGGTACGAAGCTGATGTTGATTGAAAAGTCAGTTTCAATATTTAGATTTATTTGTATGGTTTGTGTTTTCAATGGGTTCTTAAATTCATAGCTCCTTAAGTTTAGTTTAGTAAGTTTTATGTAATTCATGCTGTTCATGGGGTTCATATGACGACTTGTGATCGCGAAAATCCGAAGAAAACCAACAAATTTATTCTGTATTAAATTTAGTAAAAGTTCTTTTCTATTTTATTGCATTTTGTTGTGTCTTGCGCCAAATTCTGTCACTACTTTGTTAGTTGCAGAGGCTTTTCTGGCATCCTTCCCAACTCTGTTGCTCTGTGAATTAATCTTGAATGAGGACAATAAAGGAAAATATAAAGAGTTTATCTTATATTCAACATAATTTAAATCTGCCAAATAATTTATCTTAAATGAGAAGAATTTTCTAATAAAACTGTCTGAAACGAAATAACATTATTTTATAATTATTTTACATTTCATTTATTGTCATCGGAATCGGGCCAATGGAATTAAATGCTAAGAAATACTATTCTCTGGATTGTGAGCGATGTGGGGCAGTGGAGGAAAAACAAAGACAATAATTGAACGAAGGAGTGGAGGAAGCGGAAGAGAGGACATGAAATCGTGTGCTGTACTAAATCGTATGCTGTGCTTGTATCAAAGTATGTAACATATTTGTATTTATGGACTTCGGTTCTAGTTCAACATTCGACAGAAATCTACTTTTACGAGTGAAACTATTCGCTTGATTAGTTAATCCCTTTTTTAATTGATGGGAAAATGCACACCTCCTTCAATAAATTGATTGTTATTAGTTTTTATATGTTATTATATATGATAAATTTAAATATTATCGGAAATTTTGGACAAATCTCAAAAGTTAATATAATTGTTATTAAAAATTGTTCAAAACATGTTTTACATGGAGGAAAATAGAAAAAAGACAGCGAATTACACATAAAAAATCTACGAAAAGTGATTTATTTTTTATTATTTTCGAGACACACCCTCGCAACGCAGCATGAAATTAATGTTTGGCAACACTTTAGAGCCTCCTTCCCCACCCCCCCCCCCCTCCCTCCCCCTGCCCCCTCTTGAACAAAGAAAAGCGCATTTCTACCGAAAGAAAACTTTTTATACAATTTGTTGTTCAACGATAAAAAATTAAGCGGCGAACAAAAAAGTTGCCAAACGAACTGCAAAAAATATCTGCAACAAAGAATTTCAATGCTTTTTTTTGCACTTCGCCGTGTTGCTGCTGCTTTTAACTGAAGTTGCAATAAAAAATTGCATCAGCGGCAGAAAGTCATAAATACAAATAAATATCTGTTGTTGTTATTGGAAAGTGTACAATTACAAGTTTTTCTTGTGGTTGTTAACAAACTTTTCCTTTGCATTTATATTAACTCTTCTCTTATTTTTTCACAATGTTTTTCTTTTTACGAAAAGAAATAAAGTTTCGTTTGCGTTTTACGACAGAGTAAATAGTATAATTTATAGAGTATAGAATTTATAGAGTACATAGTATAGTAATAGTATATACTATTTATTCTGTGCTTTTACGCATTTAATTTGTTTTCACTTGAGTTCTTAATATGGAACAATAACATCAACAATACCAGGAAATTGTTGGCCGCTTTTTAGTATGGAATCCGGCGCAATTAGTTTTCATTGAGTTCCAAATTAGAAATTTCGTATAAGTAATTATAATAATAATAGTAGTTTGAGCATTTAGCAAATGCGGCGTCAGTTCGTCAGTTTCATTAAAATTCCATTCAAGGACGAAAACAAACAAGAATTCATTCTAAATACTGACTCAAGTGGATTTCTACTTAGCGAGCAAACACTTCAAAATTCTCCAAACTTGAAGTCAAAATACTCAACAGAGAGATAGAGAAACAGTAAAAGAAAGGGACAAAACATTGGAGAAGCACTAGAATTGGGTTTCAGCTGCGGGCTGTTGCAGCATGAGAACCCAGCGAAGAGGAAGAAAGAAGAAAGAAAGAACGTCCAAAAGTATATCCCAGATCAAGCCAAACGAGCACCCAAGAGTCAGTGGGCGGATGCTTTCACAGCGACTGAGTGAAGGGACAGAAAACTTGTTTACCACAGAAGCTAAGATTGTTATTTGAAGCAGCGTCTCAGTTTATATTCGGGTAGTTTTTGTGAGGTTCTGTTTGTCCTTATGGCTGTGTTTGTTGGTGAATGTGTGGGTTTGATTGTTTAACTAACTGCAGATAATAAATGGTAGAATCCTATTAGAATCGTCCTTCATAAGTGCATCATTAAATATGTTTCCAAGGCTTATAATTTGTCAAAAATAATTCGAATATCGAAGAGCACTATTTTGATATTCGAGTTACTGCATTAATAATCACACGTCATGGATTCATAACTCGATTTGAACCATAAGAAGAATTTATTGGTTGCAGAATTCTTTACCACGATAGCAAAACGTTATTTTGTGATACTTGCATCCATGTGACCGCATCGCGTCGTGTTTTTCGTACCGCACACAAACTGCAAGCTTCTGCACCAGACAGGATTCGAGTTTCCTACAAAAAACACACACGCATATGAGTGTGTGTTCTACTCTCCCAAAAACATGCATCATCATTCTGTAGACATTCTGTGTGGAAATTGAAATCTGCAGTAAGAAATCATGATATCATTATTTGCGAAAATTCTACATCACAGAAGCAGAATAAAATGGACGAGAAAAGAGAGGTAGAAGAAGAAGAGGCAGAACAACCTCTGAGTACGTGCGAGAATTCAAAGTGTTTGTAATCTTCGATAAACAGAAACGAGAAACAATATTTTTGCCTTTGAATATGTCCACAATATCCTCTATGTACACATTATACGAGTATAAGGGTTCAAAACCCTGATTTCTCTTATCAACTATTCTTTTTCATCACATATCACATATCTTATCACTTACTATTATCACTTTTATAAATTTTAATTGATAAAATACTCTTTTACAAATACTTGAAAATATTAAAAACTGATTATTATTGATCTAAACATGTAATAATGAACTCAATAATGACAATCAACATAGGGCTTTATTTAGCATAGATGATCATAGAGCTTTAACTCTTCAGTTTCGCAAAACCTTTGAAAGGAATCCAAATCATTACAATTACGGTCACATTTCGACCAACCTTCAACCACACTCTGACCCACAGTTTTTGTATACTGAAAGTTTACCGATCCAGTCCCGTACCCAGTCTTGCGAAAGGAGTAAAAGTACCAAGTCCCTTCTCTATCAGGCCTCACATATACCCTTCCCTAGGATCACATTACATACATGCTTAGGATATGCAGGATATTTATATGTATATAGCACTCGAACTTCTTATATTTTCAACATATACCCATTGAACTCATTTCAACACGTTATCGTCAACATCCGCTGTCGTTTTTTTATACCTCAGTTCGTTTCTCTACTTCTAAAAACAACAAATGTTCCGACTTTTCTGACAGCATATATACATAAATAAAAATATATTGTTGACCAAATATTTTACTCCGGACGAAAATTTGTAGTAATCTTGAAGGAATATGGACTTCATATCCATACTGACTGAGTGCATCTTCAGCCTCACTGATTTAGGCGAGGTTCCTGGGGTTACGTTTCCATGGCCCCATGACGAAGCCGAATTGTCCACTGCTTGGATGGAGCACTTCTATCAGCTGCGCAATGAGAATCTGGGTCAATGGTGTGATTTTTACCTCCTCAACAATGGGCTTAACGAAGATTACTTTTATGAGCAAGAGCAAAATAGCCCTGGGTTTCGTCAACTGCGCCCAGAAGAAGAAAAGCGACGACGTGGGTGAGGATGAGGAGGAGAAGAAGCTAAAATTCAGTCATGTTGGATCAGAGATACGCGCTTGAAATGAATCCAGTAGAATCCAGTATCGAAATATACAAATATTATAATGACTTTTATAATATACAATATTATTTTATAAAGAATATATCTGAGTTTTAAGGAAACGAAAATGTGTTGAGGATAATCAATGAAGAAAGGCCGATGATAGAGAAATTGTTGTTTAATTATGATACAGATTAATAAATTCGATTTGGGAAGACCTGCACCTGTACCCGAAAAGTTTCCAGTTCCTTCTATCATAACTATGTTCGGATTGACGGAATCGACCTTGAAGGATGTCAAGATAATACATCTGAACAATTTCATCGAGGGTTCCAATTGACTTGACCTTTTGCCCCCAGTGACCTCATCCTAGCCTAACCTACTTCTTTGGAACAAATAAAAGATTAAAGAAAGTTGAGTTCCAGTAATAATTATTATGAAGCTATTTCAATTTTCTCAATAAACTCGTCCCGCAGGATATCATTTTCGAGATACACGAAAGTATGTTCTTCTTTTTAATCCAACTTACGTTCCTTTGTTGAAGAACATGGAAGCAATTTCAATTATAAATAATAGGGAAACATCTTCATTCTGCAACAACAATAGAACAACGACTTTGCTTCAGATCTCCACAAGAAACTGACCCACAAGGATTCAGTGCATCTACCAGCGACATCTTCCGGCCCTGAAGGCACTTTTTAATTAAGTTTGAAGCATTAAAAGGATGTCCTCAGACAGTTTATTTGTCTATACTCGCACATTGTTCGACGAACATCCGCCACTACCAACCCCACTGTCTCACTGTCTATGCAACCACTTCAAATTTATCCTAACTCACATAAGATTTGGACAGAAACAATGGTGTCGATGTTATTTCCACTGGAAAAACTCTTCCAAAAGGGATTGAAAGAAACATAATCGAAACTTACGATAGAGATAAGTGAGAGCTATTATAAACGATTTTATTTTTATAATACAAATACAACTTTTCACGTGATATTTATACTAATTGCACAAGATCCTAACATAATATATACAAAATGTAAAATTGTATGTGTTCCAAATTCAAGAGCAAGGATACGGTTTATTTTCTCAACACACGCTGGAAGAACTCTGTCCAGAGAGAGAGAGAGAGAGAGCTATACAATTACATTCGGTCTGTGCAACGATAACTTCACCATCATCAGCCACTGACTGCCTCCTCTCCCCCCCCCTCATAACAACAACAAGACTGTAAGGACGCATATTAAGTTCGTTGCTACGTGATTTCGGAATGTCTACGTACTTTCAAACATGAGCTTCTTTCGTCGGGCACACACACTGAGGTTTACGACTGCGGGACATGTTGGTTGGTGCAGAAGTTAACGGCTGCAATTTGGCGGTGGTTTTAATTTTGTGTCAACCAAATTGGAGTACAACCAACATGAGTACCTGACAAATATTCGATTACTTTATGCGAGGATAGGATGGACATATTTAGGATAGGGTTGTATTTAAATAATTATAAAATAGGGGTCAACCCGATGTATGTACGCGATGTCGATGTGATATCTGGTGCCTGGAAGAAAACTTCTTGTAAAATGTCGATGCTTTTAACTTCTTAGGACTATAAAACTGCAGTTTTGACTTTTAATTTTGTTTTCTTGTGGTGAGAAACTTACAAAAATAGTTTATGAGGAAGGTGATACATAAAGGTATTTTTATTTGCTTCTTGTAGACTATTTAATATAAAGTAATTTTGGAATCAGTCTATATATCATGCATATACTATACAATCTTCAATATTTCAAGTATTTCTTTAAGTATTGGCATACTTTTGGATCCTGTATTTCATTTGATTCTGACAAAAATATAGCTTACAAAAAATGGACTCAGAAATATAATATTAGAACAATTTAATGCTATTTGTTAGACATCCGCATTGAATGTCTAAAGAAGTGGACTTCGACACAGAGAATTTATTATTTTCAATTCTCGTTTACACAGAATTCAATCATTGAACAGTATTCTATCCTGATTTCCATTATTTGAAAGGCAGAAGTTTAATAATCAAAAGAATATGCATTAACTGCAGCCAGAGCTGCCGGATCTTCCATTCACGCGGTGAGAATGAAATAATAAAGCCAGCACTTAACTTTATGCGAAAAGTGCATCAAAAGCTGAAACGATGGATGAAGCTTTTTGAGTAAAACATGTAAAAACATTGTAAGAAAATGGAAATCTGTACGGAAATCAGAGAAATATTTCGAAATCGAGGATTGGGATTTCTCGATCCCTTTCGTCGACAACATGAAACTTCAATCAACACTAATTTAATTTGTTTAATATTTCATTAAAAATTATCAATCGAGCAACAGATGTTGCCGCGTAAATCATTAATATTGCAGTTAAATAATTAATCGCTTCTACGCGCATTGAATTAATGAATGCATGGAATCAGTTGTTGCTGAAATATTTGTGAACATTTAATTTATTCAAATGACAAACAAAACAAAAAGTTCACTCAGTGTCTGAACTTGTGTTCAGGCGAAGTATTTGCGTATCTTAACTACGAAGCAGCAAATCATTGGCGGCATTTCGTAAGTCAGCAAGCAGAGACAGACATAGAGACAGACAGATAGACAAGCACAAGTTGCAGACAGTCAATTCGTATGATACTCGTATGTGAATAAAAACTGATTTCCAATGTGGCAACTCCATAGAAATGGAACAGCAAAAAACACAGTGCTCACTAAGTACACTTAATGGATGTATTCAATGGATGTGGTTACATTCGTATATGTTCTATACTCGTATGCACATATGTATGTATGTTTATGTTGATTGAGGAACGGAAACGTCTTCGTCACATCCGCTGCCGCTGTCGCTGTCGCTGCAAAAGCTTTCAGCGCACTTGGAAGCTTATTTGAATGAAGTGATGACGCCAGTTCTGCGGTCCAGCGGTTGTAAGTTTTCTGTCTTCAGGCGAAGTTGCACGTTTTGCAATCTTGAAAGCCTCAGTAACTAAATAAAATAGAGAAAACTTTAGTTATGAACCAACTGAATAGCGAACGCGTTTAAAAATATTTGTTCCTTCCTTCCGATTTCTTATCAGGGAAGCAGTAGAGTTCAACTCTCTCTCATGCTTTTGTGTGGGCTTTCATATCCTGGGTGTATTTTAAAACTAAATGGAAACTTGAAAGAAAATTAAGAGACACAATATTGAATACCACTCATAAAGAAACCTTAAAAAATGTTCACTACTCTTTATTCCCGTCCTCGTTCCTTCTCTTTTCTTCCCTCGGATTTACACACAAAGCAACAGAACTGATTTCAACTGCATTAAACATTCAGTCATGTCTTCCTTATAAAAGGATATCCTTATAAAGGGTTTTAGAATAAAGTATCCATTTGCTGCTTTTCTTTCCCCTCATTCGTTGTCTCTCTGGCTATCTTCTTCTTGCAACTTCTGCTTGGTGATTCATTTCGTTGTTTCTTTTCTATTTCTTGTTTTCGATTTGAAGCGAAATTGAATTGAAATCGAGATTCAACTTTGAAAGTATTGCTTAAATTCGAGAAATTATTGCTGTGTATATTCAAAAATCCAATTTCCAATTTCGGTGTAGCTTCATTTCTCCCGTTCACGGTGCTGGGTTCAGAGATCTGCAGAGAGAATCGTATTGATGCTGGCTGGCTACCAGCAGATGAAAAGTTTTACGATACAAAGTTTGTTTATTTATTTGTATTACTTTGTTTGCATACGATTTTGCATACGATTGTAATTCTTGACTCTACGCTTTATTTACCCACGAAGTACACTCCGTGTAAAGGACGGCTTCTCTCTGAAGTTACGAGTATTTCCATTTTTATTTGTGTTTCTACGCTACACTCAAATGAATACATAATAATTTATAGATAATAATGTATTAGTTATTAATGTAACTAGTTGAATGAATCGCAACAGAAAACACATGAATGAATCCTAGTATTTATTTAGAAAGCAATCTTGAAGTATTGTCCCTTTGAAAAAAGAGACAAACGCAAACAAAAACCAGAAAAGGTTGTGCCAATTTCTTCAGTTGCCACTCCAATACTAATGAATGTATTTTTTATTATAATATTTATATGAAGCTTGTGCAGCTCACATTAAAAATTGGCGTCACACTCGTTTGCCCGAAAAAACCTGTCATCGAAGAATTTAATGGCCCTTGACGCGAGCATATTTTTTGTAAATTTTTTCCTTGATTCTGTGAAGACCAAAAAATCAACTAAATGTTGGTTGGTTGGTTGGTTGGTTGTTGTTGCTATCCGTCTGTCTGACAGCTGAAGCACTAAATTCACTGTAGTGAAAAGCATTAGGTTTGAAGCTACATATTTTGTTTGTTTTGTACAAACTGAGGACGAGGCAGATGTGTTGTTTATCTGCCTGTGTACAACAACACAAAATAACAACAACAGCAACAATAACAAACATCAAACACTAGTTGCAGTAGCAACTTTCACATAATAGCAATATAGAAGCACCTGCATTGCTTGGCTAGCCATGGTTAAATCTTTATGCGGATGTGTGTTTGTTGTTGCGTGTGTAATAATATACACAGCGATATACTCGTGCATGAGTATATCCATATTTCTATGTTTATTGTTGTTGTGTGACGCAAACACAACAAAACTCATTCTCTATTCTCTGGAATAGAAAATATAAGCAAAAACAACAAACCGCATACTAGCAGCAATGCTGTGAACGGGCTGTGAACCAGAATCAAAAGCATTCAGAAGCGTGAGTACATCGCCCTGTACGTTGCCAGAGGATGTCAAAGGAACAAACGTAATTAAGGGAATGAAGGACATTTAAGATATCCATATTATATCCATAGACGTTGTACAGATTATATGTGGCTCAAGGTTATATAGCGAAAAAGTATTTAAATGATTCATGTTCTCTAGAGGAACATAATTAAAGAAATTAAAATCAAATTACCAAAATATAACACGTGAATCACTTATTCAACACGTTGGATAACAAGGATTCTTTTGGTTCAGGCTTATTGAAGAAAACATTTGAAAAACAGGGATGAGGGAACGAAGAGGACGAACATGTTTCAGCTTTTGAATTCTGTTTAATTTAACTTCAAGCCCAATGCTTATTTTTTTAAGTTGTTCACTAAATAGCAGACCTTAAAAGTAAAAAAATACTACAAAGAGAATAAGCAGCAAAGTTTACTGGGAGGAAAAAGATCCAATTTGTGTGATTTTAGGAAATTCTCGTTTCATTTGCCTTTGTTGCAATCTAGAAAACTAGACTCTTTGGCTCACAGCATGTGAACTAAAAAATAAAATAGAGAATTCAATTGTATGCAATTTCGTATGGAACTCAACTCAATTTAAGCGATATTCTCTCGTTTCATGTCGAACATAAAATCTAACATCAGCAGTCGTTAATCAGCCGATTTACGGTTCAGCGCTTCTGTGGCTGAACTCGCTGAGAGCTCTTCAAAGGTTGTCATGCATTCATTCAGCTCGAACCAATCCATAGACCGGCTTCTATGACTGCGTATCTACTCGTAAATAAATGAGCTAATCTAAACGGCAACGTATCAATGTTCGTGTATTTCTTCCATACAACATGATTTAACCTGAACTTTGTACAGAATGTTTTTTGTATTTTCGAAAACCATTCAAACTTTGTTGGAGCCCGCTTAAACTTTGTGGGAGTTGTTAGCATAGCGATTGATTTCCTTGTGCGGTTGCCATGCAGAGGATTATGTTTCCATCATATAAGTTGATGAAGCCAACCAAGCAGGAAAACAGGAAACAGAAGAACAGAAGAAGTCAGTTATTTTCACTAACAACAAATGCATTTGGTCTCTTTGATTGATGATTCTACATTTGATTTTGTTTTTAATTAAAATTGAAACAAGTCGGACACAGTGGCATAACTCCGGTTTTTGTTGTTGGAACTCCAAAAGCGTAGAAGATAGCTACATGTAATTGATGTTCTTGGAAAGGTATTCGAACTATCTTTTATTTATTTTATTTTCGATTTATCGTAATTTCTTGTTTTTACAATTTTTACAATTTTCTTGTTTTTACAATTTAGTAAAATTTGTAGAAAAAGTGTTTTTTCCAAAAAGTAAATGGTTTTCGTTAATATTTTATTTTCTTATATATAAATCTAAGATAGTTCTAACTTAGCTACAATACATTAATTATTGTTATCTATCTATCTATCTATCTATCATTATGCTATCTTCTACAGTTTAGGAGATATACTTCGCTAAGCTCGTGTGCATACGAAGACGATCTGGTTGATTGAGTGACAATAGCCTCCTATTGTTGTTGCTTGTCAGAGACTAACTTATATAATTTTATATTATATTATTTAAAAAAAGAATTAATTAAAAATGGGAATTGTTATTGGTACTTTATAATTAATACATACTTTATAATTTCTCGTTAGAAATTAGAGAGGTTATGAAAGGACCAAATTTTCATGGGGTGTTAATGATGCTACAATGATAGTGTGGGTAAACTCCCGCTATACGCAGAAATAGAAAGAACAAGTACAAATAAAGTAATGTTATTTTAGAAAGTCAAATAATTAAAAAAGAAAATACAAAAAGTACCAAAATTAAAATTGCGACATTAAGCTAATCGGAGCTTAAATACCCTCATCATTTGTACAGGCTTTTTTACCACTCTTTAAGTTTCTTTAGAATTCAAGTTGAAAAACTTTTTAATTTGTACTAAAATTTTGAATATAATAATATTCCCTGGAAAACCATAAAAACGCATAAACGTAATCATCAACAGATGTGCTTCAATTTATTGATGGCATTCGCATTGTTGTTGTCAGCAAAAAAGCTCTCAATAACAACAACAACATAAAATAAATACATTTTTTGTTCAAGTCAAATAAAACCTGCAGGCGTCAAGTTTTCAAGTAAAAGCGAAGTATTGAAAAAACCACGAATGTAAAGTGTACGGTTTATAAATTTAATAAAAATAGAATAAATCTGCGTGTGACACTAAATTGCATTTATCTGAAAATACAACAGAATGATAAAATCTCGTGACAGCGAACTGCCACATTCAAGTTGATGTCACTACTAAAGACCGGCAGCAGCAGAATCAGATTCGGAGCAGCGGCACAGCAGCATTTTTTGATACGGTGAAGGGTTAAAAAATGTTACCGCTGCTGGTGCGGAAAATGCGATCAAACAAATCTTAATGCAGCAATCAATTTCAATTTTCTACAGAATTCTATTAAAACTGAACCACTTTAAGAGCATTTCAAAATTCAAAATATAAAATAATAAAATATTTACATATCGGCAAAATCCATGCATTTTCTGATCTCATAACAAAGTTACGAAACGAGAAAACATTTTAATCGATATGGCCAAAGCCAATTCTTATATGCTTGTATAATATAAGATTTGCCTTAAAAACATTGAGCCAAAGCAAGTTAGTTCTATTTTGTGCACACAAGCCACGAATTTAATTTGTTGGTTAGTTTCCAAGTATTTATTAATTAAATTCGGGCATCTTAGAAATTGATTCTGCTCTGTACTCAATAGATACTGCTTTTAGGTCATACCATCAAATATCTAGAATTATTTTGTGGATACTCAAGGAAAACTCTTTCCAACATGGTTTCTAAATGAAAAACCACCACTAGACCCGTTGACCAGCCCCACAAGATTCAATAACTTGTCTATTCAATCCTCAATTTAAGCAATTAATAAATGCAACACGCATGCTGAATATTTAATTGAGCGGCTGTTGTTAGAGTCCTCTTTTCACTCATTCTCATGTTTAGACACTATGAATATTATAAATCCAACGAGTCCTGGGGTCTAAGCACCCATTTAACCGTCCTCGATTGGGCGATTATTGGTGATTGGGGAATGCGTACTTCCATCACGTGCCACGTTTATAAAGTATGTATTAATGTCATTTTCTTGGTACTTAAAGAAGCGCGGTATTTAATAATCGTACTTGCAACTCTTCGTTCAGTGAGTAAAAAATAAAACAAAATAAAAAACATTTCAGAGATTTGTTTAATTTAAGGTTGTCATTCGTAATCACTTGACTAACCTAGTTTTAATATCGTATAAAATTTTCACATTTCATCATTTGTGAAACACTCAATCGTCGACGCAATCAACTTCAAGTCTTCATTCAAGAATTTAGAAGAGTGGGAAAAGAATTTCAGAGGATTAACTACAAAAGCCCAAAGTTTAGTTTCAATTTTTTTCATGTTTATGTACTAGACCGGTCCTTATTTATATGGACAAATTTATTTTCTCGAATATATGTTACGGCAAGCGCTAAAAATATTCGTTTTAGTCTCACAAAGCATAAAAAAAATTTGACAACGATTGGATAATTTTTAGCCGTGCCCCAAGCACCTTTTTGTTTTTATTATGAGAAATAAGGCAAAAAAAAATATATTTTTGTATTTTATTTGCATTTATTTGAAAAGTAAGAATAAACTGAAATATTTTTATTAATTACATACTTATAGTAACATTAATATTATTTTAATTTAATAGTGAAGTCTTTTTAAAAGTGGGATAATTCATGTTATATTCTTTAACCACTTGAAAAAGAAATTGTTTCTCCTCTTCATTGTGGGTTAATTTATTATTATAATCTGTAATGAATTTGGCGCCTCTTTCAGCTGCATCATTTACTACAGATAAGTTTTTACAAATTTGTGATCCCTGAGCGTAGTCAAATCTTTCATTCCATTCCGACGGATCGACTTGCAAAAATTCTTTTGAAATTTCTAAGCGATCAAAGAACGCGTGTGTATTGGAATTTACAAAATCGCTTAAATCTTTTTGCGCAAATGTGTCGATATTTGTTGGATTAGTTATTATTCGCTTGCATTTTTCTGTATTTGCTTTAACATTAATTGCCTGAACCATTTTTTTTTTAATTGTAACACTTACATTAGGATCGAAGAATGAAAGACCGACTGCTTCTTCCGACAAATACCACAAATGATTGCTTATTTTTTGTAGCAAAGCAAGAGCTATATCCCTTTCAGGATAAGCTATAATATTTTTAATTAAATTTAGGTCTTGATTTGGTGCTTCAATTGCTTTAGTGCATCCAAACCAGGCTTGTACATAAATACGAACTATAAACAGACAAACACTACGTATACCGTTTAGCTCTTGTTTGGTCATATTGAATTCATTACGAAACAAATACATTTTAAGTGCATAAATAGATTTTGACATCCATCGAGCATGAGAAGTTGCACCAGGTATACGAAAGGTGTTAAAATTCGGCACCGTACCAGCAAGAAAACTGACAACTAATTGTAATAATTCTTTGTAGTCGCGTCTGCTATGAGCTTGTTTTAAGTTATCTAGACAGTAATTTAAAATTGTTCCACGTTCTTCAGCTGTCAATACTGTAATAATGTGTTCATCTTCTAAACAACTCTTATAATTTAATTTGTCAATATTATTCCAGTATTTGCTAAAGCGATTAAAAATTAGCACTTCTGGACCGGCTGTAGTAGCCACTCTAATTTCAAACACTTTACGGATCAACAACTCGTAAATATGGTGTCTGCAGGGAAAATATAATAAATCGCGACCTAGTTTTCCTTCAAGCAGAGCAGCAGCACCGTTTTGTGCTCCTGTATTATGAGCAGTTGTGTCGAAGCAGATAATTTCAACTCGATCAAGCATTTCATATTCTTTTTTTAAAAGAGAGAGTGTGTGTCACATTTGCCAAACGCACACACACACATTTCAATAAGTACTTACCAACAGGGCTGCCAGATACATTTCAAGAAAAACCGGGGAAAAACATTTCAATGTTGGCGGGGGCACGGCTAAAAATTGTCCAATCAAGCTCAAATTTTTTTGTGTATTTTTAGGATCAAATAAAATGGTTTTAGCGCTTGCCGTCATACGAATTCGAAAAAAAAGAAATAAGGACCGGTCTATTATGTACTCGTTCAACGAAAAAGCATTCATCAAAACTAAATGAGTTCAGAAAAGGCTTAAATATTTTATTTATTTCTCCATGTTGAACTTTACAATTTCTCTGAATAGTTTGAATGAATATCGGCCCAAAGAATTCTCTGGTTGCTCTGGATGATATATTAAAGCAGCGATGCATCGCAGGGTTTAAAAAATTACACAAATGGAAACAAAATTCCTGAAGAATAAATTGTTGTCCTTTTCTAGACCAATGTTGTAACTATTTTGCAATAAGTTTCAAGTGAATTCATTTTGCATTCCTTCTTCATGTCGGGGGTGCTCGAAATTCTGTGGCAACAACCAGCCAACACTGAACAACAACAACAGCAACATATCTGGTAGCTGTAGAAAAAAAAACACAATAAATTTTTTCTATCGTACTAAATTTCATTTCTTTTGTTGTGTTTGCTGCAGTGTACAATAAAAACTGACTTCGCTCTTCTTTAATATATTTTTGATTCACTTTCAACGTATTGTATTTTATATTAAAAATGTTGTTATTTATTTCCTTTTTCTGCCCTTTTCTTTTGTGTAAATAGAAGCTCAAGGGATACTAGAAATCCTTTAAAGCGAATCGTTCTTTCCGTGAAGATAGTGCTAATTATTAAGTTTCTAAGTTGAAGAAATAAAAAGCTTACTTTTTATTTTCAAATATTTAAGAGAATAAAATTAATAAAAGGTATTTCAATTTCATAAAAATATTTAATATTTAATAGTCACTGGAAATCGCATTTAAATGTGAAACAAAAGTCGCTGCATTTTATTTGCACTTAAGGAGAACAGTTTTTTATTAATAAGTTTAATTTTTTTAGGATTAAAAAATGAACTTTCTATAAAAACATTATTACACACGCAGACACACATATCAATATACTTCCATTACAAAATTTTAACACCTCAAAAACTTCAGCTTGCTTCTTGCTGCTTCTTTAACCCTTCTTTTTCTTTACTACATCGCTATACTATAAATTGAAAATTTTTAAAAACCGCTAACAAAACCACCGGAAAACATCACCCACGAATAAGTTCTCTGCTCCTCTCAAGAAGACGCGTGAGTAGTTTAAAAGTTTACTTTAAACAGTGCTCGGTCACACACACACACCTACAACTCACTAACACACACTTATACAAGCCATAAAGCAAGCAACCTCAACACTTAACAACGCCAGCAGAATGTGAAGCACACCCAGAATGTGAAGTACACCCAAATCCCCACACATATGAAAATAAATCCAAACATCCACAATGTTTGGCTTGACTTGAAAATGTACTCGTATACTTATGCAGCTCCTAGCACTCTACGTTGCGTGTGTTTGTGTGTTAAGTTTGCGTGTGTGTGTCCTTAATTGGTACACAGTAGTTTCAAAGGATAAAAAATTAGTCAATGAGTCATTCTACAGTTTCGAGGATTAATAACTCCATTTCCTCAGACTATCACGAATATGCATTAAGTAGCCATTTCTATATCGCGCACACCTAAAAAACGCCTATAAATTAAAAACTATTATGAATGTTTTCTGTTCTAGGCTAAAATGCTAAAAATATATAAATTGTTTAATTTAACAAGAAACTAGTCACTTTTCCACCTTTACAAATCAATGGCTGTATTTTAATATGTAGAAATGTATACAAATAATTAGGACAAAAAAGCGGTCACCACTTGAAATCCATCGCCACCGAATTCTCACGTAGAGATCAAACTGCACGTTTCCGAAGAGTACTGTACCACCCCCCCTTCTTCGATGAGCCCAGCTCCGCCTGCGGTTGGACGCAATACGCCGGCTTTATGCAGCACTCTCCATAATCCTTCCCACAATTAGGGGATCTGGACCAACCCTTTCTAACAATGGAGCGTCCACCACAAAATAACATGTATTAGGTATTTTATTTGTATCATCCATTCCAAGGAAAACTCATTGCGAATTATAAACTACTGGTGAAAAATTCGAGTGGTCGATATAAATGCAGTGATGTTAATAATTATTTCAATGAGAACTTTCTAATAAAGTCACTAAACTTTTCTACAACAATAAATTCATTAAACTTTTCGGCTTAATTTTACCGTTGTGGAACTACTCCAATTTTGTTGTTGCCGTCGCTACTGATAGATAACGATGCGTTTTTCATTTGATATCATTTTTATATTTCTTAAAACCGCAATGAAACATCATATTCAAGTTCAAAGCTTTTCACAGCCAATAAGCTTTCAAACCCAATGGAAAAGCTGCAGAAAGAAACTGTCTACCCGAATTTATACCGAATTCATGCGCCTTCGCCGCTACTAACTAGCAGATGGCGCCACTCAACCGTAATGAAAGCTTTATTCAAACATTTTTCAAGTTTAATGTTTTCTTCACAACTAAAAGGTAAGAAACAATGTGCTAAAATTTAAGGCCTATTTCATAAACTTCGATTTAACATTAGGCTTCATTTTAATACTTTTTTAACGACAGTTAAAATTATATAACTTTAAAAATAAGATTTGGACACCGTAATTAAAAATATTTAAAAAGAATTGCAAAAATATTAATACTACTTAATTTAATAATAATAACTAAATTCAGTATAAATTTTAAAATTCATTCTCTCAGCCGCCAATCCAGATGCCAACAGAATTGAATTCAATTCGAGGCGAAATCATTAACCAAACCGATTACAGCCAAAGCGCAAAGCGTATGTAAAGCACTGAAAGCAGGCCTTTAAATTGCTACATTGGATTTAATGAGATACAAGCCCCCATGTGCCCTGGCTTATGTGTGTTGGATATTTTGGCTGGCATCGCAAAATAGTAAAATGTTATCTTCAACCATTACAACAATTTTTTGTGTTTTCAGTCACTAGTTTGGATATTGAAAAATATCGTAATGCCATTACCAGCTTTATTCTTATGTCATCATGTTAATGGGTCTGTAGTAATAAAGTATTTAATTAATACATTTTTTATGGCCACACTCAAAGCTGGAAATTAAAACATCATAACATAACTTCATCTTCTTACATTTTTAATTTCAAATCCTCGAAATTGAAAACGAAAACAAATTTTAAATTTTAATACATTGCGATTTTTATTTACGACAAATTTATAGCATTTTACAATTAAATCTGAATGCATTTCTAGCGATAAAAATATTTCATAAATATATCAAAACTTGCACAAAACCATTGTAGTGAAATTTATATCTGATATAATTTTCTTTGCTTGTCCAAATTCGTTAGTTTCATGCGTCGACTTTAAAAATTAAAAAATAATGTAATAATGTAAAAACTCTGCCTGCGTTTTTCATAAGTAAAACTTCTCTTGAGTGTTAAGCACGAAAGTAGCACGAGTTTAAAATGCTGCTAGTGAACTTTTAATTAAAATTTATGTGCGAAAGCTTTTAGCGTTACTCCCTTAAATGATATATATTATAATTCGTAACTGAAAGAATGGTGCAATAAAAAGAAATTTAAAACAGTCGCTTATACTTTTTGTTGCGGCTTTTATTCTCTATCCACAATCAGTTGTTACTTTAAGTTGGGTTAATTTAGTTATTATATTTTATTTATAAAGAGTAATCGGGAAATCTGGTGGTCCTCACAAGTGATATACTTTGCTCTCAGAGATATAAAGAGCATCATTCGTCCTTCATAATCGAAATACAACGTGCTGAACTTTGAGCGAGATTTAAAATTATGTACAAGTGATTCTGGGATGATTCACATACTCCGTGGATGCTCTGTGAAAAATATAAAATACGATGCTTATTTGTTGATCTGCTCATTATTTGATGGATATTTTGTGACGCATAAACTACTATGGAACGCGAAATGGAATCCTGTTTAAAGAAATGCACACCGTCGACCATGTTTCGGTGAGCAGCCAAGTCATCCCTCGATTTGCTTTTATTTAACGCTTTCGGAAGCACGTCAATGCTCGAGACAGATATGTAAAAGCCAATTGATTTCATGCAAATGCAATTATAGAGCTAAAGCATGAACCTTTCATAAGGATTTTTTTACCCGAGCCGCGAGAGCCACGGCAAGGAACTGCAAATAAAAACTGCGGCTGCTGCACTCATACTGAAGCGTTAAATAAATGAGATGCATGCAGGAAAGCATCAGCATGAGGATGTGCAGAGCAAATAAGGACATCCACCAGCAAAGACACAACAACGTCAGTTTACATAACGTAGAGTGCATGAAAAATGGAAAGTAATTTAATTATAATGCTTTTGCTGCTAGTTTGCCACTTCAGCTGCGTCAGAGTCGCTACTTTTGCCGCTGTTGCTATGATAGACTCTTTATATTTTGTGTGCATATTCAGCGCTCTGTTCTTTCCTTTAGAAACGAGTACCCACGATAATAGTATTAAATAAGTGATGCTTTTTGTGAAAGTAGTGCTGCTGGATGCTGCTCGTAGACACCCTGCAGACACCTTCGAGGCTGTCATCCTCCCAACCCACCTTGAATGAGGTCAGTTGCTTTAAAAGGCAGGAAGCAGCATCAAATGTAATAGAATTCTCTAAACTAGGAAACAAATTGAATATTTTTCATTTTCGCGTTGGAAGCAAAAACCAAAAACTAACCTTAGAAGAAAATCACGAGAAGAAGAGGAAACGAAAGTAATTTCAAGACCATCATCAGCTAGGAAAAGAATTATGAAGGAGGAGATCGAAATACGTGCCGCCGCTCTTAATTGCAGACTTTCTATTTTATTTGCTTTCTTAATCATTCGGATTATCACTATGATAACCATGAAGAAATCCTTTCTAGTTGCGAATGTGTTTCGATGATGATGACTTTACATTTTATGAATCAATCAGAAGCAATCTGATTTAAGCAATTTAAGAGTATGTAACAAGTTGGAAGCCAAACAACTTCCTTGGACCACAACAAGTATTCATTTGTTGCATTTGTAAATTAAGCTTGTTTAAAGTTTAAGGTTTTGCCTCCGGAAAGAAGATTGATTAGTTAATTAAATGTATTGACTGATGATGTCTCGGTGACTCCGAACAGACTTGTTTTCTGCGTTGCTATGCACATGGTTTGGTTTCCTTGCTTTAACTTTATAGAGCCACTAGGTAGGTAGGTAGGTAGAAGGGCTTGTAATCCCCCGGGGGGAATTATCAACACCTAGGCCTGTCCGGCCCATTGTGGTTGCCCATAAGTGCGCTTACTATCTTAGGTGGGAACTCCTTGTATGCACGCCGGATCTCCAGCCCCCGCAGCCAGAGCCTCCAAGTGGGGGTCGGGTAGCGGCCGCGAAAAGGCCAGGCCAGCGTTCCTGATGAAGCCCAGAAGGCCAGAAACCGGTCGCTCCGCCAGCTCCGACAAATTATCCAGGAAACCAGCCCCCAGCGTCCGGAGGCGGTTTCGTGATAAGGCGGGACACTGGCAGAGCAAGTGGCTTATAGTCTCCTCCTCGTCTATGTCGTTGCAGCACCTGCAGTGATCAACTGTAGCCCCAGGCCTCCATCTGGAGACCATATGGCCTATTGGGCAGTGCCCTGTGATCACTCCAACTGCTACTCTCAGCTGCTCCCTCGGTAAGGAGAGGAGTGCTCTAGAGTTTCTCGGGTTAATAATTGGCCATAGAGACCGGGCCGTAGCGCAGTCTGCCCGGTTTTCCCAGTTAAGATTGGCTACGTGCGTTGCCAGGATTTCAATTTCTTTAGCCTGGGACGAAATCGGTATACCAACGGAGGTATCAGCTTCTGTGGAACTGGTTGATGAGCCCAACCTTGCCAGACGATCTGCCTGTTCGTTGCCCTCTATATTTGAGTGACCTGGAACCCAACAGAGTCTAACATTGTGCGATGCCTTGAGTTCCCTGAGCTTCCCTCTGCAGTTCAATACAACCTTCGATTTTACCACCACGGAGTCCAGCGCAAGAAGGGCGGCCTGACTGTCCACAAAGAAGTGTATATCTGTGTTCGATATCCGTTCCTCCAGGACAAACTCAGCCGCCCGTTCGATCGCGTACACCTCCGCTTGGAACACGCTGCAGTAGTCCGGCAGTCTGAAATACCGCTCGATTTGAAGCGTGCTGGAGTAAAAGCCAGCTCCCGTACCTTCCTCGGTCTTAGATCCGTCCGTAAAGATAGCGATGTCTCTTTGGGGGATAAGTTCCCCTGACGACCAGTCCTCCCTGCTGGGCAGGAGCACAGAGGGTCTGCCCTCAAACTCGATTCTCGGGAGAATGTAGTCTGTTGGGGCAGACAGGTTCGACCCATGGCCGGAGTTCAGCAGCCTAAGTCTGCGAAGCACGCTGGCGTGTCCAAGCTGGGCCTCGTTACCGAGGTTGAGCTCTCTGAGCCTAAGCAGGCTTTTGCCAGCAGTGCCTATCACGAATAGGTCGAGAGGCAGCAGATTCAGCAGAGTGTTCAGTCCAGCCTGCGGCGTACTTCTCACTGCTCCAGTAATCGCTCTGGCAGCACATCTTTGCACCCCTGTTAGGGTTTTGAGGTTGCTGTCCCGCTGCAACGCCTCCCACCATACCAAGCCCCCGTAGGAGAGAATTGGGCGTACAATTGCTGTGTACATCCAGTGGACGATGTACGGTGATAGGCCCCATCTCCCTCCGATGGCCTTTTTGCAGGCGTAGAAGGCGTTAAGTCCTTTTTTCGCTCTCTCAGCTACGTTGAGCTTCCAGGATAGTTTACTATCCAGGATAGTGCCGAGATACTTCACATGACCAGACAGAGGTAGGCATTGGCCATTTAGGCGGGGCCTCCTAAAGTCCGGGATCTTGTATTTCCTAGTGAAGAGGACAAGTTCGGTCTTTCCTGCATTCGTGCCGAGACCATTCCTGTCTGCCCAACTCGAAATACGCTTTAGTGCGTGGGACATAAGCTCGCTGATTGTGGGTAGGAATTTACCCGATATCAGAATTGCTATGTCATCAGCGTACACTATTGCCCTAACGCCCGAGCCATGGAACTCTCTCAGAATTCCGTCAACCACCAAGAGCCACAGGAGGGGGGAGAGGACCCCTCCCTGGGGAGTCCCGCGTGTGACATTCTTACGCAACTTGGTCGTCCCCAAGGATGGACTTATGATCCTGCCTTTCAGCATCTCATCAATCCAATCCCCTATGGCTCCTGGTATGTCAAATTGCGTCAGGGCTTCGGTAATTGCCTCCGGTTTGACATTGTTAAATGCCCCTTCTATGTCTAGGAAGGCGCCCAGCGTGTATTCTCTATTTCCAAGAGATTTCTCTATCGTGGACACCACCCTATGGAGTGCGCTCTCAACCGATTTGCCTTTCAAGTAGGCGTGTTGGGACTGGCACAGCCTGTGGGTTATCCTGTTCCTTATGTACAGATCCACCAGCCTCTCGAGCGTCTTCAGCATAAATGATGAAAGAGAGATGGGTCTGTAGTCCTTAGCGGAGAAGTGGGATGGTCTGCCTGCTTTCGGTATGAAGACGACCCTTACTTCCCTCCATTCCTTCGGGACATATTTATTCCTAAGGCATCCTTTGAAAATTTCGATGAGCAGCGGTAGGATTGAGGTGAGGGACTTTTGCAGCATGGCCGGTATGATACCGTCCTGCCCCGCCGACTTGAAGGGGCTGAACGAGCTCACCGCCCATTTAACCTTGTCCTCATCCACAATGTCGCCAACTGCACCTCGCGATAGGCTCGCTGCTGACTCCCAGGTGGAACTAGGAGCGTCACAGAGCGCCTCCGCTTCCAGCTCGTGATCAGTGCAACCTGGAAAGTGCTTGTCACAGAGCACCTCCAGAGTCTCCCGGCTGCTTTGCGTCCACGAGCCATCAGACCTTAGGATAAGGCCCGGTGTCACCTTCTCACGGGCGAGTACCCTACGTAGTCTTGCTGCCTCGTTTACCTCGCAAACAGAGCCACAAAATTTCCTCCACGAGTCCCTCTTAACTATTCTAATCCTACTCTTGTAAAGCCTGAGCCCCGTCCTGTACAGAACCCAGTCCGTATCGTTGCCTGAGCTTTTGGCCCTATTGAAGAGCGCTCTGGTAGCTCTCCTTAGCGCCGCCAGCTCCGGGGTCCACCATCCTGGCTTGCTACTCTTGCGTGGACGGCTTATAGGACAGGAGCTGGTGAAAGCACTTCGGAGGGCCCCAGACAGGAAACGAACCTGGTTTTCGGTGTTCTCCCCCATGAGCCTCGCCTTATGAACAGACAGTTTGGCCGCGGCTAGTTGAGAGAACCTATCCCAGTCCGTTTTCTTTGGGTTTCTGAATGGTATCACCGATGGTAGTGACACTCTAATATCGAAGAGAATCCTGGAGTGGTCCGAGAAGGAATACTCAGCGGATACTCTCCAATCTACAATTTGTGTGTCCCCAGCACTGCTGAGTGTTAGGTCTAAGACTTCTGATCTAGTTCTAATGCTAAACGTGGGAGTATTTCCCCTATTGCAAATGACTAGGTTATAATCAAGGATAAAATCAAAAATCGACTCACCCCTCTTGTTGATGTCACTGCTTCCCCATTGCGGGTGGTGTCCGTTTGCATCGCATCCCATCACTAGCCTAGATTTGCTCTGGTGGGCAAATTCTGCTAGTGCGCGGACTTGGTGCGGCGGTGGGTCCTCTGCCTCATAGGGGAAGTACGCCGAAGCGAGTAGGAGTGAACGCTCCTGACTTAGTTCACACACAATCGTGGTTAGATCAGGGGAGCTGTGGGAGGGAAGAAGAAAAGCATTAATGTTGTTCTTAACCAATACACAGGTCCTTACCTTTGATGATGCCGCAGGTTCGAAGGTCTTGTATAGGCGTGATTTCAGTCCTGCAACCCTCCCTCCACTCAACCAGGGTTCTTGGACCAAAGCCACGTCGATGTCGTCCTTCGTCAGTGTGAGGAGGAGGTCGACCGATGCCGCCTTACAGTGGTGGAGGTTTACCTGCACCACCTTCATTTGGCTGTAGTCTTCCTCCCCCTCCGCCGTCTCCATCGCTCGGCACGCGGACCTTGACAGATCCAAAGCCGAAGCGGATGTTTCCCTTCAGCCCCCTAATGGCCTTCAGGGATTGCTGGTTAACCGCGAACCAGTAGTTCCTACCACCATTCTTAGGGACATTGGTCGAGAGAATCTCCCAGTCCTGCGCCCCTAAGGATGGATTCTGCTTCCCAATCAGGCCAAGCACGGTGGCTCCCGATTCCGGGACCGGAGGCGGGATCCACACCACAACCGCTGGCCGTAAGGGAAGAGAGGAGCGCGGTAGGATCTCGAGCTTGGCCTTCGGCCAAGGTTCGTCAAGGTTAAGAATCGCTGACGACAAGAAGTCCAGAGCCATCTTGTTGCCGCAACTGATGACCTTGACTCCTCTTTGCCATCCAGCCCCCTCAAAGTCTACCTCCTCCCCCCTCCGCTCGGGTTTCGACATTTCGGCCAGCAGCTTAGCCTCCACGCGTAGCCAGTTAGCCGGTGCGATCTTCCCATCTGGGTCGGACCTGTCGACTATGGCTATCTGTAGGCATGCTTCAGCCTTGAAGCTGGCCGATCTCTTCACCTTTTTAGGCTCACTCTTCGGGCACTCCTCCGCCGACCTGTTCCTTTTCTCCGCCCTGCTGGCCGGGATAGTTGGATTTGGTCCGGATTTGGGAGCCGCGGCACTTCTATTGGCCTGGTCCTGACGAGTCACCTGTGACCTACGAGAGGTCGATGGCTTCTCGTCCAGGGCCCTTGTAGCGCCCACATTTGTCTCAGCGATTGCCTTCGGGAGGGGCTTGGAAAGTGTTAACCCTCCCTCCCCTTTGTCGGCTAAGGCGGCAGCAGTTCTTTCGAACTTTGCCACCTTCTTCTCGCTGCCCTTCTTCATGTGGCGCTGCCTCTCGGTCAACGTGGAGGGGTCCAGTCCGGCCAGCTTACGAAGAAAGCTCTTCGCCCGCTTGTAGGCCCTTCTGGCTTTTTCCTCCTTGGACCGGGCTCCAGTCTGTCGCGTGCTGCTAAGGGGGGCATCCTCTAACAGAGCAGCCTCGGCTTCAAGATCGATCATCGTAGCTTGGCTGACCTGTGAGAGAGTCAGGGACTCACTCTCGTCAGCCTCGCTCAGGACTAGATCCACGAGCCGAGTGCTGCAGTCGTCTTCATCGGATGTTCCAGTTGCACCGGGGAGAGCTCGATGCTTGTCACTGGATGCGACGCCATCTCGCTCACGATGGTCGGTGTGGGTTGTGTCGGTAAAGCCGTCACAGTCCGTAGCCGTCCGTCCCGTCTCTCTTTCATCGTTTTTGTTTTTATATGTTAGGTTGTCAATTTTATTCCCACGAGTGTCGGACAAGGGTCCGCCTGCACAGAGGTCCGTGTGCACAGGTAAGGCTAGATAGTATCGGAGGTCGCCAGGTATCCGATACGCTCCGTTTGTGAGCCACTAACTAGCCAAAAATATATCCGGATGCTTTCGTAGTTTTACTGTAACAATCTCTCGTGATACTTTTCGTTGCTTTGGAAAAATAAGCCTTTGAAACTGGATTTATTGTGGTTGACCATTGAGCATTGTTAACTTTTTCTATGACGCTAACAACACAAATCAAAGGGTGCACATTTATTTATTTAGTTATCTGGTGATGAATGTTTTTATTACCAAATTTTTAACTGACAATATTTTTGCATTTTGCCAGCTGAACCATTTTTTCAACAGGTTGCTCTGTCCTTTCGACTCTTTTGTTGTTGGAGTGGCTTCGTGTTTACAGTTATTTTATTGTAGATTTGAAGTGGTGAGAGAGTTCCTTGTCGTGTCCTTTTTTGTGTTTTATTATTATTTTTGACATACACTCAATGTTCTGCTGATGACAGAAATTGGATCATTTCACTAAATTGTTTTGCTATTTCAAATGAGTTCAAAGCACAGCATCTACATAAAAGTTCATCATACGCCATGCTTGCTAAATTCTATTAAAGTAATGAAAAAGAATTGCTTACTTTTAAAGTTGAAGGATTTTAATTCACTCAAATGAGAAGGAGTTCGATTCTATTTTAAAAAAAAAAAGTTAAAGAAGTTTACAAAAACTGCTGTTTAATCTATTTGCAAGTTTTTCCTTCAATTCAAACGCTTCAATAATTCCTATTTTCTAGTCCAAAGTCCATTTCGAATAAAGGATAATCGAATATCTTTTAAATCAACAGCTATTTTTTAGCTCGATTTTTTTTTTAATCGATTTTTTCCATGAAGCTTTCTTTGCATTTTTATTTGATCTGAACACAATAAACACAGTTTATTCTTTAAGTTCTCTTTTCAAATCAACTTTCGATTGCTTTCGTCTGCTAAAAATTTATTGCTTCCTCGTAATAAAATTCTAAGAAGAAAGAAACGAAAACAAGAGAAGAGCTTCCGATATTCATTGGTCTCTAAAATGAATATTTTGGAGAGGAGGAAACTTTAATTTGAAGTTATTTTTAGATGCTTGAGTGGAGGAAACGCAAGTGGATACGAATTCATATCTTTCGATTCCACTCTAGTTTTCATTACTTAACCATTAATATTATTATGGGTTGAGTTTTGCGTTATTATTTTATTATTACTATTAATTATTTAATCGGGTATAAATTAAATAAATGATGGAACCAACATCACTAGGAAATGTGAACGGAAATCGCTTGGCTCACTCGCTTTGAATGCAGCTTCCAAGAGTAAATAACTAAACTATTTTTTCTGAAAGTTGCAGCACTTTTCTGGGTATTTATGATGCAAATAAAATATTTATGCAGCTTCAAAAAGGCTCACTCGAGGATGTGCGATAAACTGCGAGTTCATACAACAGAAAAAGGCAACAAATTGAAAATTCCACCAACAGCTCAAAAACTCTGCACAAAACGAGAGTTCGTGGAAGTTTTGCATGCAACTATTTATGAGAAAGTTTCGTAACTTTTGTGCGCTTAATTGACAGAAAGTAGTTAAATTTCAGAAAAAAGCAAATAAATAAAAATTGTTGCAAAATATTTTCCATCACGTAAAAACAGAGCATAATTCAAATTTGAAAGCGAGTTCAGCGGGTTAGCGGGGGGAAATGAAGGAGTACTTCACAGGTATTCAAAGAGAAAACTGAGCTGACGTTTTCTGCAGATGTTCACGAGTAACAACGAAAGAAACAACGAAAGTGATGACGAAATCTACGACGAAAGAAGTTAGTAGATTAAATTTTAACAGCAATAGAAACTGTTTCAAATATTTTACCCAGTAATATGTTGCATTGGTTACTATAACATCCTCTGTAAATAAATAACATCCTTTCGCAAAATAAATATACAGATTTAAAATCATTTCAAAAATGCTAATTAAGCTAAATGTAATAATATTATTTATTTTTCGGATTAAATATTGAAAACAAGATTTATTATATTGAAATAATATTCGTAAAACTAAAAAAATCATAAATCATTGAGTTTTTATGCAAAAAATGCGAAAGCTGCATTAAATTCTGTTAAAGATAAACACAAAACAGATATTTTGGCAAATAAATTAAAACGCGAAGCTTTTTATAATGTGTATAATTTTATGAAAGTGTAAATGCTCTTTATACAATATTATTTATATTTATTTTTTCTTCATCTTTTTTTTTTTGGTATATTTATTTACTCTTTTTAATTTTTCGAAAATCCATGTCAGTGCTTTTATATTCTAGTGATTATCCTTTTTTATTTTATTATTTCTAATTTCGCTCAACATCTTTGCTGCCGTTGAACTTGTCATTAAGCTCCGGCCATTGCATTGTCCATTGACGCTGAACAGCCGCCAAGAAACATTTGCAACTTTGCCAAGAGCAGAGTTCATAAAATATTATTTATATGCAATCGCGTATCTCTGAAAGCCCACACGTCGTAAGTATTTCGAAATCAGACAGCGAGTTTGAATTTGTCGCTCGTTACATTTAAAACGTGTCCACATTATTACCAAAAGACGCCATCGCTGTCGTTTTTTCATTTTTACCATTTCTCTTTTCTATAATTTAAGTGTTTTAAGAAAACTGAGTGTTGGCGGACTTCCATGGATGTATTTTTTAACACTCTTTTTAATGAACTTGTATTTAGTTTCAAGCGATTCGAGAACGAAAAGTGTAAATATTATGGGAATATTATGGGTAGAATACCGAATTGTATTTGAATCTTTGTGGTGCCAGTTAGAATTTGGTAAAATATTTGTTTATTAATTTCCAGTTATTGCAATTTGATGCGTTTGAGTTTAACAACTCATTTCAGGCTTTTGTACTGCTTCAACATTCATAAAAAAATGCAGAAAGTTAGTTTTTACACTTACTGCAATAAATGAAAATTGTTTGGTTTTCATTTGTTGTCATGGTTCTCGGTTTCAAAAGTTTATGTTTTACTCGGTTGTATTTCGAAAGAGTTTCCACCTGATGCAAAAGCACACCAAAAACCACTCGCTCAAGAGTTACGATAAAGTTAAATGAGGAGTGTTGAACGGACGCAGAACACTTTAGGCTGTATTATATAATATTTTTAGTTTTTTCTGCATTTTCAAAGACTATACAAACTTCATAAAAATAGTTGGGGTTTAAGTAAAATTTAATTGTCTGGTTCTGGTCTGTTATTTGAAGGCTTCCCAGAAATGATTGTAGTCACTCAGATACTTAAGATACGTATAAATGGGCCTAAAGTCTTTTGTGTTTGTAGTTATGTTTTCCAAAGTATCCGAAGACACGAACGTAGATCTTTAGTATAAAAACAAGAAAGGTCTTGATTGAATCCTGCATGATTTAGTAATGAAAATTAATATTTAACGATAATGGTTTTGCAACGATCCAACGTATTGTTTATGATTATATAGTTTCCGCTCGTTATTAAATTTGGCGGCAAATGAAAGTTTGAACTTCGAAGGGAATTGCGAATGGTGCCATGTTTAAATTTTAAATTTGCAATATTATTTCAGATCACACCGATTCTAAAAATATATTTGTTCATTTCATGTCTCTCGAAGAATTGTTGAAGAATTTGAATCTGTATCAAATTCGTGCTGAAAACTTTTGCTAACGAAATCTTATTTTCTGCAGATGGCGAAAAGTTTCACTTCTAAGAATTACCTTAACTTAAAACGGGCAACGAGTGAGCAACAACAACAGCAACCAGAAGCAGAATTTTAAAAGAAGAAAAGTAGATTAACTTTGCTTATGAAAAGCTACCGAGAAGGTCCTTTTGCACAACGAGAGCCATTTCGAAAGCAATTCAATAATAAACGATGCAACCAGCGACAGAAGCAGCAGAAACAAAGAAATCGACAGTTTAAAGTAGCAAGAAGAAAAGAAAATAACAGGAAAATAAAGTATGAAAGAACTCTCTGGGGATCGAGACAAAAAATGCAGTTAAAAGAAAAAACAACTACCAAAAACGTCCTTAAAAGTGAAGGGAGTTTCTCTTAAAATTTCCGGGTGGGACCAAAACAAAAAAAATTCTCAGAAACAGAATTATTTCAGGTTGTCCCAAGATAAAACCATCCGGCGAAGATCTGACGTCTTGTGGTGCCTCGGTTTCCTTCATCTTCGCAGGTTTTTCGTGCTTCTTTCATCCTAACCGTTGTCCTTACCTTGTGCTTTTCTGCTGAAAAAGAGTCTTGAGTACAAATTATTGAAGAAAGAAGACACAAAAACGCTTTGAAAGGTTTTGATAAGAAATAATTCATTTGCAAGAAATGACCACGATGAAAGGAGTGACTAAAATTTGGGGATGAGGATGTAGAGTCGATGACGAGTTTTTATGTGGTTTGAAAGAAGTTTGTTCGTCTGTTGAAGTTCCTCATTCAGTGAATAAAAATTTGTGGCTTCTAATAATTCAATGAATTTCAATTAAATGAGAGATTGAGATGAAAATTAATCATTAAGAAAAGTTTTAATTATGATTTCAAAAAGTTTTTCTGGTGAAGTGGTGATAAAAACCAAGTCGAATTTAAAAATATTTTCAATAAAAAATGTAAGTCTTTTCATTTTTTCAGGCGAAACTAGGAAAAATATCCAAGTTAAAAAATGCTAATCGACTCCAACAACAATGAAACCGTCTTTCACACTACAACCAACGAGAGTTTCTTCCAACACATACCACATGCTTCATTGATTATGCGGTTGACAACACTTAAAAAGGAAATCCTAGAACTTGTATCCTAGGAAAGGAAATCCTAGAAATGTATCCTTATATGTTGGAAAATATATAATAGAGTGGAACAATTGTAGAACCAGGGAGCACACTCAGCTATCTGACTAGACACATGTTCATACATTTGCTGATAGTATTTCTTTCTAGGGATGAGTAAGAAAAGGAAGAGGAGAGCCATGAGCAGACAGGGTTGCATTAGATTATAAGGCCAATTAGGTCCTTTGCTCGTTTGTCTTCAGAACTTAATAAAATCCCAAGTAAGTAAGCAATAAAATTTGCACTGAACAATTTTCTTTTTTTGAATCGTTTGTTCGATATTTCTATTTTTATTGCTTATTCTGAGCGTCCAATTTTTCACGCCTTTGAATATCGCAACATGCTTAAGATGAAAGCAAGGACTAAAAACGATTTTGCGGATTTTAAGAACATCCTTTTCTATGAAGGTTGAAACACAATTATAGATCCATGATTAGAGACCATCATAAAGAGACATTATAATATGTACACACCAGTTGAGGTAAAATCATTATTAAATAATTAAAATCATTACCATAAATAATTGCAATATATTACCTTGTTAGGTACGAGTTAGGTACGAAGTTTTGTTTAATAATAATAACGATTAGAATATTATCATTGTAGAAGTATAGTAATGTGTATGTAATGCGGTTATGTAGCAACTCAATACTGGCTGATCTGCTTTTAGAAAAGTAAATTCTTTGGACTATATTGTACAGCAGTCTACGATTTGTGTGTACTCCTTCCTCATCCACTTCATTATTATCACAGCACAATCAAATCCATGTGCAGTGCACGTGCTCGGAAATTGCACGCCACTACTTCGACCTATGAACAGGTAGACTGATAAAAAGCCCTGCAAAAGAACAGCAGAAAGTTTAATAAGAGAGCATCATCATGATCAGAAATTTGGTATGTAACCATGTGCAGCACAAATACAGATGTTTAAGTCAATTTTCACTTCGTAGATCTCTTGGTCTAAAGTTTGGTTAGTCTAATATTTTAAACTGTTAAAAGTGTTTCATTTCCATGTGATCGTATATTTGTCTTTAAACTGTAAGAAGTGTGAGCTTTATTTATTATCCTAAAGACACAGATAATTTTCAACAAATATATTCTTCTTATGCATTTCTTTACATTCTCTAAATTTTCTATTGAAAAGCACTCACATCATTGAAAGCAAGAGAATATTTCGTGGCCTCACAAATATGTGGCCAAAATATTTTGGCCACATATTCCAAATATGAGGAATTTATTTTCTCATCACTAAAATCGTTTACTCGTCAACCAAGAAAGTAAAGAAACACACAAATGTCTAGAAATGTCTGTCCAAAGTAGAACACTAAACACACAAGCTGAATGAGGTGTAAATACATCAGTATTTATGGGTATACATCGGTATATGCCTCAGTCTATCCGCTTGTCTGATTCTGTGTGTCTGAAGCTGTGATTATTACGAGGTACAAAATTACATCTGCGTCACTCGGTTGCGAAGGCGTTACGTGGTGACTCTGCGGTTAAGCGTAGTAAATGGATTTGCTAATGATACCTCGAATGTCATCAGCAACATTAGAGTCGACATGGGTGATAAATCACACCAGACCACGTGTGAAAATACAAATACAATTTACAGCAACTGAGTTAACATTATTAATTATATGAATGCTAAATTTAAGTTAGTTTATGTAAAGTTAAAGAACTCAATTCACAGTCCTCAACACTTTTTCCGATATATTCGATATATTTCCGAAATATTGAGTTAATTTAATATACATTTCGTATATATTTCTTATATACGAGTAGTATAATATTATCATCCTGTTAAAGTTTTAATTTAAAGACGTAACTATACACGTTTCAACTACTGGCTAAAGAGCGAAAGAGTCCTTTTAAGATTCTGAAATATATTCCTCAATAACTTATTTCCAAGCAAATTTCACAACTTACATTAATTAAAATACTTCTTTTATTTTTATCCAAAAAGGAATGAAATGAAGATTAAGTATCACGTTGTTAAACAGAGCAAAAATGTACATTTTACTAAAAGGATTGCATTTAATTAAAAACAATCCTTGCTGTCCACAGGAATTTAATTAAACAGCTTCTGGTTCTTGTTGTCCTTTCACGAGTCCAAGAAGAACAACAAATGGCACAACAACAAAGAAAGTAGCTCATATTTTTATACCCTACACCTTAAGGTTAAGGTTATATTCACTTTGTCACGAAATGTGTAACGCATAGAAATAGAGACTATAGGTAGAAAAGTATATATATTCTTGATCAGCGTGACCGCCAGAGCCGATTTAGTCATGTACGTCTGTCTGTCCGTCTGTCTGTCTGTCTGTCTGTGTTGTTATCACGATCACAGGAGAATCGGTAAAGATATCGTGATGAAATTGTACAGAAATATTCTTTCTTAGGGTGTACAGGTTGGTATTGAAAATGGGCAAAATCGATCCACGACCACGCCTATTTTTAGTTAAAATGTGATATCAGCCGTTGTTCTTTAATTATGACAACAAAATTTCATTTCTGGGTATAGAGTAACTTCATCTCTTGATATGCCAAATATGGGCGTGATCCGCCCACTTTTAGGTTATACAGGCAAAAGAGGGTCTTAAATGGTTATATTGTTAAATATATAAACTTCCTGAATCAAACCTTACATAACAATTTCTTTTCTATATTAATAAAACATTATTACAGCAAAACTGGGCGCGGTCCGCCCACTTTTACACTGCTTATACAGCATAGCTCATGAAAACAAATTTATTACCACGGAAATAAAGTTTAAGTTTAAACACAATAATAAAACTTCTAAGCCAGTTATTTTATTTTGAAAACGGGTAACGACCACGCCTACTATTTATACCCTGTGATTAATACCCTGTCTGTGATTAAATGTGATTATAAGATAGCTTTCCTTATAACCACATATTTCTTCTAGTTTTTAAGATATGACAATAAAATTTCAATATCGAGCGACATTATTATATTTTACGTTGCAGAAAATGGGCGTGGCGCGTATACTTTTAGGTTACATGGACAAAAGGGTAATATGGCACAATCGTCCTACATAAATTCTTCTATAAGTCTGTAATTTTATGATATCTTATCAATTAATATGAAATTTTGTATAAATATTCTTTGTTCGGATTTGTAAACGAGCATATAAAATGAATATAAGACATATAAATATAGGATCAATTTATAAAAAAATGCATTGGTATAAAACCTTAATTCCTAAAATTCCTAAAAATTCCTAAAAACTTTGAGGTGTAGGGTATCTAAGATTCGGCCAGGCCGAATATAGCTTTCTTACTGGTTACAAGTCACTTAGTTTTAAGGGTAATTTTTTCTTGTCATTTAAAGTCACAACCTGTAATAATTTGTTAACGTTAGACAAAGTTTCTGTAAAAAGTAGGTTGGAGAAACTGTAATTCCATCATATATTGTGACCTGTGAACTACGATGATAACCTTTTAAATACTGTAACATTTAAATTCAATAGAATCAGGTTTTTATTACTTTAACTTAACCACGAACGACCATGATCAATATTATGTCGTTTGTTTCCTCATGTTTTTATTGCAGAACCCACATAAAAATAAAACTCTATTAAATACAATCAAGGGAATAAAATGAGCTTATCAGAAGACTACAAAAACAACAACTACACGATACAACACAATAAATATTATAATAACATTTGTTATTCGAATATCTATTGTTTTCCATTTTTCTCCATTTTCAATAAATACAATGTATCTGCCACGCCTCCTAACGCGTTACAAACGGAAGCACTGTTGAATTGTTTTTAGTTTTGATTTCAATGGCACTGAATTTATACTTGCTTAATTAATTAATGAATGTATCAACTAAGAGCTGAAATATAGAGCGACATTAATGATGGTTGGTCCAAGTCTTTTGCTGTGGCAACATCTTGTAGTCTTGCTGCTAGAGAACTCCGCAGCGAAAAAGTTAATTAAAAATCGGAAAACATCATTGCAAAGAGTCTCCATTGAAGTCTCTTGATAGCAAGACGAAGATAACATTTTGTGTAGTTTTGGTTTCACTTAATTTAAGCTACGTTAACTACGCAGTTGTAATCTAAACAAGTGGAGCTCGTCTGGGGGGCTGCTTATCAACTGCATGGTTGTCTTTTGTTAAAAACTACCTGACTATCAGAAGCTCCAGAAAACATTATTTGAAGCAGAGGAACATAGAAAACAACAGGAAAACACAGAAAAAGCAACTACTTTCGGCGATGACACAAAGAGAATAAACTGTTTCCATGTCTTCAGGATATCGATATCGGTCTGCGTAATTATCTTAGAACATCCCAATTTTCGAAAGATTATATCGCAATTTATTTCGAGCCGCAGTTTTACGCAGCTTTTGATATAAATTGTGGAAGCTGAGGGCGATGGCTTTCATTTCAGGTTCAAGTATCGTGATAGGAAGAGTCGTTTGCGGGTTTCTAGAGAAATAACTGCAAACATTTGATTTGAAACTTTTATAAACATTCGAAAGAAGGTTTTTAGGGAGAAACTCTTGAAAATGTCGCTGCTGCATTTGATTCTGCTGGGGGCGCTGGCGACCTTGACACGTGCGGCGTATTACCCAGAATGCAGTGGTTCAGACTACGGCTTCTTTATAGCATCCCCGCGTGGCTGCGACAAGTACATCTACTGTCGCGGGGAGAACTCCATGGAGGGGTCCTGTGTGGATGGCCTGCATTTTTCAGCCGTCTACACCACCTGCGTGTCGCCAGAGGACGCCGATTGCCAGATCGGGTGGCCAGTTTCCACGGATGAACCACTCACAACAACAACGCAGCATTCAGTTGTTGACCCAGCAACAGTGGGTCGCCCCATCCGCGCCCAGACAATTGTTAGGGACTCGTGTCCGAACGAAAACGAGACAAACGAAGTGGTGCTGGTTGCCAGCAATCATTCCTGTTCATCGTACTACCTCTGCCATTACGGCCAACCCATCGAGCTGAGGTGCAGTCAAAGTTTGCACTTCAATCCGAACACCGGCATGTGCGACTTCCCCGATAACGCCGGTTGCCCGGTAAGCGTCCACTAACACGGATCGATCGTCGCATCATCAGATAATTTCTTGATTTTCTTTGATTTGACTGATCTTCTTTTCTCCCAGCTGGACCGTCTCAATGCCGAACAGTGTCTGGCCGGTGTAATGGACTTCTTTCCTCACGCGGACAACTGCAACTTCTTCTATTTCTGCGATAGAGGTGCCCTCTGGCTGCATCAGTGTCCCGTCTCGTACGGCTGGGACGTGGAGCGCAGAGCATGTGTCTTGATGTCAGGGGCCAAGTGCTTCCAGAATTCAGACACTCGTCCGCATAATCAAACCCGCTATTTTTGAAAACTTCCAATTATTGTGTAGTACATACAGCATTTAAGTTTTGTAAGAGTAGCTTGTATCTTTCAGCGGAATAAAGAGCTTCTTCCGGAAACAGATTTGAATCTATCAAATAAGCGTGTTAACTTCGGCCTGGCCGAATCTCCTACACCTAAATCTGCCTCCTAAATCTTGTATGATTATGTTTTTGCTGCATTTGGTGAAGGATGACTTTGGCATGGTGTGTGGTGGGAGGGAAGAAGTTGTTCTCCCTCTTGTGTAATTATAATATATGTATATGTATGTCTATTATAAAACTGCATTTCAGTTGATCTGTAGAATTGAAATTTCCCGGACTTGAGATAAAAAGATGTAATTTTTGAAAAGAGATTCAATAATAATAATTTTCCTTCGTAATAATAGCAAGTGCAGGACTCACCAAATGGAATTCATTCATCTGTATCATAATTAAATGAATGATTTGTTATCCAACAACAATATCCCTATCACTTTTAAGAACTTGTTAAATATCTCCGATTCACTCTTTTTTTATTGGTCATCGTCAATACAATTTGGAGAAAAACTCTTTTGCCATCTTAAACCGTTATACAGAATTACGATCCGAATTAAAATTCCATAATGAGCTTTCTGTTGTTGTTGAATATTTATTAAGGTATGAAATTTTTGTGGAGTTATATTAAAGGTCATAATATTTATATACATATTTTCAATGGTTTCTATAATTCGAAAGGTTCTCTAAAAGGTTCATGAGGTGAAATTAGCCAACGGAAAGCATTAAAAACAAACCTGATGACTATAATAATTTATCAGCTAACCAAGAATTCTTCCCTCTCTCTTAACGAAGTGAACTTTTTATTACATCCGACAGATGTCAGGTGCAGCAGCATAACAACAACAGCTGCTGTTGGTACGTAATCTGATGTCGCCAATTTTGTTTCTGTCCAAAGCAGCCGAGCAGAAGTTCAGACTCTCGTACATTTTGTGTTTTATCTTTGGCACAGTTTTGGGAACACATTTTGTGAGATGCTTAAGACAAAAAATAATCTTTCCTCCTTTTGCTCTTATTATTGCTCTGTGTTGGTACGTCATTATGTCCTTTCGAAACGATTGCCAGGCGCGAATTCTTGCTTTCTTTTTTTCAAGAGTTTTGTTGAAATGAATGCAGCAGAAAATGATTTAATTAAGGTTTCGATTTCATTCTAAAATAGTCATGCTTAATATTAAATACTTAATATTGCACTTTTACTATTTACCCTCTAAAATGACTGAGGAACCTTTCACTTGTTTCGTCTGACAGTTTTTCTTTCTTCTTGTTGAAGCTTCCACTTAACACTGCCATGAGGCCCTCCGTCGGCTGTACATGATCCATCCAGAATTCCGGTAATTTGCAAGTATCTTCCCTCTGCTGAATTCCGGGGAAGACGCCATCTTGTTGTTGTCCTTATAATTAATTATTTCACTTCTGCTGACTCCGTGCACTCGATCTTCGCCATTCCTCTTTGATGACCTGATTGCGTTCCTTCTTTCGTCACAAAATCCCGTTGATGCCGTTGAGGAGGTCGAACTCATTAAGCAGTGACACTGTGTTTTCCTCCCTTTCCATTTTCAGTTCTTTTTTCGGTGTTGAATTTAAAAGAACCTTCAAATCCATAGTATACTAGAAAAAGACTGACTCAATGATGACGTAAAGTCGATAGAAAACTGAATAAAAACCTCCTTAAAAAATCGTCAGGAACCAAACATGTCTAACTATTAAAGTAGTTATGATTGCAATTATTAAGCAATTTGTATAAAGAGGGAAATCTTTATAGTTCGCCCCTTATAGTTCCCCTCATAACATTTTTTAAGTAATTCAGCGAGTTCCAAAGAATGCTGCTGCTTAATGCAGAGACATTTAAAAACACATCATAAACACGTTGCAACCGTTCAAAGTTGCCAAACTTTACGCTGCTCCCTGCGAAACAAGATGCTAACGATACAAACTGCTGATGGTGGAAAACTCTACGTGGCCACCCTCCACTCCCTGTCTAGCGGTGAGCTTCTCTGAGTGTGTGTGAAAATGGTTTTGATACACAAACCGCAGCAACTAAGCAAGGATATTTTATTGTTTAAACTGCTCACTCGCTAAAAGTGCTTGCAGCAAGTTGAACACTTTACAGGGGGGCAGAGCGCAGGAACCGCTCACGAACACGCACACATTCCCGCCCACAGACTGCTCGCTAACGACCCATTAGATGTAACAGTTGAAGGTTGTTGTTGCTTTTGGTGCTGGTGCTGGTGCCGGTGCTGCTGCTGCTGTTACATCTGACGTGGTACCTGTTTATGTTTCATTGTGATTTCGGATTGTTTTCACTAACTTTGGTAACGTTCTCGAAATCGTAGCGTTGTCTGCTGTGGGTAATGACAAAACAAGAACTGCATTTGTATCATTTAGCAATTTGTATCGGGTGCATGCTGCGAATATTGCAAAAGGGGGCGTGGCAGAGCATTTCTTTAACATAGAAACTCGGTTTTATTTGTCTTCTATTTGCTAACTGTTGAAAATAAAAACAAAATAAAAATAAAGTTATCTGAAAAAGTTAACGTATTTAAAAATATGTTGCATAATAATACATATGTATGTATAATAATATAATACATAGGTATACTAAAATACATATGTATAATAAATAAAAGAAGCATCGTGAAACACATCACACATGCAGCTCAGGTAAATTCAACAATTGTTCTCTCTCAATCTCAATCTCTTTTTTTGTTAAACCGATCTCTCAGTATTTTCTCGTAAATTTAATCAAAATTTATTAGGTTTCCAAAGACACACACTCATACACGTAAATGTATGTTTGTCTTACGTACCTACGAATGTTCAGAATCAATACAATTTTCATTTCTTTCCTTTAAATTTGTACACAAACGAAATGAAATTCTAGAGTAGAGTACAATATGAACAACAACAACATTCACCGATATGCATTTCACATGTATTGCAACAGAAGGGCACAAAAGGGCAAAATAGGACCAGCCACACGAAGGGAGAATCATAAATATCAACACTTTCTGCCTGAAGCTTTACGAGATTTATGGGGCATTCAGACGGAGGTCTCTAAAAACAGGACAATCAACATCAGCGGACAATCGAACAATCGAACAACCGAACAATGCGACGAATGGGAAGAGTTTTCACTCGAGATTGGGTGTGGCTTTGGAAGTTTTAAAAAGGAGTAAATAAAGAGAACACGCAGAAGCGAAAATTCTAATTTGGATTCAATATTTTAAACTTTCTAGGACTAAAAGTAATGACTTCTCTACGTACACGTTATACAATCTCGATATGCTATTTCCAAATCATCATCTGCACCATCGAAATACATATTTCTATATCCTATATTATTTTACTCAACTCCTCTGTTCTTTTATATTTTATTTCAATTTTTAGTTTCCATTATATTGAAACTTAATCCCTGATCTAATACTAATACGCTTTTCTACTCTTCTTTTCATTCGTATCCGTTATTATGTATGCATTTATTAAGGACACAATATTTTTTAATGCCATCCTCCAGCATCTGTGCCACTCGGAACTCTCTATTTTCGTAGTGTTTTCATTTTCTATGTCCTTCCTGTGGGATTGTAATTCAAGGGACGCAGCCGAGCGGGTTACGTTGCAGAGTATTTCCATGGATTTATGGTCCACACTCACATATTTTCTGTTATTTACTGCTGCGCACAACATTTTTGCAAAATAGTTTCATAAAATATATTCGCAGAATAGTTTTCATTCCCTGAGGTGCAGACAGAGCAGCATTTCAAAGGATAGAATAGTTTCAGTCTTCGTATAATTTTAGTGTTTTTCGTTTCACTTCAAAAGGTTTAATAATAACTCAAGTGTTTTAAAACTAAAAGACAAAAATGCTTAAAGTAATGACTTCTGGTGTAATTTGGTATTTTTTACATTTTCTGTATTTTTCTCACTCATACTCATTCAACCACGACACTTTTTGAATCACGAGTCTATTTTTACTCTATGCAAATCGAGTCAATTCGTTTTCATGTCCAACATTCTTCTTGGCGCTTGAATACTCAACTTGAAAACGCAACTTGCCCGGAAACAACTTCATCAAGCAATGAAAAATGGGAAGCGGAAGCAATCAGCGCCAACGAAACGAATGACTTTCGTGGAGTCGGTGGCAGAACGCGACACACAGAATTGAATGCCCCACCCATCAGCCAGTAAGGAGGGGCAGGGGGGCGGGGGGTGTCGCGGTAACTCGCAATCGTGGTCCTCACTGGCAGCAAATAAATACGAGTCTCTGTGAATGGATTCGATCTTCCTGTGGTTTGACATTTTCATTTTGCGTTCGCTCTCCTGAAATCTTCGATATTTGCGTGTGTTTTCAGCTGTAGTGTTTCCTGTAGCTTGCAAATTGATGGCATCAAATAACCGATGTCATTCCTATGGTTATCATGGGTGCTACGGTTGGAGTGGAAAATTGTAGAGCACTGTATCGAATAGGTTTTCTTTATTACCAAGCTTAGTTTGTGTAGTTAACCTTTTAGTGCAGCTACAAATGTTTCCAAAAATCTTATATTTTGCAAACCAGTCTTTGTGTAATGAAGAAGAACTCTTAAATCAGTTTATTTTTATTTGATAACGACACAAACTTATATTACAGTGTTAAGAAGGATTTGGTTGAAATAGAAACCATTTCTTTCAATTTTTAACTTCATACTTTTCACTTCAAGCCAGACATGTTACTTTAAATATTAAAAAGATCTTACAATGTACTTAAAACCTGTAAAGAAATGGATCTTGTTTGCCGTTTGTTTACTCTTGCCAAACATTTTTATGGCAAAACAGTAGTTTCCTTATTTTAATTGAGAAGAATTAAAAACATCTTAAAGCATGTTCGAACTTCATTTTGAATGATGCGAATAATTCAAACGTATTTAAAATATGTTTAGAATTTTTAACAAGGTTTTCAGATTAGCCTAAAAACATCTTTTTTATGTTGCAATTCTATTGCATTCGATTTCCCTTTATTCAAAATATTTGAACCTACCTTCGTAAATATGATTTACATTTCAGTTATGAAAATATTTTAGACATTTTATCTCAATGTTTGAAATGTCTCTCAGTTTCATGCCAAGTTGTCAAGATGGTTGTCTTCTATCAATTGGGAAATCATCTTGTGTCGTTAATTTATTCAATACACGACCAAACTCAGTGCATTTCTTGCCAAAATCTTAATTGAACTGAATTGAATCGAGTCCTTGTTACTCCGGAAACATGACACTTGCCAGAAATTGATTAGTTAATTCATGTAGTCTGTAGGTTTGTAACTCAGCATTACTCGCTTCATCGTGTAGGGTAGCTCAGTCGATATGATTTATCGAAGGCTGCCGAACTACTATTAATTAAATAAGACCAACTGACGTCATGTGAAACTTGACACCTTGGAGTAGTTCTGATGCATTCAATAAAAGCCATAATAAATAAAATGCTAGTATTAATTTATCTCTAGAATGAAGGATGTTTTACGTGAAGTTGATCCATTATTTCCAAATAAATGATAGCATTTGATTTCCCTTATTCATTCACTATTCTTTCATTTGATCTATATAAATTGCTATCATCATATTTATTAAAACAACATACAATCAGCCATCTTTTGTTGTTTAACAAGTGCAGCACTTTTACGGTTTTCTCTGGCCAGTTTGAAGTGATGCTGCAGTCGATTCGGTAAATCGAAAAATTGTTGCCAATTAAAATTGTGAGAGATTGATTTTCGATAAAACAACAAATTATGAAGCTGCTGCTTCTTCTCCCACATCCATTAGTTTCAGTGGAGGAAAAATGTTCAAAGTAATTGGAAATTTATTGGAGATGAAAATGGACAGAGTAAAAATAGCAGAAGAAAAGCAGATACGCATTTCATCGATTTCAGTAAAGTGGAGATTTTTCGAGAGTAATAAATATTAGATAGTTCTATAGTTCATTTGGTATTTATTTTTGTTCAGACAAAAAGTGATTTTGCTTTGAAACTCGTGAGTTTTGTATAATAGACGGATATGTCACATTTATGATGCAACTATTTCGCTTTATTATGTAATATTGAAGCCAACTGGTATTTTCCGTAACTTTCGGGTTTATTGAAATTAAGTCACATCTTCATCTACTAAAAGTCATAAGGATCAGAAAGTCTCCTCCGTTTTCCTGCTGTTTATGCACAGTCACAACATAAACGATGTGTCCTCAACTTTTGGAAACCATAGCAACCAACTTGACAAACATACATGGAAAAAGATAACTCGTCACATAAATCCTTTATAACGACGTAAACAAATGTCCTGTACTTCAGTGAGATGCGTAGAGAAATAATTTATAACGTGGATAGAATATGGAATGAAGCTGAGACTAAGGTTGACGCTTTCAGACCAGTAAAGATAAAAAGAGTATGTTTTACGCTGCAGGAAGTAAAAATGAACTAGAAGAAGGGTGGAGGAGGGGAAGAAAGGGGAAGAAATAAAAGGAAACATAAAATGAAGATCTACTGAATAAACAGCAACAGACGAAAACATTCGGATATATGATTATAATGTCCGGATAATGATTTCCCACCCATCCATCAACATCAAACTCAAAAAATTGTCTATAAGAAACCATGACTAAAATATGAGAAACGTTGTTCTATTATTGTCTATCGTCCTTGTGTAACTTCCTGACAATAATGTGAAAGTTGAAGTCAATAAATTTAAGGAAGCTAAGAAATTGAAGACCGCGAACGTGACTTGTTTTGTGATACTTTAAACCGTATTAAATAACTACTAATAAGGTTCTCAGAATGCACACGAATGTGATCGAATCCTTTCTCTGAATCAAAATTTCAAACAAATCTTTTTTTTTATATCAGGTTATTGAGTTCGCAACGTAATTCAAATCGAATATCTTTAGTTATATACGAGATTATATACTATACACAAATCGCATTAAAGTCGTACATAAATTAATAAAAAATTAATTAATAAAAGTTGCTAAGATTTTATATTCTATTTTTCTCTGGTTTCAGTCCGAATTTTTGCAAATCGGTGATCAGGAGAATGTAAAGGAAAGAACAGTAGAGCAGGATGTATTTTTGTTAATTGTTAAGAACATTTTCGTAACTCTTCAGCTCATTTGTTGTGTTTTCCGATAAATTAATTAACTGTGCTGCTGGTCACAAAGTTGGCAACTACACGCAACTCCTGCGTATCCAGCTAATTAAATTCGAATCTTTTCCAAAGTTGAATCTCTGAGCTAACTAATGAGCAAATAACATTAAATGGAGAAAACTTGATGACGCGGTTCGACGAAGTGGTTGGCGATGCTTAAAGTCAGTCAACACCACGTAATTAAATGAAGCCGAAGAGGGTGCTAAACTGAGTTACGTCAAAACTGTCAGAAACACTGAAGAGAAACTGAAAGGGTGAGCTTTTTTAATGCGCCACCGTTGAAAGCATCTACTCTTTCATAATGCATTAACCTATTAGGATAAAAGCTTCATCCTGAATGTACTCAGAACTCGTTAAACAGTCATAAGTAATTCAGAGGTGATGAGAAAAAATAATGAAGTATTACTTAAAAATCTAATTCATATGATTATGAGTCCTTCATAGATTCTTTGCTATATTTTGTTAACTTACATTTGTTTTTATTTGCTTTTCCCTTATATCTGGCTTGTGAAGAACAGCGAAGGAGAACAACATGCAGATCCTCACATTCGGCAAAGTGACATATAATTCGAAAATTCCAAAGTCAACAGATTCTCTTTAAAATGAAATGTGAAAAGCTTTGTGACCTAGTCGACAGATTAACTACGATGAAGACGTGGATGGTTCATTGAAGGCCACTCCGAAGAATCAGAACAAAACTCAATTTAAGTCTGTGTCTTAAGCGATTCCTTTTTTCTTTTCGTTTCTTTCTTCTCTTTCTCTCTCTCTCTCTCTCTCTCTCTCTTCGGCTATTTTCAAAATTTACTATTCCACTCAGAGAATCTGCACGCATCGCTTTATGGCGAACTTTGCCACTTTTCTAGAAACTTGAAAATGCATGTGAAACTTTTGCGAAAGTTGGCAACGCGGTAGGCATGATTTTCTTTTTATACTATTTTCTAAGAAAAACTTGAAAAAATGCTGATGAAAAGCTGCCAACTTTAAATTGCATTAAAAGATATCCAGGAAAATTGCAACGTTTGCAATTTTAACTTCATCGAAATCAGCGATTGCAAAAGTAGGTGAAAAAACTAATCAATGAGCAAATGGGAAAAGTTATGAATGAAGGATAAATAACTGAATGAATGATTTCAGGGATTGCGAGGCGCTGGATGCTGTACCTGTTTTAAGAACCTTCTAGAAATATTGAGCACCAAATAAAAGCATCTTCTCAATGCACTACAATGAGTGATTACATTCTCCATCGGTTAATAAAGCGTACAGACACTCAAAACGAAGCTAAGAGCTACTAACAAACACACTCACATATACACATATACACGTCCACTCACACTGACTCACTCATCATCCATCATCCATCATTTACTCGTACATCAACCAGGTCTCGATTTCTGTTTCAACATCGTTGGTGTTGTGTTGCATTAATGACTGTTTATATTGATTATAAGCAATTAATTATTCTCTTTGCATTGTTCTAAAATCGATACGGTTATTAAATGATGTATGTACATGCAATGAGGTGGTGATAAACGACAGGAAGTGGTGAAAAATGGAGAAAAAGATCAGCGCAAAACACACCCTAACCTCAGGTTGCACACTTTATGGGTTTCTGTGGATTGCTTTTCGCTTCAGAAGAAGGATAACAAACAGCCAAAGGAGCAGATTACTTTGGTTCTTGATACACTTTGAGCATCTTTCAATTGCGTTGAGTAGATAATTTAAATGTTTGAGAGAGTGTTTGTGCCTCTTGTATTGATGTGTGTCTCTCGCGAATGTACTTAAAATGTTCAGAATCAAGTAAGAGCACGCTCACGAAAGCATAACCACTTCAGTCCTCTTCTGAAGCTTCACGTGATCTTGAATCCGCTCTTCACAATGAAGCTTCACTTTGCTCTTCATACTGATTCCGATTTTTAATTCTTATATAAAAGAGACGAATTAAGTTCTCCTTTCTTAGGTATCACAACACAAGTTCAGTTACACAGACTTTCAATGGCTCATTTAGAAGTTTCCAGATGTTTTTATTGTTTAAACTTCAATGAATTAATTTTTCTGAACGGCCTTCTCTGAACACGCTTCAAATATGCTTGGAAATGATGGTCCGTAATGTCCTTTATACTGTACTCTATACTCGGTATTCAGAAGCGCTGTTGTAATACAACAATCTCACTCTAACGACTTAAAGAGTGGTATACAAAAGTCTCCATTGGAGCTAAGAAATGTCTTCCGAGCTGTGAAAAGTGTTCCGATTTAAAACTATGAACAAGCGGAATGAAGGAGGGATTACAAAACAACAACAACAACAACAACCACGCCAACAAAAGCAAATGCAACGGAGTAGCAATAAACGGATGAATGTTGTTGTTGGCCGAGCAAAAATTGCAGTCTGTTCGGATGACATGTAATTATCTCATCTTGAGTTGGATTAAATTACTTCCTTTGAAGTAAAGCATGCCATCATCATTATTGTCATCATCATCGTCTGCTGAATACCATCATTAGGATCAGGAGATTGCATCCGAACTCCTTACGCTTGAAAAAACAACCTGAAAAGTTACATTTGCAGGATGTTGAATATTTTTAATGCGTAAATTACTATAAAAATGAACTCTGAACTCTTTTAGTTATTATCTTCTTTAAGAGTTGAGCAGTGACTTTTGACTACAGTTTATTGCACCAAGAATCGTATATTGAATGAAATTTCTTCAGTGCTTATCGAGAACTGTAATGTTAGGAAAGCAACGAAAGTTAAAGAATTTCATTTAATGGAAGATCTCAATAGAAAGATACAAAATAATCGGTTATTTCTTAAATTCAATCAACTGGAAATACTTTTTAAGTATAATATCGATCTCCACTTTACGAAATCCGATTTAGGTACTAAAAATAAATTAAATTTTCCTTCGCTTTTGGGGGCTTGAGCTAAAAACCCAGAAGTTCTTCGAACAAACGTTCAACTGAATTGAACGCATTTAATATACACTCAGGAACGATGACACTGATGATGATGATGATGATGATGATGATGATGTTGATGATGATGTTGACGCTGCTAAATAAATTGATTCTTGGCTTTTGCTGTTATTGAGTTGCGGTTCTTATATTTTGTCGCTTTTTTCTATTCTTTTCTGGACATCTTTTTCACTTTTCACCTGCAGGGTGGTTCTTCCGCACGCAAGTTAAACCAGCTCAAAGTGCTTCCGGTCACCACTGACACCGAAACACTAACCACACACATACACATACACATACACTTAGTCACCTACATGTACATGTGCTTGTGTTCGTAACATTATCCATTTTCGTAATTTTATCTCATGGATTATTTTCCCGTTCAGGTTTTCTTTATTGAATCAATTTCCTTTTCCGCTTCAGACTCCAGCTTATCGAAGTAGATACCATGCGTGTGTATGGGTGTGTATGTGTGTGTGACCACGTGTGGTTCTTATGGAAACATACATACATAACTCGTGCTTTGTTTTGTGTGTTTAGCTCTTTATGCTTTGTTTACTTCTCTCATCGGAAGTAAGGAAGTTCTTTACGAGAGTCAGCAGCATTCAATGTCGATTCACAATTATTGCTCAATCGATTTTATTGCCTTATTACATGAAACTGCGATTAGTTTTAGTTTTCTTTTCCTATTCTTGGATTGGATTTCCTAAATCCAATACGATTGGTGGTTCCTAAGCTATGACATCCCTGCAAGAGGGTAAAGTTTTGTAAATTGGTATTTATTTTGTTTCTTCAATATTTCTTTAATAACAAAGACGCGTGTGTATTTGTATTAACTGAATCTAAAGAATAGATAGTAATAAGTAGAAAAATTAAGTTATATTCCTTGAATAGAAGAGAATATTTCTGAGTATTGCCAAATTAATGCGTTGTAAAAGATTAAAAGTAACTTAAAGAGAAAGCATATTTGATCGTCAAATATAATTGATGAAAAAAACTATTTGATGAAAACAGAGGTTCAAATACTCATTTAAATTTCATTTGCAATCTTTATGATCTGACAAAGGAACCACTACTACACATGCACCCACCAATATAGACAAACAACAGCAGAACTGCGTTGGTTACGCAACACAATGCGGCGTAATTATCGTAGACATGCAATCGTAGTGGAATCGTAAATTACATGTTCTGCGGTTGTATAGAAACCTCGTATGTGTTTGTGTTCATGTGCGTGTTCACGCGGTTCTGTTGCACTTGCAGCATGATTATAATTTGGTTAACAAACAACACTTAATTAAATGCATACACGCGAAATGAACTCAGCACCAGCAGCAACAGCAACAAAAACAACAACAGCACCAAGTTGTTGCTAACTACCAGTTAAAGTTAAACCCTTTGAGGTTTCCTTGAATCAATCTCAAATTTTTACTAAGGATTTTTATGAAATTGTGCCAAAATGTGACCAAAATTAATATATTTTCTTTGCGGTAACATTTTGTCACGCAAAAATGTTCTCTTTTCTGTATTTTGTTCCCATCTGTGAACAAAAACTTCGTACTTTGCTACCTATTCTGAAAATTTTCTGGCACTAAAGATAAAATAAACGCAATTAAACGTTGAAACACTAACAACAAAAAATTTAATTTATTTTCATTTAGTAAGTTTTTCAATTTTGTTTTTCTTACCCACTGAGTTGGAACAGAGCCAAGGAAAGAACAGAAACGCACTCACCAAGGAATAAACTTCACTCTTGGAATGAACAAAATGCATGGAAAACACACACAAACATACAAACACATACACACGTATCCATATTTGCACATAAATTATGAAGGTTTTCTGTTTGTATGGAAGAGAGCAAAATGTAGAAAGTTTTATTTTCAGAAGCAAAGAATTACAGAGAGAGGAGAACAGAGAACTTTTTGACCTTCATCTAGCAAATGTGCGTGTGTGTGTGTGTCTGTATGTGTATTTGTGTGGCGGTGTAGGAAAGTGAATTGAAATATGAAATTTAATTTCAGTGTTTAAATTGGAAGTTTTAAATTTATAATAATTACAGCAGAATAGAGGAAAATATAATTGATTTACTACAAATGATAAAGTAAACCAACATTACTATGAACTCGTATTTCCTCTGTTGTTTCTTAGAATGGGTTCCTTTGTCGTTTGAGAACCGACTGTGACTGTCGTTTTTTCCGGGGTACTTGTATCAAAAACATCCATTTTAATGCATCACGAACTACGCCAAATATTATTCCCCATACTTCAATGACACACAAACACAATCGCAATCACAAGTCTATCAACTCCAGCAGCAGGAATCAAGAAAGTCGATGGAAATGGAAGTCAGCGACACTTTACGCAGCTTGCGGATGCAACTCAGCAACTTGTTTCCATTTCGTCCTTCCTTTCGTTCACTTGAGTGCAGACGGAGGAAAGGAATTCACAAAATATATGCAATACAATTTAAAATTTATGTGAATATTTCTCTCAGTGGATTCACCTGCTGGCGAATAACTGAACCAAGCCAGTGGCTTTGAATAACATCCACATAAATTTTCACTCTAATGTACTTAAATGGAAAACTTCTTTCGCAGGGAAGAAATGTAAAAATCATGTAGGAATTTCAAATAAACTACACAGAATATTGCAAAGCTTCGTCTTAATAATGTTAAAGAATTCGGTCAGTTGTTTGAGAGATGAAATTTCAAAAATACCAAAAGAAGTAAGAAAACAAGCAAGTTATTTAAATATTTTTATATGTTATGAATGAGCCAAGCATTCTTGGATACAAGTTTTAATCGTGTCTCATAAAAGACATCAAAAGTATCAAGAAAATGCAAAATAATTATTAGAAATGTATTTTATCCTCGACACTTCTTTCATTTTTGTCCAAAGAATATCATCGCACAATTAAAATGATTCTTGTTATTGCTAAGAATAGCGAAAAATGCTTTCAGCTTGTATCTTAGAAATAATAAAGCTTCACTGCGGTTAATTAAAACTTTTGCAATTACAAAAGCTTCTCCAAAAATCAGCAAAACAAATAGAAATTTTGAATCTTAAAATGTTATATTCAGAGAGGGAATAGTTTCAAAGAAATGCAACAATAACAACAAATTTCTTTGGGAAGTTTTTCCCATAAATTCATCATTTTCTAGCAGTGCGAAATTAATTAAATGCAACTGCGGGAATTGTTTCTCAGAAATCATAGAAATACTGCGTTGTAATTAATGAGTTTTACGGTAACAACTACTGTTTTGTATAATAATATTATTATCGTAATAGCCAAAATAATAAACTATACGTGGCTACCCAGAGTCGTAATTGTTAATGTGCTTCATACATGTGCTTTATTAGCATGTGCTTCATTAGCACTCATTGATAAACTATAAGATCATTGGTATTAAATTCATTTTAGTATTAAACAAAATCAAATGTAGAATCAGTCATAGTCCAAATGTATTTTTTGTTGCTGGGTCCACAAATTTAAGTATGAAAAATTAAAGTTTATGTTGTTCCATGGCAAAAACTGAAGAGAAACTGTCAAAATAACTGCCCCCTTCTACTTTCTTCGCCTCTTTATGTCTTCCTGCTTGTTTGGCTTCATCAATTTATATGATGGAAACATAATCCTCTGCATGGCAGCCGCACAAGAGGATCAATCGCTATGCCAACTGCTCCCACAAAGTTAAAGCGGGCTCCAACAAAGTTTGAATGGTTTTGGAAAATACGAAAAACATTCTGTACAAAGTTCAGGTTAAATCATGTTGTGTGGAAGAAATACACGAACATTGATACGTTGCCGCTTAGATTAGCTTATTTATTTACGAGTAGATACACAGTCATAGAAGCCAGTCTATAGACTGGTTCGAGTTGAATGAATGCATGACCGCCTTTGAGCAACTCTCAACGGTTTTAAAAGCGCTGAATCGTAAATCTGTTTACTAAAGACTGCTGCTGTCAGATTTTATGTTCGAAATAAAACGAGAGAATATCGCTTGATTTTGTTCGAACATTGGTTGCATACAAAATTGCATACAATTGAATTTTCTACAAAAGCTTATTTTAGTTCACATGCTTTGAGCCAAAGAGTGTAGTTTTCTAGGTTGCAAGAAAGGGAAATCAAAAGAGAAATTCGAACTGGTGTTAGTTTTCCAAAAATCATTCAAACTGTATCTTTTTCCTCCTAGTAAACTTTGCTGTTTACTTTTGTTGTAGTATTTTTTTGGGTTACTAGTTAGTGAGCTTTAACACGTTCATTCATTTGTGCAGGTTCTGAAGATATAAAAAAATGGGTTTGCGAAAGGTTCAAAAACACATTTTTTATGTATTTCATTCTACAAGTGGAACAAATACCCGAAATACTGGACTGAACTACTTTTTCGCATGCAGTTAAAAACGGACTTCGTGCTAATCTCTGAGCTAACTTTTATATATTTTTAACCTTTTGTATCACTCTCTCTCTTTCTCTAACTTCCGTTTATCTCTTTTTTTAATGGTGTTTCTCTTTCCTTTAGAAAGAAAAATTTTACCATCATTCTTTCACTCACACATTCCACATTTTTTTCGCGTTTCTACCATTCAAAATGACCCTCGCAACGGACACGCTTCATGGCGCTTTTTCAAATCTGTGGCCACGCTGTTCAGTGACACCAGAAATCCTTTGAATTCACTACTAATTTGATGTCTAAGCACTTCGCTGGCGTTCGTTTATCGCATTCTTTTGCACGTTTTTTTTTGCATTTTATTTGACCCCTCACTGCTTTCGCTCAAGTGAATTCACTCGTCTTTTATATTAATAATTTTGTGTAAGAACCTTAAAATTCCAAAAACTAACGGTTTTTTTGTAGTAGAGATTTGTAAAGACTTCGAAAAGTGAATGGTTAGTAAGTTAGTAGCTGAAATCCTTTGCTTTGAATAAAAAATATGGTTAAAAAACCCTATATTCAAGGACATTTAAGGTCAGGTTTATTTTAAAATGTATACTTTTAAAATAGAAATAAAATCCCTATTTATTAAATAAGAATTGAGTTTTTGCAGATCGGGAAAGCACAATGTTTCTGCTTAAAATCCCAAATAAGAAACTTCCATAAAAGTTCTTCGAATAAAAGTGTATAGCGTAAAGTAAAATATCTGAAGATGTCGTACACAATACAATGAAGATGTCTTGCTTTTCCTTTCAACTTTGATGCGTCTGTCCATCATTTGCATGAAGTCATTCATCATGCGCTCGTGGTACATGCAAAGATGTCAACGTCTTACGTTGGCAGCACAATACTCTATACTTGTCAGTTACTTTAGCTTCAAAATATGTATTCTTTGTTTCTTTCTTTTTTGCAGGTGCTTTTGTCATCGTCTTATCATGCATCCGTCGTATTCTACGGTGTTCTTTCTGTTGGTCTTTTCTTCTTCGATGTCATTAGTTTCTTTGATAAGCATTTGAATGACACAAAGCAGATTAAAGAGTATAAGAAAGAAAATAGAAAAAACCATTTCCAACGAGATATGAAATCAAATGAAGTCGCACAGCAAAAAATGGGGTTGTTTTGAATCTTGAAAACAGAGTCCTAAAGAATCTTCTTGACATGTTATATTTGTCCAACACACATTCGATAATAAGAAAGTTCCATAAAATTTGCCAAGTATAATGAGTTATTACTTAATTTATGACTTGCAAGTACCTACTCAGATTACTGAAACAACAACAGCAACAACTTTCATATCTCAGGGGACTATTTTGTGTCATTATTTAACTTCAAGTAGTTGATAACACTTTTATTGAACTTTTTAGTTTCAAACTCAACAGTTCAACTTTGCATTTAAAGTTTTGTTCACCTTTTCCTGTTGCAACTTTATATACAGCAACATCTTTTGTAGTATGATTTAAATGTTGTGAATCGCGGGGAGGTTATGGGGGAGGTTATAAGGGGAAGTTATGGAGGTTCGTTGCGAAACTTGAGCAAAACTTTCATTATCAGAAACGAGAAAAAAGCATTAAATTAAAGTCTAGTAACGAAAATAAACCATGTTATTGTTTCCTATTTTACTACAGTTAAAGTTTTCTATTATGGTGAAAAATGTCACAAAAGTAAAATTATTCATTGGGTTAAATTTAAATGGAATCGAATTTAAGAGCTGGAGCATGGAAAAAATTTTACGAAAAACATAGAAATGGAGAAAACTTGATTAGTGTTATATTTCAGAGTATTACATTGATGTATATTGTATATATACATAGATATAAGAAACATCTGCCACATTGAGTAGTCTACAATCGTTGAATGGTCCTTCTTCAGATGGTATCTAGTCTGAGAATATTTGAACTTTCGGTTATTAAGACTCTTCCCAAAATAACACTTAATTTTAAAATTAAAATTATGATTACATAGCTTCTTACTGTATTAATCTAGACTTGAATAAAAGTGCTCAGAATTTCCACTCTAAATAAAGTCTGCTTTATCACTTTGTAACTACATTATTATTACAATCGCCAAGTTTTAATTATTCATGGATATCTTATATTCATTGGTTTTAATATGCTTCTAGCAATTAAGCCTTTTAGCTTTTTATACTTTGAACAATATTATTTTCAGAGTCTCCGGAAGCAAAAATTGCCCATCCAATAACAATGAAATTTCAGGTCCCACACTACTTTACGTTTAGCTTATCTTTTTGTCCTTATTTCTTCCTGGTTTTTGTGAAAACTGCCTGGAAGTCGGAATAAGTTTTCAAACAGAAATTATTTTAGCCATTTAATGGTTTAACTCTGAGAATTAAATATCTATGAGGGCGAAAAGAAGGGTAAAAAGTGAAGTTTTACTCAGTGTTGATCTTTCGGGAGTTTTTCGTTACTGTGATAACATTACTAAATCAATTTCTATTGGATGTCCTTAAGACTTAAATAAAAGAGGGTAAAATAGGGTTACTTCCGAGTTGTGTGTTATGTTGAATTGTTGGCACAACGGAACATCGGTTATTCTAAATTCATTCCAATTAAACCACTAAACTCGGTAAAACTGAAATATTGAAAAGAATAGTTTTAATTTTTGGAAATTTTAATCTTCTGGAGGTTTAGTTTTCAGCATCGTTATCGCATGTGTGTTTTCTCGGGTATTTTCTTCTTCTTCTTCGTTTTTTTCCTCCACATTGTTTATTTGAAACAGAACAGCTGCTTAGTATATATCGTGTATTATTTACGTAGGGTTCTCTTAATTTAATTCGCTTTTATTAAAAAAATTCTGCCCACCTCCATTGTTGTGTACCGGGTCCATTCTTAAAAAAAAATTCTTAAAATTCAAACAAACTCCTTGAGCGAGACATTCCTTATTTGATTCTTGAAGAAGTAAATTCAATATCTAATAATAAGTAAGTAATATCTGAATCTGAATATCTATACTATAGTAATCTATCCTACTCTATCCTATTAAATTATTTATTTATTAGTTATTATCTAAACTTCCGTTCACCAAAAGCATGGAAGACGATGATAAAGGCAATTCTAAGAAGAAGAACTGGAAGAGAATGAAGAAGAAATGAGCTATTTCGATACTGATAGCAACGAATCGATGATCATTGACTTCAACGGCATATTCGATGTGCTGGACAAACCCTTAATCTTTGGATTACATCTGATGTAATGCGAGTATGTTGCATGTGGGGTAGTGCCTATAAAAAGAAATAAAATTTAATAAACAATAAAGTCTCAGAGTACTTACTTAAGTGCGATAAGACATATAATTATAATTATAAACGTTATACACGAAATCTCTCCTTAGTCGCGAAAATAAAAAAAAAATGAGTGTGGATGGGGAGGTGGCCTGAAGATTAGCCAGCCAAATCCAAAGGACCAATTGAGTCAGGGTAAACCGTGAGTTATTAACACCTAACTGAGATATCACAGCTTCCTGCCAGAATAACAACCCTTAGTATATGGAACTATTCGTGATTCTAAACGTAACGTGTGATATGGATGAAATATTGAGAGTTTATAGCGGTAAAATACAATAAAGATGCGAGATTAAGAAGAGTTTGAGGGTTTGGTCGGGTGGTTCGAGATGGGGGTACCAGGTTACTCAAGGTAAACATGCCGGAATTGGAGATGAACGGAGAACTCATTTTCTTTTGTTGTCTCCTCTCCTCGACCGAATGGGTTGAGGAACGCCCCCTTTCAAAATGAGCTAGTCGAGGATAGTTCCAGTCGAGGACGGAAAGAGAAGCGAGGAGAAGACAACAAATAATAAATGAAAACCAAAATTTCAGTGTTACTCATGGAGATGTTTTGACAAAGTGTAACTTACTATGGATGGCCTCTCCTGGGCCAAAAGCAGCACAGACAGTTGAAAAAGTATTATATTAGGTCATCCGGGTGAACCCGATGGAATTCACTCTACGATGCGCGAAGGCGAAACTAATTGAGCTAATGCGCGAGGAATTATTTCCCTTCTCTTCTTAAAGTGGAAGGCAAAAGCTACTTTGTCGCATTCACATTTTTAAAATTTGTGGCTTTCCTGGGTGCAGAAGAAATATTTTGCAACATTTCGAAAAACTCATTGCTGAGTCAATGGCAAAGTGTCCCGAACCTTGAGCAACTAGCGACAAAGATGGAATTATTGCACGATCCGACCACTCCATTTTTCATTTCGGACAGTCAGAAGATGCGACTGATGACTTCACTGCAAAGTGCGATATTCAGGTAAATACATGGAATCACCCCATATAATATGTACCCTATTTTCAGAAACTACACTTCATTCAAGACCCCTGCATGGAGTGGACACATATGCTCGACACTTATCCTGATATTAAAAATATTTTTATTGAATATAACACACCGCTTCCATCCTCGGCTTCCGTGGAGCGACTGTTTTCATATGCGACCATGACCAACTCTGCGAAATGTAACAAGCTGTCTGATGGAGATTTTGAGAAGCGAACGAGAGTTTTTTAAGAACAAATTAAATTAAATGATTTTTTAATAAATTTCAATTTAAACTTAGATAATAATTAATCAATAATGTTAACGCTAGGACTGTATTTTCTTGACTAAATTCTAAAGTTCATAGCACACAAATTCTTACATGATGAATAGCGTTTGTTTCAGCTAGAAGGTAGTAGTGCTATTTTGGTTATCGGCCTCTTGTGGACGTCCTTTTCTCATTTTATGGTCACCACTCTGACTTTGCTGTCCTGTCCCGGATGGACTGCTATTATGCGGCCCAAAGCCACTTGGTTGGTGGAAGGTTCGTCTCCTTAAGTAGTACCATGGCTCCAATGGCGAAATTCGTTTGAGGCTGCTGCCATTCTGGTCGATGTTGTAATGACGTAATATTGTATATAAATTGGATAAATGAATAAAAGGATCGAAATTTTTTTATATTTTATTTTGAAATTTCGCGCAGAAATTCGTGAACCTCTGCACTACAAATTGTGTGTTTTCAACACTTCCAGGTACAGTAACAACAAGGGCAACACCATCAGCAGAAAGGGTATAAAAAAGGCCATAAAATCACGAAATAATTGAATTGGAAGAAAAAGGATCCGAGTACCTCTCGCAGCTTGAATGCTTGAAGTAAACACAGTATAAATTATATGATGGGGAAAAAGCACTCAATGAATACAAGCAACATATTTATTGCCGTTATTTGTACATTTGCATGTATGTATGTATATTTCTGTGAACACAGCTGACAAAGTTCAAGTGTTTGGCTGTGCGAATGTCTGTTTTCATGCAGTTTCTGGGCCACACATTTTTCCACGAGAGGAAAATAAAACTGACTGAACGATTTGGGTAATGAATTTATTTCTCTTTTATTTGCGACTTCGTTTTTTAATAACTTTTTTCACGAACCATTAAATTCACTGCGAAGTTGTCCAAAAATTTAACAAAAATACTTGGCTCCTGATATTTCGTGGCTCCGCTCTTCTCTCTTAAACACCATGTAACTCCAACACCCACTCGCGTTTCATATTTCCTCGCCTGTAACGAAGCTTGACAGTATACTGAAAATCATAGGGAAAAAATCGCCCTCAATTTGTAGTTTTTTCAACGAAATTGCTTCAAGCGAATTGATTTCCACTGCAGTGAATTTATTACTTCAAAAAGGCTACAAAAAATGCTCGCGTCAAGGGCCATTAAGTTGGTCGATGACAAGTTTTTTTGGCAAACGAGTGCGACGCCAATTTTTAATGTGAGCTACACAAGCTTCATATATTATAATAAAAAAGACATTCATTACTATTTGAGTGGCAACTGAAGAAATTGGCACAACCTTTTCTGGTTTTTGTTTGCTTTTGTCTCTCTTTCCAAAGGGACAATAATTCAAAATTGCTTTCTAAATAAATACTAGGATTCATTCATGTGTTTTCATGTAAATTATTATGAATTCATTCCATTCATAAAAATGGAAATCAATTTCAAAGCAACTCCTGCTTTTACATGGAGTATACTTTTTAGAGTCGTATGCAAATAGAATGACAAAATAATAAAAATAATAAACAAACGAACGTTGTATCGTGTAAATCTTTTATCAGCTGATCTCTGAACCGAGCACCGTCAACGGCAGAAATGAAGCTATCCGAAAGATCAAAGTTGAATCTCGATTTCAATTCAATTTCGGTTGAAATGGAAAACAAAAAATAGAAAACAGAGAATGTAATGAATCACCAAGCAGAAGTTGCAAGAAGAAGATAGCCAGAGAGAAAACGAAGGAGAGAAGGAAAAGCAGCAAATAGATACTTTTATCTGAAAGGGAAATCCTTTTGTAAGGATGACATGATTGAGTATTTCATGCAGATGAAATCGGTTCTGTTGCTTTGCGAGTAAAACTGTAAACTCTCTCAAAGTAGAGAGTAGAAAAAGTACAGAAATAAAGTCTTGCAAATCTCTTGCAAATTATTATTTCGTTTAAATAACTATTATTTTTATTATTAAGTTCTGTTAATTAAATTGACATCTATTCCAACTTCACTACAGAGAGATTAGTGAATGTTTTGGATCCTCCCGGACCTACTTTTTCTTAAATTTCTTTCCACTGCATGCTTGCAATAATATTGTTGAAAGTAAATTGATTGAAAGCAGCAGCTTGAAAGACAAAATATAAGTGTAAGAAATACGTGTCAAGAACCTGACTGCAAAAATAATTAATTTTAGTTTGCAATGCTAGGAAAAATTTACTCCATTTTTAGTGTCACGTGTTTCCATTCGTTTCGTCAGCAGAGCGGTTTATTTGCAGTTACTGAAAAAGCCGGTGAGACACAAAATCATGTGTGTTCCAGGGAAGAAAATATGAGGAACGAGAGAGGGAGAAAAGAGTCGCGAATATCTTTTAAGATCCGCATTCCGGACGTATGAGGAACATTATTTTTACTGCGATGAGAAAACTTGTTGAACAGTCATCGTTGTCCTTACCGTATTTTTTTATCGTATTGCTTCCTGCTGTAAATCACTCTACAAGTGCTTAAATAACTTCCCAGATAAGAAATCGGAAGGAAGGAAGAAATATTTTTAAACGCGTTCACTATTCAGTTGGTTCATAACTACAGTTTCCTCCATTTTAATTAGTTACTGAGGCTTTTAAGATTACAAACCGCTGGACCGCAGAACTGGCGTCATCACTTCATTCAAATAAACTTCCAAGTGCGCTGAAAGCTTTTGCAGCGACAGCGACAGCGGCAGCGGATGTGACGAAGACGTTTCCGTTCCCCAATCAACATAAACATACATACATATGTGCATACGAGTATAGAACATATACGAATGTAACCACATCCATTGAATAGATCCATTAAGTGTACTGAGTGAGCACTTGAGAGCTCTGTGTTTTTTGCTGTTCCATTTCTATGGAGTTGCCACATTGGAAATCAGTTTTTGTTCACATACGAGTATCATACGAATTGACTGTCTGCAACTTGTGCTTGTCTATCTGTCTGTCTCTATGTCTGTCTCTGCTTGCTGACTTACGAAATGCCGCCAATGATTTGCTGCTTCGTAGTTAAGATACGCAAATACTTCGCCTGAACACAAGTTCAAACACTGAGTGAACTTTTAGTTTTGTTTGTCATTCGAATAAATTAAATATTCACAAATATTTCAGCAACAACTGATTCCATGCATTCATTAATTCAATGCGCGTAGAAGCGATTAATTATTTAACTGCAATATTAATGATTTACGCAGCAACATCTGTTGCTCGATTGATAATTTTTAATGAAATATTAAACAAATTAAATTCGAAGTTGATTCGAATTCGTGTTGATTGAAGTTGTTGCATCAATGCAATAAATCATCATTTCCAGTTGTCGACGAAAGGGATCGAGAAATCCCAATCCTCGATTTCGAAATATTTCTCTGATTTCCGTAAAGATTTGCATTTTCTTACAATGTTTTTACATGTTTTACTCAAAAAGCTTCATCCCATCGTTTCAGCTTTTAATGCACTTTTCGCATAAAGTTAAGTGCTGGCTTTATTATTTCATTCTCATCGCGTGAATGGAAGATCCGGCAGCTCTGGCTGCAGTTACTGCATATTCCTTTGATTGTTAAACTTCTGCTCTTCAAATAATGGAAATCAGGATTGAATACTGTTCAATGATTGAATTCTGTGTAAACGAGAATTGAAAAAATAAATTCTCTGGCTCGAAGTCCACTTCTTTAGACATTCAATGCGGATGTCTAACAAATAGCATTAAATTGTTCTAATATTATATTTCTGAGTCCATTTTTTGTAAGCTATATTTTTGTCAGAATCAAATGAAATACAGGATCCAAAAGTATGCCAGCACTTAAAAAAATACTTGAAATATTGAAGATTGTATAGTATATGCATGATATATAGACTGATTCCAAAACTATTCTGTATTATATAGTCTGCAAGAACCGAATAGAAGCTCTGTAAAAATACCTTTATTAATCACCTTCCTCATAAACTATTTTTGGAAGATTCTCACCACAAGAAAATTAAATAAAAAGTCAAAACTGCTGTTTTATACTCCTAGGAAGTTAAAAGCATCGACATTTTACAAGAAGTTTTCTTCCAGGCACCAGCTATCACATCGACATCGCGTACATACTTCGGGTTGACTCTGATCGCTGAAGCGGGTTCAAAGCCGGGTCGCAGGACTTCGCTCACATTCTTGCTGCACCGTAAAGTCAAGCATGACAACGCGACGTGCCAGACGTGATGTCGTTTGCGAGCAGCAGAAGTCGACGGTGACTTCTTGAGCTGATATTCGCGTATGATGCATGAGAAAAATATATGTATGTAGAAGATAGAATGCAGGTTACATAGAACCACAAGTTAGTCCCTGTTGTGTGTAGAAATTATTATCAAGTGTGGAGTGTAGTCTCTACGCAAGTTGACTATGCTTAAGAATTGCGCTATTATAAACTAGTAAATATTTTTTAATTGTCTAAATACAACCCTATCCTAAATATGTCCATCCTATCCTCGCATAAAGTAATCGAATATTTGTCAGGTACTCATGTCTCTGAAGCAGTTTGCTCTCCTCCAATTTGGTTGACACAAAATTAAAACCACCGCCAAATTGCAGCCGTAAACTTCTGCACCAACCAATATGTCCCGAAGTCGTAAACCTCAGTGTGTGTGCCCGACGAAAAGAGCTCATATTTGAAAGTACGTAGTACATTCTAAAATCACGTAGCAACCAACTTAATATGCGTCCTTACAGTTTTGTTGTTGTTATGGGGGGAGAGGAGGCAGTCAGTGGCTGATGATGGTGAAGTTATCGTTGCACAGACCGAATGTAATTTTATAGCTCTCTCTCTCTCTCTCTCTCTGGACAGAGTTCTTCCAGCGTGTGTTGAGAAAATAAACCGTATCCTTGCTCTTGAATTTGGAACACATACAATTTTACATTTTGTATATATTATGTTACGATCTTGTGCAATTAGTATAAATATCACGTGTGAAGTTGTATTTGTATTATAAAAATAAAATCGTTTATAATAGCTCTCACTTATCTCTATCGTAAGTTTCGATTATGTTTCTTTCAATCCCTTTTGGAAGAGTTTTTCCAGTGTACATAACATCGACACCATTGTTTCTGTCCAAATCTTATGTGAGTTTGGATAAATTTCAAGTGGTTGTATAGACAGTGAGACAGTGGGTTTGGTAGTGGCGGCTGTTCGTCGAACAATGTGCGAGTATAGACAAATAAACTGTCTGAGGACATCCTTTTAATGCTTCGAACTTAATTAAAAAGTGCCTTCAGGGCCGGAAGATGTCGCTGGTAGATGCATTGAATTCTTGTGGGTCAGTTTCTTGTGGAGATCTGAAGCAAAGTCGTTGTTCTTTTGTTGTTGCAGAATGAAGATGTTTCACTATTATTTATAATTGCAATTGCTTCCATGTTCTTCAACAAAGGAACGTAAGTTGGATTAAAAAGAAGAACATACTTTTGTGTATCTCGAAAATGATATCCTGCGGGACGAGTTTATTGAGAAAATTGAAATAGCTTCAAAATAATTATTACTGGAACTCAACTTTTTTCAACTTTTCTCATACCGAAATACAAACCAGTATACAAAAACTCTGAGTCCGAGTGTGGTTGATGGTTGGTTGGTCGGTTGGAAGGTGAACCAAATGGCATGGTTATTTTTCCTCCTCTCCGCTTCGTCTCCTTGCTCCTTCTACTCGCCACTCTTCTCTCCTTCTGCAGCATCCGAATTTAGTGCATTTTCGCTGCGAGCGAAAGATTTTATTTCACTCAAACCACTGAAAATTTAATAAAAATTTGCGCACCATCGTCCGCAGGCATTTTGACATTGTTGTTGTAGTTATTGTTGTTGTTGTTGTAGTTATTGTTGTTGTTGTAGTTATTGTTGTTGTTGTTGCTGCTGTTTCTGTTACTGCTGCGTTGTTTTTAGCTTTGTCTGTACTGCGAAATTTTCTCAAAATAGACGGGGAAAAGTATGCATTTCATTAAATGAACTGCTAAAATACTGAACCAGAAGACTTCTTGAGAGGATGCTGAACGCGGTTTTGTCGTTTATGGCGTTTGTGGCGAACTCAGAATTGGTTAAAAGAAGCTGAGAAAATGAGCAACAGTTCCTCGTCTCGGTCCCGACGCTGTTTATCGAAGATTCAAAACAGTTTGAATTCTCATTCAAAGCTCTATAAATTGAGTAGCAAGCAGCACGTACTCGTAGTTGGTTCCTGACTTCCTCCTCTACTTCTTCTACGTCTCTTTCCTCTTCCATTTCACCCTGCTTCTGAGATAAGGAATCTTCGCAAATAATATCATGATTTCTTACTGCAGATGTAATAACTTCAAAATTTATGGAGTTCCACAGAAAATAAAATTCAATTTCCACACAGAATGTCTACAGAATGATGATGCATGTTTTTGGGAGAGCAGAACACACACTCATATGCGTGTGTGTTTTTTGTAGGAAACTCGAATCCTGGCTGGTGCAGAAGCTTGCAGTTCGTGTGCGGTACAAAAAACACGACGCGATGCGGTCACAAAATAACGTTTTGCTATCGTGGTAAAGAATTCTGCAACCAATAAATTCTTCTTATGGTTCAAATCGAGTTATGAATCTATGACGTGTGATTATTAATGCAGTAAGTCGAATATCAAAATTGTGCTCTTCGATATTCGAATTATTTTTGACAAATTATAAGCCTTGGAAACATATTTAATGATGCACCTATGAAGGACGATTCTAATAGGACTCTACCATTTATTATCTGCAGTTAGTTAAACAACCAAACCCACACATTCACCTACAAACACAGCCACAAAGACAAACAAAACCTCACGAAAACTACCCGAATATAAACTGAGACGCTGCTTCAAATAACAATCTTAACTTCTGTGGTAAACAAGTTTTCGGTCCCTTCACCCGGTCGCTGTGAAAGCATCCGCCCACTGACTCTTGGGTGCTCGTTTGGCTTGATCTGGGATATACTTTTGGACGTTCTTTCTTTCTTCTTTCTTCCTCTTCGCTGGGTTCTCATGCTGCAACAGCCCACAGCTGAAACTCAATTCTAGTGCTTCTCCAATGTTTTGTCTCTTTCTTTTACTGTTTCTCTATCTCTCTGTTGAGTATTTTGACTTCACGTTTGGAGAATTTTGAAGTGTTTGCTCGCTAAGTAGAAATCCACTTGAGTCAGTATTTAGAATGAATTCTTGTTTGTTTTCGTCCTTGAATGGAATTTTAATGAAACTGACGAACTGACGCCGCATTTGCTAAATGCTCAAACTACTATTATTATTATAATTACTTGTTATACGAAATTTCTAATTTGGAACTCAATGAAAACTAATTGCGCCGGATTCCATACTAGAAAGCGGCCAACAATTTCCTGGGATTGTTGATCTTATCGTTGCAAATATATTTGGCAACATTTATTTTGCCAAATAGTTTTATGTACATATGTACATACCTCAGGTATGTGGTATACAACGCTGGCTACGCTGGTAACCCGAATAAGAAACACTTGCTAATCAAGGTGCATTTTCGACGAAGAATTTGCCGATTATTCGATAAATACCACTTTCGGGATGTTCTCACGACACCACTTCTATTAGTTTTCATATTCGCATTCAGATATTGCGAATTCTTGAAATCGTATTAGAAAGAAAATGAATTTTTCTACTGTACTGACTTCTCCACTTAAAAAAACAAATTTGATCACGTTCACTGCCGAATACACTTTTTCTAGACTTTGCTTTTGAATCTCATTATATTTTAGTCTTCTATCAGTGCTGAACAGAATTTTTTATTCAAATTTTTACAAGGAAGAAAATTTTTTTGTGTTTTTGGAAAACTTTATTTGATAATTTCTACAAGAAAAAAACCACCAGGATATTCAGCAAAGATCACGATGAAGCAAAGGTAATGATTTTCCACAAAAATTTCGCCACTTTAACAATTTTTTTATTCAGTTTCATTCCCTGTAGGAAGCCGCCATCAGCGGGCGGAAACCACGTTCAAGCTTCAGTTTCAACAAACTTAGTACAGCCGAGTCCACGCCCGGAATTTATGGGTTATAAGAAAGGCCCGTTCCCGTTAACAGCTCCTCAGTCATCCAAGGCCAGTTTTATCAGTGGCGTGTAAGTAACCAGAATGTTACGTAATATATTGATTTAGTAGTATTGTGTTTGCAACTAAAGTATTAGTAGCTATTGCAACTAAATATAAGTATTGTAACTAGTATTTGGAGCTAAATGAAAAACTAAGCCTTCTTTCACAATACCACGCGTTTAGCGCCCTGCCGGAGGGCCCTCGTGCCGTGTCCGTAAACGAAAACGGTGAAAAAATGAGTCTATTGTTGGACGAAGAAATCCTAGGAACCAAACCGACCCCTTCATTTGTTGTGCCAGAAGAGCCGCAACCGCCAGCCGAGGCTCCTCCAGTCCGGGCTAGGTCATTGACTCGACTTCCGATTATGTATAATGATCGCGCTCGTATGAGCTGCTCCAGACGCAGGGTAGGTAGCCTGGCGGAACCAGTAAGTTCACTTAATTCTGGGTTCGCTCCGCCGACGAATTACATTTTTTCATTCTAATTTTTTTCGTTCGTCTACATTTTTTGTAACATAACCTAAAATTCATGTTTAGGCTCGTCGCTACAATAGTCAAAAGCCACGTAACATTTTTACGGTTTTCAACAACATGACACGCTCTTTGAGCGAGTGTCGTGAGCCTTTAGGCCAAAGATACTCACAGGAGCCCAATGAAATGCACGGCGGAGCCCTAGCGGCATTGAATCAGGACCAGTTGGTTCCTCAACAGAAATGTATATGTCGTCAGACACCTTCAGCTGAAGCTCCGCTGGCCAAGACAACTGCCGTTAATGGACAAAAACATGCTGGCGACATGCAAATAAACAAGGAGTTGTGTAAGCTCCCACCGAGAGCTCTCGTTTTGCGAAAGAAGTCATTCATTGATAACTTGTTCGGTACGATTTTCCCCCTTCTGCCGCTTCATGCGCCCACTGATTCAAACTTTAAATAAATTGCTCTTCTTTCTCTCTTCCCGCCCACAGAACTACGCACTTTTACGGCCGTATTGACCATGGCTACTTTTGCATTTTGGTTTTTCATTATATATTGTGAGATCGATGGCCTTTCAAACATACTGGGCAACATAATCACAGGGTTGCACGAGTGGCATATTAAGAGGAACCCCCCAATGACCAAGCTCCAGATGATTATAGCCTATTTGCGCTACTGGTGGAACTAAGCACCAATGATGCGATCCACTACTAATACTGATGCAGAGATTGAATTTTGTTAATTTGTTGCTATTAAATTGGAAGCGATCCTCCCATATTGGAGACTTCTATATATTCAATAAACATTTTTTAACGTTTAATTGAAATGCTTAGTGTTCATCTTTTTTTCTTATTTCACAGCAAACCTGGCTTCTGTTGCCTCAGCGGCATTTAAAAGTTCAATTCAAAGACCTCCAAGGAATTTATTTTAATATTTTATTTTTCTCTAATGGTTACATTCGGATTATATACTCATTTTTACATTTGGGTCATACTGCGACTTGACACTAGGCTATAGTTTTCTGCCGATGAAAATGTCCATCTCCTGATCAGGTATCTGTTGAGAATCAGTGGATGCGTAACTGGATCGATCGATGGAATATTAGTTGTTTTGCGACATGTCCGAATAGTGCACTATATGTACGTCCAAAATAGGGACAAATAAGGAATGGCCACCGATGCCAATGTTGTTGAAGATGTTATTCATCTGCAGCTGATGGAGAGAAGAGAAACAAAGGGTCAATAAAATAGTTAACCAGATCGTATGAGTGTATAATATAAAGGCAAGTAAAATGAAGAGACGCAAAGAAATAAGAGTAGGAGAAGAACGCACCCAAGGATGGAAAAACGGAAAGGAATCTAAAAGAATCACAATGACATCAGTTTGTCTGCTTCAGAACAAGATTTGAAAAATCCTTGAAATCCTAAAAATTTTAATCTAATTTCTGAAGATTTTTCATGAATATTTTATTTTTGACACTTGACACTTTTTTCAAGAAAATTGTTTTGTATTTGGATAAAGTGTTTATTTTTCTGAATACAGAAGTTCGAAATATAGTTTTCACCTTCAATCCTCGTAAAGGATTTCTTGCGGAATGCTTCAGGCAGAGTTACAAGTTTTAGCTGCGTCGGATCCTTGGGCCGACTTCTTTGACTCACAACAGAGTTGTGGGTGTTAGTTTTAGTTTATATATAAAGCATGGACTTGCTCATGGATTACCACCAAAGATTCCTGCGATAAAGTAACCATGAAGCTGATCTCTCGATACGTTCGCTCGACTGGCTACTTAATCATGATCGAAGTAGTTTACTGAAATTAATCGGTGACTGCAACATCATCTTCCTCTGGAAATTTCAAAGAATGAACATTAAAATACATTTTTTTGCATTTTCAGCTTTATGTTTGTATACAATTATACCGAAATTGATGCTATTACGCCGTCTACGGATGCTGCCAGATCCAAGCTCCTTCAGCTGTCGTCAAACCCAAGCAAAAAACGCCGCCTGCTGTCGTCGATGCGGAATTCGGTTCTTTTGCAGTAGCGAATTCGATGAGTTCACTCTCCAAGCATCCTGTGCGATATAAAAGAACCAATGAAATTGTTTCCGAGATGATTTAAAAAAGAGCTGAATAAACATAACCACGTGGGATTTAATACTGCACGGATCGAGAGCATGAACCATTCTTCTCTTTTGCCACCAAATGAGAGTCCCAGAAGGGGAAGAAATGAGTCCTCAAAAACATATCAAAGAGCCTCTCAACCGACAGTGACAAGAGCAACTCAATGAAGTGCGCCCAGGAGCAGAGTGGTGGCTGCTCTCCTTGCTGTCGCTGTGGTTTCAGCTGTTCGAACCAACTCGAAGTCTGCCTGCCTGCTACTCACCAAGCCACTCAATAGATGTGTGCCGCCCTAGTGTCACATCCCGCACATTCGTCCTGAGGATAGCCTTCGCCGCCTCCGCGATGCACTCATTGACAAAGGGACCCAAAACCGCCAGAGTGTGCAGGAAATCGATGGCCAACGTTGCGTTAACAAAGCGTTCAACCGTCTCTACGTGAAAGGATTCGTTACCCGGCCGCAAACCCTGATACATTTCTTGCAATCGCGGCAACCCTGTTTCCTGAAGAGGAGGGGACAAAATAGGGTGCTTTCAAAATGGGTTAAAATTATGCAAACAAATTGTTTAGAACTGTAAAGAGCAACAACAATAAAATCATCATCATCCATATCGTGACCAACAAAATCGGCTGTTATAGACGCCGACTGGGACAGAGGGGGTCACGGGGGACAAGAGTTATCATCAACAGATCGAGGGAAGCAACAAGCGGATGGCTGAATGGATGAACAGATGGATTCTCTATCCGATTTGTGGAAATGGAAGCGGAACTCAAGTTATGTATGTATATACAAAGATAAATTGCATATAATCGCATACTTTTTCATCAATGATTTACAATAAAAAAGTTTTGTTTCTTATAAAAATGGGACGAATGATTGAAGGAATGAATTTTCAGTTAATAGAATCCGCAGTTAAAAACCTTAACTGAATGACAAAACTTGATGCAGTCCTGCAAAAGATACTCAGAATCTACATCGACATTAGTTCACTTTTTCGGTTCTTTTTAATGTATAAGCTACAGTTTTATTTCATGTTATGTTATTATTTGCTATTCGTTTTCTTTGAGTTCATTCATGAAAATCGTATTCATGTTTTTAATAGTTTCCATTAAAATATTTGCAAATTAAGCCTAGCAAATCAACACGCAGACACAAGAAGACGCTCGACATGGCAATGGAAGCGAAATGGAGAGTATCAGGATGCCTTCGCACTAGCCTGATATTCTTGATTCAGAGAGTAGTGAGAACAGAATTGATAGACACATATAACGCGTATATAACTATGGACAGTCCATTCTTTCTGCAGAAGGAATGCAAGTTGCAAGTGTAACGAAACCACTCAAAATAATTCGAAATGGAAAGAGTTCGAGAAGGTGTCGCGGATGAGTGGATTCACAGGAATATATACGACTATATGTATATGTTTATAGACAGATTTATAGGAAAGTGAAAGCTGTCCTCCATCGGAAAAACTATTTATTCACATAATTCTAGACAGCTTTTTGTTGGTCAGAGTATGTAGGCAATTGTTTCTATTACTTTTAAGAGAGTCCTATTTACGAGGGAATAAAATCCTCTACATCTCGATTTTGTTGGTAACATTTGTAAAATCAGATCATTCAGATTCGGATCTTCTTCACTAAACTATTGTAGTTGCTTTCTGTGATCTGATTTCATTGCGATGCTGTTTTTGTTATTGTCTTTTTGCTTTACAATTGAAACAGACTCTGAATGCATTCAGTCGGTTGAAGCGCAATAATTCTGAGGACGTCGTTGTAACCCATATTGTTGCATAATCATATTCAAACTCACTTACACACCATCATATGCATGGATTCATTTGCACTCATTTGCTGGGTACACTTTATCAGATGTTTTGTTGTTTTTCTCCTTGTTTTCGTTCTCTGCTGCTCCTTCATTTTATTACTGCAAACTCTGGTTACACTTCTGTCCGGTTTTCAAGGGTTATTTCAAGGATTATGTTATGTTATGCACCCTAAATATTTGCGTAACACTCACAGAACTACTCCCCTGTTTCACTGCTCTGTCAGTTAACATTTCCTCACAGTTGACACGTTCCAATATGAAGTGGATGTGACTTTTTTCTGATGTTTACAACTGAGCATACAGTGGATACTTAAAAGCTGTTGCACCCCATCGGTTCCTTTCTCGAAGATGGTATCTGAAAGTGAACAGATGGAGAGGAAAAACGAAGTTAAGTTGTGTCGGGAAGCGTTGTGCAAAAATAAACTTTTCCCAAATAAAACCAGGTTAATTAGAGGTTCAACCATCAACAAAATGTGAAAACAGGGAATTTATTGTTATAAACGCGAGCGAATTCGACGCATATAATACACACACACACACAAGCAGACGCATTCATACGCATGTGGACGATCCTATCCCAGCAGTGGTCCTGGAATGGGGTCGGTCTGTCGATCTGTCGGTCCGTCGTTGCTGCGAGGCGTTGATGCAGCAACCAACACTGACACGGATGCGAATAAAAGCGGACCAGCAGCAGCAGCAACGTTGCTCTGTTACAGCTTGTATTTAAGTGTGTGTGTGTGTGTGTGAATGTTTGCTTGCATTTCCGCTGAGTTGTTGAACATTTTATGTTCTCTGTTTTTCTTACATAAATGCTAACGAATGCGTTCTAAAAACCCCTCAATGCAAAAAGAGTAAAAAACCTACAAAAGTAAATTACAACAATAAAAAAAATGGGCGGGAGAAAAGAAGTCTACGTTGGGTGCCACCCCGCTCATCCAGCGAAATTTTCTCGGCTGATGACGAAAAGGTACCAAACTTTAATCCAAAAAAACATATTAAATGCGCATTTGGCAGCTCCTTCTTTAATGTAGCTTTTCTTGATCCTTCTCTGAACTTTATGCTTTTTCTTTCGTGTATTTTTCCCAGTTAAGTTAATGGTTTTTTCGAATTATTTTAGTTTAGCACTCTGAGTGGATTACTGCTGGCTGTGTTGCTAAACGTTCTCAAGTAGGTTTACGTTTTTATCACAGCTGCCGCAGTTGATTTTCTGTTAATTTTACTAACGAACTACTTACTCTCACTTTTAACAACACTTCAATACTTCTTGTAATGTGTTATTCGAACTTTCTAGAGCACAGTTTTTATTAATGGACTTTGATTTGAAAGCAGATTAAATTTCGGGACACCTTCTCACCTTTTTAGTAAGTTTTTAAGTATGATCCGCAAGCCGACCACTTTTATTTTAAGTTCTTTAATGACTTTTTCATTTTGTGGCTATTGAAGAGTTCTTAAACGAATCGCCACGGAACGCACCTTTAAACCGAAACGATTCTCAGTTTCTTACTTTTACTAAATTTCTGTCTAAACTTCTTTTCTTCTAAACTTCTATACGAATGAAAAAACAACGCACGAGAAGGAAGGTTTGACCGCTGCACCAACCAATCGAATAAAAACCTTTTCACACCGCTTCACTGCGCGTTCAAAGAAGTACTAAAAGTGTCTTAGAAGCTAGTAGATGCTTTAACCCCAAAACAACAAAATTTGCGCTGTCGTCGGTGTTGTTGGCGTTGTGGCAAAAGTTGTCGCCAGTGTCGTTGCTACTAGCAACAAAAACAGGAGCAGCACTGAGCTGCAGCATCATCGTCCTGCTGTCAATTTGTCGCCTCTCTTTTCTTCCTCTCTGTTTTATCATCACAAAGAGAGAAATATGCCAAAGGAGTGTATCAACGCATCTAGGAAGAGAACGGACTCAAAAGAGTCTGAGAGGGAGAGTAGATAAAAAGATACTAAAGAGAATGAAACTGAGACTGAATATTTTAAGAGCTAGATTCTTTTCATTTTTAGTACAGAGATAATAAAAGAGAGCGAGATAATGAAGACAAGGAAGAGACTGAGGAAATAAGAGAGAATATCTTTTCGATGTGTGAGAGAGAGCGGCAGCCTTGCATCGTTGCAAGTGTTAGCGACCCAGTTTGTGGTTATCTCATGCTTCGTCTGCTGTTAGTTCAGATGCTGTTGTTGTTGTCGCAAAATGTCTGTACACGGCTCTGAGTCCAAGAATGTTGAATGAATCCACGCTCTTCGTTGCTGCATTAACTCAACAGTTAACTCAACAGAGCCACCCTAACATTAGTGCTGTTAACTTATAATATTCAATGGAGTATTTTATTGAAGCGCTTGTATAATCATTGAATGTTATAACCGTGGAATTTTAGGGATAACTTTTAAATTCAAAAAGTTGTACTGTGAAACTGTTATTAAAAGAATGCTTTTTGGTTCATTTTAACGGCATAATTATTTTGAGGAAGGTTCTGTGTTAGCCTGTAAGTGAATCGAAGAAAGAACGTGTTCCTTAGAGTCAAGGAACTTGTTGCTGAGCATGCGCTCGTTTGCTGCATGCTGTTGGTGTTGTTGATGCAGCATAAACATGTTTAAAAAGGACTGATGCGAAGCATGTCAATGGCAGTATGTTTCCTCAACAAACCAGTACTCAACAATGTTCCTAATGGACTGAAACAGTTGAATGGAGGCAACATAATTGAGTGCTTTCCTACGATGTCCCTGCAGCAGGAGAGAAGTTGACAAAACATGTTTATTTGGAACTTAGCTCTGATACATTTCGAGAATACTTACAAACCTCTAACCAACATGTTTCATGTGTCTAACATGGCGAAACATGTGTATATAACTTGTTCTTCACTCTTCCCGGTCGATCGGAACATGTTTCGGTTTCCACTTTAATGGAATGATTTTTATGTCCTTCGGTGATGTGAACGTTGAAACTTGGAACATTAATTGTTCTGATTTTTAGCGCGTACAAAAATAGAAACGATGCTCGTGGAGGGAGTGAAGGGATTTCAGTGGTTTCAGAAGTGGAAGAATCTAGACTCTTGTCCAAAAGAAGGCGTCTTGAACCTGGCTTTATTAATTGTATATTTTATTGCAAATCTTGAGTGTGCGGTCGTGAAGTTGTCCCAAAAACTGTGATGATGATGGGCGCGCAATAAAATCTCTCAACTCAAGCGAATGGAGAAGTTTTTGCATTCAGTGGCTGAGTGCTGCAGAAGTTGAGACCGCGCGCCACGAAAAAGACGACAGATTTTGACAGAGTCACTTTGCTGCTCAAATCGTTGGCTGGCGACAAGATGGGAACCGAGAACAAGCAGCAGGAAGGAGCTACTGACAGATGCAACAAGGATGGCATTCGAAATATGCACTTCGTGGCTGTCTAGCGACTGACAGAGCAAAAGTACGAATCGAGTAAGAATTAAAAAGGATTAAGAAATGCATAGAAAAGTGAAGGAAAGTGTTAAGCGGCTTTGAACAAGTTTCGAGGATGATGGAGGAGACAGATAGAGGGAGAGAGCGAGAGAAGGGATTAGCATAAGCTAAAGTTACAAACTAATTTATATGCAGGCGATGTATGAAGTCAATATCTATGTCTATCACATATCTATGTGTGTCTCTAGCAATATTATCGAAGTCACGCACAACCACCGTGTGAAAAAACGTGTAATTTTTCAAAAGGATTTGCAACAGTTTTGTGCATGCTTCAGATACTTGAATGGCTTACAGTTCAGCACATAAAATTACACAGACACACACTCCCCTAACCATCGGCCCCCCCAAAACACACACACACACTAACAGATGTGGTAGCTGCAAGTAGCTTCGAGCAGAATGGAATCCTTTGTGAATCAGTGCCGCCTGCTGCGATAAGTCGACCAGAGCAGCTCAGAGAAGTATTCATGCAGCCATCAGCAAGACTATCAAAAAATGTACACACACACACACGTACCACCCACCCACACACACATATTCAACTCACAAGCAGAACGGCAGCGACGCATGTCGACGATTTTGTGGTTTTGGGGTTTTTTTAACCAGGGGCGTAACGGAAGTCATGTGAAAAGAGGGGCGAGAATAATAAAGAGACTAGAAAAAACGCATACAAGTACCGACCCCATCCCTTGCTTCTTCCTTTCCCCGATCTTGAGGTATATTTAGTAATATTTGGAAGTCCAGAAGTGGCGATTTGGTAGACTACCCGTGTGTAGATTTTTCAGATCCAGCTTCAGTTGTAGTCCTTAGTTTTGCTTTTACACTACCTCGGAAGCATACTTGGCTGACCCATTGGACACACCCATTTATACACTGACACAACACACAACGAGCACGAAAATTTAAGAACTGAAGGAGCAACAAAATGCTGATTTCATTGACCATGGAATGATTATTTTTATGTACCTACTGAAAGCATAAAAAACACTTCACGCCGTTTAATGAGAAGTGTTGCTCTTTTCTGAATTTCGGTACATTGTTCGAATTGGAACTCGTAAAAGCCAAGCTTTTATGTGGGACTCAGTTTTGTGGCCCTTTAAAGGTTTTAAAGTTTTCGTTGCCAGCTGGAATGACTGCGATATTTTGCAAGTTTGTTGCATTTGTTGGCAATCAAATGTAAAGAGATTGCTTTAATGGAAACTGTAACAAGCTACTGCTCAGATTTGCTTAAAGGGTGCTTTAAAATAGCATCAACTTCAGAATGGAAAATGAGAAACAAGTAAATTTGAATAACTTACACTCATGTTATCATTAAGTTACCCTGAGTAATTGCAGTCTTGTGTCATGGTTACACTATTGATGATAATCCTTAAACCTCACTAATAATATTCGTCTCTTTCTAACTGCTTCATTAGCATCGGAAGCAGTTGATTCGATTAAACTAAATCTGTGGTTGCTTTTGTTTGGCGTGCAACAGAAACGAGGATTTGGCGGCGGAGACATGAAATTAATCTCATTTACCCGAAATCATCGAAGCACTGTAAATCCTTCGGTTGTAAATATGTTGAAATTAATTGAGCAATTTAGCTAAGTTCGACAAATGACCTAAATTAAATTGCTTTTAAGTAGTGATGTAATAATAATTATCTTATGATTATTATTATGATTATCTTATTTTGCAATTGAAGTGCAATTGTTAATAACAAGAAATGCATATCAAAGAAATTATAAGAATGAGTTCTTCTTTATTCATTATAAATAATTTTATGAAATCAAAAAAATATTCGGTCAACTCTAAAAATGTCATGTTTAACGAAGAAATTGTAGAGAAATCATCAACAAAATCAACTTAATTTATCACTTCATTAAAATTAACTCCGCTGCCAGCCAGATAATGAAGCCGATGATGACGACCGACCGATGAATTATTTCAAGAAATTAAAGTTTAATTGTAATGCAACGTGTCGAAAACGTGCTCAGTTAAATTTTTAATTAATCGCGTTATAAACACGCAGATTTCAGCAGCGAATAAAACTCGAGCATCAACGAATTCTGAGTGCCGCTGCATTAAAAATGCAAACGTGTAGATTATAACTGTACAAACAACATTATGTTGTACAAACAACAACATAAACGTACTCTAGACATTAAATATGGAGTTGCAATTATTTAAATAACTTTATACTCGAATATTCGGTTGAAATATATATTATAATTTTAAAGATCTTTAATTGAGTTGCTTAATTAATTCGCATTAATAAATGCTCATAAAAAGTTCTTCCCTTGATATCTCTTTTTGCGTAAATGATTTCACGCCATGATACCTCCCCTCATCAAGAGCAATACAACGATTCCTTTACTTCTTCCTTACTTCTTCTACTACACAAACACACAGCATAATATTATATTTTCAGATTTCCACAACGAAATTTCCATATTTATAATAGAATTCGTTAGTTGTGAAATCTCTTAGGAAAGCTCGTGTGTATGTAGAAGTATGCATCAGTTTTCGTGTGTGTGTGTGTGTGTGTGTGTGTGTGTGTGTGTGAGTATGTGTTTGGGAAGAGACAACTTTCAAATTATAGGTGCCTGTAGCTGCTGAACGTCTGAAATTCAGACTCTGAATTTAAATAACTTAATATGAGAACTTAAACGAGGGAGGCAAAATAAGAGAGCAAACAAAACGCTTTAAATTAATCAACTGCCAGCTAAACGCCAGTCAAAGGATTTAATGTTAATATGAAGGCTGTTTACCCAATCTTCGTCACATTCTCGCATGGCAAATTATTTAGCATGAAAGCAGTGAGAATAAAAGCGAGGAGCGCAGAAAATAACCATAATGAGGATGTGCGAGTTTGTTGCCTAATATTCACAACATTAAATTATTCAGCAAATATAATTAATTATATTCAATAATCCAAATTTTATGTAAATATTATATTATTACTTAAATATAAAGGACAAGCGTGGAATTGTCTTATAAACTCTGAGAAATATTCCAGTCATCCAACTCTACATAAAAATGAATCCTCCTTCGTTTTACGATGAGAATAACTGAGAAAGTGTTTTAAATTGACTTACTTTCAAATATCGAACCATTATTCCAGTATATAGATTGAGAATATCCATTCTGAATTTCTGATAGCTTTGTGCTCCCTGGAATATATGCTGATCTTCTTGTTGTTGGTATTCGAACACCAAAGTAGCAATATACTACGTTAGGCTCTGGATTACGGTGGTTCGATTGTCTGCCAGCTGAACTCGTAAATTTAGAATCTACCTCAGAGTGTATCCAGTCTTTATCTGGAAAATAAAAATAGTTTGGTTAGCTTTTTGGCGAAAGTGGCAGAGGACACAAAAACCTTTACGTTAGCGTGGATGCACATCGTTGGCTGACAGAGCAGTAAGTCGAATAGAGTGTCTGGCGTCAAGGAGCTTGTGATTATCTTCTTATTCGCTGCAGGCAGAATTAATGTGATTAAAGTTCGAGGAAAAACTCTACTTTTACTCTAGCAGTTGGATTAAGAATGATTGATTGTACGGAATATACGGATAATACAGAAGAGAGAAAATATATGTTTGGAAAACAATCCATTGGAAAAAGACATAAAGAATCAAATACAGAAAAACCATTCCACTTACTCGACATATTTCCATAGTATTAAAGAAGTGGATGCGGATAACTCCATTGTGGCTGGCGGTAGGTTCCTTAGATTCCCAATTCCTTGGCTTAAAGTGATGCACTGACTTGATTTGAATGCATTAGTTCTTTCCAACAGACATCATTAAGTATTCAAAATATTTAGGCTACTTTTAAAGACTTCTTTTTCCGCTGCCCTACATTTAGAAGGAAGCTAATTATATATCCATTATAAAGGTATTGTGCAAGGATATCTCATCATCCCTTCGTTTCGTATTCAGAATCTTCTTCCAGGCACCCGAGACATATTTCAACGCTTCGTAGAGTGTATCATGTGACGAAGTGTATGTGCTTTCATGTTTTCCGCTTCTCCGTTTTGCCGAAGTTAATACAATAGCAATGCATACTTTCACGGCTTCAAATCCTGATAAAACAAACGCATCTCCACCTTCCCACCTTTGGTCGTGATTTCTTTGCTTCAGTTAACAAATTTACAAAAGCACTTCCGTCGAGTGCTGCCGTATGCTGCTCTTTTGTGCACCCACCATATTTATTTCTCCTGGTATAATTTTACTTAGAAAGAAGGGAAGAAGAAGAAGAGAGAGAAATTATAATCATCTGCTTCCTGAAAGAAACGCAGGACGATTCCTTCAAAAGTGCGAGCACCAAATAAGTTGCAATTCTTTAAAAGATCTCTCATCGTGCAACGTCACTGATAATTTTGATGGACGCTTTGATTTTTTACCTCCGAAGCGTATTCTCGGCATCATTCATTCTCATCATATTTTATCTTTTGATAAAGAACATTGTATTAGAGAATAAGCTTCCAAGTATAGCTTCACGACCAAGTTTTTTGTTTCCTAATCGTTAATCAAAAATCTCAAGGCACTCATCCATCACTTAACTACATACTTATTCTGTGCTCTATCATAGAAAGTGCACTTAGGTTTAAATACTTTACAAATCCTTAAATTTTATTGACTAAAGTTCAATTCTCAGAAGATGTCTTCTCTGAAGCTGTATTTCAAGCGTTCTGAAGCGCTGCGTCATACTTTTTCCTCTCCTAGGCAGTTTTTTTTCAGTTCCGCGCCCTTCGACCAGCCTCTTTAATGTTGGCCCCTGCTTTTAATGCTCAAATAAATAAACACTAAGTAGCTTGTTGAAAACATTATCCTGTCCAACCCTCTCTCTCTCTCCTCGTATTTAGTCGTATTAAGTTTGCATTCCTCGACTTCTTTTTCTTTCGTCTATCTTTTATTTTCTTTTTACTGTAGATATTTTATGATACTTCGCTCTGATAAGCGCTTCAATTACGTTGCTTTCTATAGCACTTTAAATTTGCTGTACAGCCAACAGTGGAAAATCGCCAGAAATGCACAGCAACACTGGATGATTCATAATAAAACAGAAAAAAGTCTTGCTTACATATAATTTATATGAAACCGAAATAAATTTGGGGAAAAAATAAGCGATTAAAAGCTGGCCTTCGTCGGGGTGAAGAGTGTAAAGGAAACACCGCCATTGAACGTGAGACGCGAAGAGAAGAGGGTGGGTACATCTGAGGCCAGCCACCAAATAATCTTCAAGTGTTGATCATTGTATTGAGGCAAAGCAATAAAAAACATTTTTTATTTAAATTTTTTTTCTTTTCATAAAAGACTAAAAAAAAACTCAGTAAAGAAATTTTTAATTTTTTAAAATAAAGATTTGTTTTATTTGTAGCTTCTTTTGTAGCTTTTCCAATTTCTGCTTTAAGAGTTCTTTAGTAGCTTATTCAAAAATTCAAGAGGAAGTTTTATTTGCATTTTCAGTAAAACTGATTGAAAAACGATTAATAAGGAAATAGGTTTGCATAATAAGGAATTAGGTTTTTAAATAGGTTTGCATATCTACTACAAATACACAACATGAAGGCTGGAGCTTTAATTTGTGTTAGAAAACCGTACCAAGATACAGGCTGTCTCCAGTTAACAATAAGAAATCTTAAGAAATGTTTTCAATAAAAATCGGTTCAATGAAAAAACGCAAACTATTCGAATAATTTCTCAATAATCTGGGCTGAATTTCTTCTCAAGCTAATCGGCTGCGATGTTGAAAGCAACAGAGGCAAAAACATGACCGGCAACTGCAAAATATGTCAGACTTGTGTTGCTTGTTCATTTGCTGTGTGCTCCAGTTTGCAGCATTGCTATTGTAACTGAGCCATAAGTTGAGATTGAGTACAAAAAAGAAACAACAACTCTCGAAAGTGATGCAGAGATGGATTCCGGACTGGAAATGGGGTCTACTCTTGGAATACATTCAACACTTCGTCACTTCTTTGCTACTCAGTGGAGTTTCTTTCCTTTCCATTTGATATAACAAATTTATTTGAAAATATATTTTTATACTGCACACTTTTTTTAGGTCGTCATTGAAACCAACAAACCACTAACCACAAAAAACTACAAAGTAGACTTCATTAACTGAAAGTTGTTGGTGTAGAAAATGTGTTAAGTGCCTTTTAAGCACTTCTGAAATTCGGATTTCCATTTTTAATGGAAGACGTTTCAGTCTCAACGAAAAGCTGTGATTTTGTTCGGGAGAGAAAATGGGCGAGTTCTCGATTGTTATAATATGTATATTCTTTCTTCTTAATGTTTAAGACGCAAAAGAATTGAAGGATTAAAGCGTTTGTTAGCCTGAATTAACTCAATCTTGTTGCTCCCTTCGCTTTTATACTCTAATTGGACGTTAATAATTGTACATTTCTATCCTAACCAGCGCCCCTATCTCAGGGGTACCCCAATTTAGGGATTTCTATTGATTGATCGAATACAGCGAGTATTACTACCGCAAAGCAATGTAATTGTTGCAAATTACTGGATTGGTTTGTACAGGAATCATTGAAATCGTGAACTAGAATGACCCAAGTCAATCGAGGAGAAAATCTGCTCAATTAAGCAGACGTAACTTGAGTCCTACGGCCCACAATGATTTGATATATTATATAGAAATAATTGTTTTCAGAATTTTAAACTTGTCATCTAACTAAAACCCTTGTAAATAAATTGAAGACCACAGATTTTATGACGATTTATCTTTCGTGATAAACAAAAAAGCTGTCAACACTAAACTTCGCATCACTGAGATTTGATGAGCTTCGTACATGATATCAACATTATGCTTCCAGTTCTCATATTCAGTGACTGGGATTTATTTTCTCTTCGTCTGTTCTCATCTCGAATTATCCTGGATAATCACTTTGTCATCGAACAATGGCAGCTGAGAAAGACGACTGTGAAATTGTGCTAAACTCAAAACGCTGAGTAATTATCACCTTCTTATGTTGCTCACAATGGAAGCAAGTTGACGCTTCATGCATTTGATGCGAGTCGTTGTGGAGAATGCTTGAGAATAATAGCAACAATGACGGCGTGGTGCAGCTTTAAGACAATAGAATCTCAGACGATATTATCTACTGAACAGTATAGAAACACTATAGAAATCTATTCTTCCCACTTCTAGTAGCTCTTTGAAGACAATCCATTCACTGAAATACGTCACATACTATAAAACTTTCTAGATATGCAAAACATGCTGCACGCAAAACCGCAATTCGAAGGAGCAGAATTGAAAGACTGAATGTAAAAAGCGATTAAAATGCAGTCTTAAATAAAACGGCAACGAAGCAAGTGTCTTTGTATTATAGATATATGTAACTCTAAAGAAATATCAATGTATTTAGTCTCCTTCATGTTTTGAACTCAATTATTTCTCATGTCTTCATTTAATAGCTGTTACTTTCCCTTGAAAGATGTTTAAAGTAAGAGCGAAGTAAGTAAAGTAAGTGTTGCTATACTCATCAGTGCTGTGAAATGAGTGCTCAGATTTGATTTTGCTAGCATCCAAAAACGCGAGCGTAAATGGTCTCAGATCATTAATAAAAATACTAAATAATCAACATGAGTTGCTAGTTTTTGCTAATATAACTCTACATTAAAGCGCTGAGTAAAGCAAGCTAGAGGTGTGTCTCTTATAATTACACCTCGATTACAAGTGCGTGTGAATGTTTCAGAAATATATTGACAGTCAAATGAAAGTCATGCTTGAGTCTGGAAACACGGATCTGGTGGAGTGTAGCTCATGGATTTGCTTATGTTGCCTGTGCACGCCGTCAGTAGCATCAACACCCACGAGACCGTCATGCGTCATGCGAGCAGCTGCGAGAATTAAAGCCCAGGCTGCAACACACACATCAACAAAAGAAGCAACAACAGTCACCCAGCCATCGACGGTGATATAATTAATTACTTAATCTTAATATGATTACTGCTGATCTTGAATTCATTTAAAATTGAGGTTGTCTCTCTCGTAATATACTATAAAGCGAATGCATGTGGCAATGCTATAAAGCAGGGTGCCATCCCTGAGGATAAGGTTGCCACCTGAGCTTAACAATACTACAGCCTCTGCAATTAAGAGAGTCCTCATTCATGTGCATCTTCATCCTTCAATTCAGTCAGTTCAACGGCCAACAAGTGCCAGAAGTTTCATACAATTTTATATGCTCTGGGATAAATTTTCATTGAAATTGAAAACATTATCAAATTAACACTAAGAAGAAACTTCATCGGCGCTCCAAGCAACAACCACGATGCAGCTGGGGTTCACAAATTATCACTTCATTAAAATAATTGTAACAACGAAATAAAGAAAGAAAAAGTAAAATAAAATGTTTGACCTCCAAGAAAACTAAGAAAACTTTGTACAGCTGTTCGCTAGAAGAAAATATCCTCGGACGAGGAGAAAAGTTTATCATCCGGATGCAGCGGTGTAGAATATGAAGAAGTGTGTCCTGAACACCCGCAGGATTAATTAAGTTAATTTGGACAAATCCTAGGCACAGAAAGCTTGCTTCAACTGAAACAATAGCGAAGAAAAACAACAACCAAAAAAGTTAAGTAAGCAAAAACGGTCCGATTTGTAGCAAAAAAGAAAGCAGACTCTTGGGACCAGTTTGGTACACAGACGTTTTTAGAACCCTAAATAATATCAGAATTATTGCCAATTTAATAATTGTACTTATGCATGTAAAATGCGAGAATAATTTCAACAAACAAATCAAATCAGAACATCATTTATGATTCTAACTAAAAACCAGGAGATTTTGCAGTATTCAGTCATGCAGTCGGAATACTGTTCTAATGATTCCGTACTTTCAAGCGACTCTTCTCAAAGCTAACCAATATAAATCATACTGAAGAGCGCAGAGAATATTTGTAGACAACACTTCCTTATTAGATTATCACATTTATTACTATTTCACACACATTCGCATTGTCCGCAAATAATTTATCACTGAATTTCTGGTCGCTGCGATGTCTGGCCGCCTGCTGTCCTGAGAAGAGTTGCCTTTAAAGAGGAACTTCGTAGTACTTCGTAATAAAAAGACTTTTAAAAGACTCTATTAAACCCTACCGGAAACATTCGTATTTCCCGTAGCTTTTCATCCACCTGACGCAGTCTCGCACCATGAAACTGACTTTGGTTTTATTCTCCCTGACCAATTAATTATTTCTTATCAGACACCTTCAAAAGGTCGCCGAAAGGTTGTTTGCTGATCGATAATTTGTTCGTGTCGTTCCTCTTCAAAGTGTGAGAAGGTGTGTGCCACTCCACGATGCTGCTTTTGTCGTGTCGCTGTTAGCCGCATCATGATGTCGATGGATGCTTATCGTTAGTTTTAACAAACGACGGTGTCGTGGTTACAACGGAGAGGCAGCAAAGTAATCAGCAGTTAACTTGTTTCAGTTGGTGAATGGCTTAAAAATGTGCCCAGACGGTTTTCACTTAAAAGTTTTGACTTTTTTAATATTTTTTTTAGAATTTTTACCATCGCTGTGTTTGGATCTCTTTTTGTTTGCGCAGTTTTTACCAGCGACAAAAGTTTTGGCATCTCAAAGTACTGAAGTTTTCCTTTTGAAAGTCGGAAAAAGTTACTGGAGAATAGAAACTCGTAGTCCGAGTCTTGGTTTCTTCAGATTCAACAGTTTATACAGCGAACCATTCGATTTACAAGCCCTGAGCTAAGCAAAGATTTTAGATGTCGTAGAAATCTCCGCCGCCTAAAGACGACTTCGATAGTTTGGAAAACTTTCTAAGACTTAATTTCAAAGTTTTCGCATTTCTCCCTTTCTTTTCCTGAGACGAAGAAGTACTCGAGATTTGCAGAGTTTCTGCTGAACTTCACTGCATTCAAATCACTTGGATTTCAATCTCTCTTTCTTAGCTGTTGATAGGAGGCCAGGGTGACTTTTTTATTGTGCTGACCCGGTTAATAAGATGTTTCATTTGAATTTGTATATTCAACAATGCTAAATGTAATAATTGGTATTTTTTAATTAAACTTATTTAAACTAAGAATTTTTTATGGTTCGGAAGTTTGAATTGTTAAGTTGAATGTATAAAATATAGAATATAGATTGTATTTAAAATCTATTTTAAAATTACTGCAATAGTTTGTAGAATTACTGAATAATAAGTAGAGTTTTTTAGAATTACTGAAGGATGAATATTATTCGTAGCTTTTAATCTTTTTTATCTTGAGCGACTCTAAATATAATACTTAGCAACTTTGGCCTGTTTCGGAGTCTGAACCTGATCTCTGAATGCAGATGAAAAGAAATGCCATCCTTGAATCTTTCGGCCATTGGAGTTTACATTAGATTTCATGTTTTAGGTAACATAATACAAGCAATGACCACCCCCGAACAGCCTGACCACCCCCGACCCTGTCCTGTTACTGCATTAATTTATTTGCTTTTTTTTTATAGAACTGGTAACACTGCTCTTCAATGAAAATTTTAAGAAGCAGTTTTGTGCAGAGTGGACTCTAATGAGATGTTTTCTGTGTAATTGACGTTGCTATTAAAGCTGCTGTTGTTGTTTTTGCTTATGAATGGGGTACTCGTGTTGAAATTCTCTGAAGATTGTTGAGAATTATTAGTAAAGGGAAAAGTACTCCATTATCAAAAGTACTGCAAATCCAAATAAATGTGCAAAAAATAAAACTTATTCAGCTTTTTGGCTAGAAACTTAATTGAAAGAGATGAAAATCTCAACCTGTGTTTAAGTGGAATTTTATGAGAACAAACTAAGAGGAGTCTGAAGTTTTATTCAACGAACGTGGAACATTTTATTCCTGTATACAGTTCGTGAATATCTACGACATTTAAATGCATCGCATACAAGTTGAGAGGAGACCCTATTAGAGAGAGATAGCACATATGTCTCGGTGCCAGATTTTTATCTCATCCACTTCCCCTCCTCATCATCACCTTTTTCCACATTTTCTGACGTTTAAAAAGTTTCTCGAAAGCCTGGCGTTCTGCATAACTTTGCTGTTAGTCACCGCCTTCGAAATTCGCTTGATCAGCGATTTGTTATGCTTTCTCGCATGTCCTGAACCTGTGCAGCCTGTCCTTGGGCTATAATTTAACAAGATTTTAAATGAGAAAATTGCCGCATGTTGGACAAAGTAACAGGAAAAATATAAAACACAATCATGTGTTGGAATTGGAACGGAAGTCAGTGACCAAAACTCAGTTCCGTTTCTCTGCTACAGAGTTACCATATCATCTAAGGATAGCTACAGAGTTAATCCGAGCTTCATAAATCATTGGACGTGTTTGCATTTCTTTAGTATATTGTATATCACAAATCTTTATTGAAATTAGTTCGGAAATTTTCGATAATTTTAGTATGACTTTTAATCAATTTCAAATATTGAAGAATACTTTCATTATCTTTCAACTCTGTATAACATACTTTAGAATACAGCTCTAAAGTACAGCTTAATTAAACCGGAAACGGATGCGGTATTGCTTCTATTTCCGCAATGCTTTCATGTCTCCATCAACATACAAAATGATACACAACTCAGTGACTCACCTCAGTCACTCAAAAGTGATACTTCGTTGCTTTCAATATCATCGCTCAAGAGAGCTTCTATTGATGGGTCTATAAGTACGCTTGTATTTACATGTACTTTTACATGTACACATGTGTATGTGTATGGGAGTGTGTGTTTGTGTGCATTCATTTCTGAATAGTAGAGGATTACATGCTGCATTTGTTGTTAAGCTGCTACAGAAGTTCAAATATCGATTGAGACTGTTGCCAAGGGATGTGATTTATGACTGAGCTGATTGGATGGATTTGAAACCTGCTCATAACGAGTACCGGATGAAGAAAACCTCATTCAAATCCGAGTGAACATTAGCTTTTGTATGTGAGGTCAGAAGTGGACTTATTTATTTAAAATTAAAATGTCGAATTAATATTTGTAACGAGCGAGCGAGTGAAATCGCGACTGATTACTTATTTGAATTTTTTTTATTTTAACTTTAAACTGAAACATTATATACAGTACTTTGAACACTCTCTCAGGGGACCCTTATTCCCTGGAATCTATTTTTATGTCCACATTTTTATTTTCCTTTCTTTCCTTCAGCAGCATTTTACGCCACTCACGGAAATGGAAGAGTCTTGCTACTTTGGTGAGAAGTGCACCACTAAGCAGCTTCAACAACAACAACAACAGCAACTTTAATTGTTGTGAGACGTCTTGAGGACAACGCGAAGGAAGCGGAAGTCTTCATTAGGATTTCGTGAGGTTTCCGCTAGAAGTGCTCACATACAATCACCGAGTTGCCTTCTTTTGTACAGCAAAGACGACGGTTGTTGTAGTTAGCAACATTTTACTACTGTTTCGTATGCTTTTTAGGCGTAGAAAAGTTGAAAGTGAAGTTTATTCTACCGGGAGCTAAGGCAAGAATGGAAAAACAAAAGAAAACTCAGACAGCTTTTTTACGCTCCGCTTGCTGTTGATTCGCGGCAACGAATTCGATAAAATTTCCCAACCAAGACACACACGTGCTTTGCTACACTCCCCCCCCCCCCCTCCTCCCACCATCACTCAACAATGACATCATTCCCTTTGCTATCATTTGCTTCCTTTTAGAATTAGTTTTACATGCAAAATTCTGTCATCTTTGCCCGTGGAACAAACGATTTCGCTTGGATTTTATGTGCTCTACATATAAATAAAATAAGATTTGATTAAATCAGCGCGATGTCAGGTAAGGAAAGCTTATTATATGCTTCAGTGTGCCTGAGGGTCTGGTGGAGAATTTGAAATGTTTGCAGAATCTAAATGATTTTCTTGTTAAGTTTAATTTTTGATCATTTAGTCTGAAAACATGTTCATCCTCCCTTTAATTTAGATATGCATATAAACTTTCATAAAATGAATTTTTCTAAAACTTCCTAGACTTACAATTTTTCTTAATTACTAAACAGTTACTTTAAGTTGAAACTTCCTTGAAACACGAAAACAGGAACGTTTTCCTGGGTTCAACCGAGAGTTTAGAATAATTTATTTTCTAAAAATAGCTAAAATTAACACACAAAATGTCTGCATTTTAGCAACTTAATTATAATAATACAGACAAAATAATATCCTTGAACATGCAAAGCGAAGGTGCGAAAAGAAAGGATTAAATGTTAGCAAGCTAAAAATAGAAAGGATGAAGCTGAATTAATGATGCAAAGATTGGCTTAACGAAGGACAGAATATGCTCTGAAAACGGATATCGTGCTAAAAAGGTGACTTAAAGCAAAGCTACACAGAGTGAGAGAAAAGGAGAGAGAGACACTAAGATGATTATGAGAGCAGCATAAATTAATGTGGCTGTTTAAAGCAAAGATTATAAACCGGATGGGTAACGAGACAGGAATCGGAAGAATTCCATATTTTGCACTACAAAGTGAAATAAGTTTACGATATGAAATACGAGTACTACAAGTATATCAGGATATCTAAAGGGTTAACTTACAACATTATAAAAAGTTGATTTTACTGTATGTTCATGCGTCAAGGTATACGATACTAATCCTTCATTTATACGAGGTCAAAACTCTATATTATTGAGTACTTGGGAAATGGTTTCAAAGCCATTCGCATTTCGAAATAAAACTTCCTTAGATCTACAACTATTTGTTCTCTTTTATAGAGTCTACAAATTTCTATTATTGCATTTCCTTTTAGTAAATGCTCCATGTCCCATTAATGGTCCATTTAAGTTCATGTCCTATTATAATCATTTATAAAAGTGCCTCTATTCTTGGCTGTCATTACTTTTCAACTACGTATCAATGAAGCGTTATTGTTTGAACTTGTTTCTTGGCACATCGGCAAGATCGCGAAAACTGTTACTGTAAAAAATTAAAAACTAAGAGCAAATGTACTCGTATATTGTTTTAATATATTGTTTCTTTTACTTATTATTATGGTGCTTATGTTATATCTTTTGGTTAGCTCGCATTCACAGTGCCAGATAGGAGCCCATGGAGGGCCTTTAAAGGCCTTTCTCTTTCTCGTTTTTCTCTAATAAAACGTCTTTCTTTTAATGAAATAACTCACAAAAATTTGGCTTGTAGCCCAATAAATTTTGAATGTAGAGTTTCCAAAATGCTTGCCAACTACAAGATAACTATTTCGGGTAAAATTTTAGTCTTCAGCTTTTTATTTTCTTTGCTCTATGAAAATACAACTTCATTTTTATGTGGGTTCTGCAACAAAAACATGAGGGAAGAAACAACATAATAATGATGATGGTCGTTTATAGATGAAGTAATAAAGATAAATTGTTATGGAGTTTATAAGATTATAATCGTTGTGAAGAGGTCGATTTTTATCGATGATTTCTATTGAGGTCGATTTTTATGATGATCGATTAAAAAGGAATATATGTATGTAATAAAATTTATTTTAGTCAGTGCTTTTGGTTTTTATCATTTCGTTCTTAAAAAATCTTATCCCTCTACAACAGTTAACAACATTTTTTCAATTTGTAAAGGGCTTTAAATGACAGAAGAGGAAAAACGGGATGATTTGTGAAAATATTCGCTTCTTTCTTCGTCGCTGCTGTTATTGTTGTTGGCGTAGTTTTTTCAACCCAGGAGAAGGATCTGTTTAATTAAATTCCTGTGGACAGCAGGGTCCTTTAATCCTTTTAGTGAAACGTGAATTTTTTGCTCTGCTTAACAGCGTGATATTTAATCTTCAATTCTTCATTCGGTGTTTCATGTAGAAATGAACAAAAAATAACGTCTTAATATAAGCGGCAAAGAGTTTTCTGGAAATGATTAATTTACGAAAATATTTCAGGGTCCTAAAAGAACATGGAAGTTGTTCAGAAAAGCTTCGTGAATTCTGTTTTTCTGTTTAGAGATTTTTAAAACTTGAAGTAAGATTTTATACATATATTATATTGCAGAATATAATGGACACATCGTATAATCGTGCATAATAAACGAGGAAAGCGAAGGAAAAATGTTCAAGTATATCGGGAAACTTATACAGAACTGTAACTTGAGTTGTTTAGCTGTATTTTTGCTGTACCCGGAATTCTTTTCTATTGAAAATAAATCACTTAATTTAGCTCAAATAATACGAAGAAAATAGCGTCACTTCAGAGCTGACAAAACAAATATATTCAAAGTTTCGTTTCGTAATAATATCCATTTATTTTTCCTCATGGAATTTTATTATTGAATCCAGCAGTTTTTCCTCAATATTTGTCTTGGACACTGCATTCAATTGACTCTGTTCGAAGGATGTGTTGAGAATGTGAGCTCTGGATGTGTTGTTGTGTTGGACTCGGAATGTTTTTGGCTCATGTGATGCTGTTTTTATTGAATGTGAAAGATGCTGGGGAAAACTATTTTCCGAATATCTGAACTATCGGAAGAAAGGAAGAGCAGAGAAATGAGAAAATCATGAAGCATCCTTTATTCCGTACGCAACATTTTAGGTCCTTCTGTAGTTTCTTCTCTTTGTTTGTTATACTATATATTCGAGCAATTTTTAGCTTCTTCATTTTAATTTTTTAAAAATTCTTGAAGGAAACAATTTCTTTTCCCTGAATTAAAATAACCACATGAAATTCCCTTCGCGTTTTGACTCGATTACGATTCGTGCTTGCCACTGAAATAGTCGCACGTTTTCGATCGAAGCATTTCTGTGATTTATAACAGAGCTGGAAGATTAACCTTTAAACAGAAATGAAAATGTTAGGTTGACCTCCGACCCCGGCGGATGACATCATCCATCAACAAGAAAACGTGTTGCCAACTTTTGTATTCTTCGCAGAATATAAAGGATTCGTTCACCTCCTGTATGATTTATTGTTACATAATCAATTTACACCCTTTGCCACGCCCATGTCATCTCTTGTCGGCAGTTATGGGAGTTTGTCTAAATTGTTGTTGTTTGTTTGAACCTCAATTTTGTTACTTCATAACTTTTTGTGTGTTTTCTATTGTAGTCAAGTTCGTTATTATATAAACCCGACTCTTTCACAGCCACCCTCAATAACTCAAAAAAAGGGTTCTCCTGCTTTCATAATTTTTAAGTAGATTTTATTTCAGTGATGAAATGTTGAAACATGATAAATGCTCAGATTAAAATTTAATTAACTTTTTACCTTCTACAATAGCGTGAATACGAGCACGAATTTACTTTATATACCCTCTTTTGACCCATCGTTAATTGAATTACAGTAGTGATTAATTGCAGCTTAACTCGATTTTGGCTTTATAATATTGTATTATTAGATGAGCATTTTCATAATAATTTCGTCGCATTAACAAATATCCTCGCGCTGTAACAAATTTAAATTGGAGTTCATGTTTTCATCTCAAAGAATATTTTCGAAAAAGCGCTTAAAGTGTGACTTACTAAAGGTACTGACCACATCCCGAATCAGTTGCGTGTTGAAGCATCAGATACAAAATATAAGCATTCAGGTTGTGGATTCAATAAATCGTCTGTTAAACGCTCTGTTCAAATATTCACTCAATGGAGCGTGCATTCTTCAATCCAAGCGTATATCCGTGGGTTCAAAAACGTTGTTCCTGTGATAAGGATATACTATATGTAGGAAATAAGGAATGGAGATGTTAATTTAATGTGTTGGTGCCTAAATAGAAATGAATATTTTCTAAATCACTCTTGCAACTCAGTCTTTCACAATGTAAAGTAATCATGTCATTGGTAATCAGAAATTATTACTTAATTAGGAAAAACTAAAGGAAATCTCTAAAAAACACTTTACTGCAATAAATATATTCAAGGTTCTCAGAGAGCTCTGCTTCTTCTTATTTCTCCCACATGCGCTGACTCAAACCACAACCAACGCTTCATCAGAATCTCAAGTACAGAGCTCTCGCTATGCAGGAGTTTCATTCCATCGCCAGCACACTTCAGCTGCCAACTGCTAACCACTCGCTAACCGCCACCGAAGTTAGTCCGGAGGTGGTTCAACCACTTGGCTCTCAGCCACGCATTCCTCACTCTGTAATCATGTCATTCATGTAGATCACATTTCCACGCAAATCCTGTGATTCATATGAATCTTTATGGGCGTGAGTGGGAATGCGTAACAAACTCCCAACTCGTGGTATTTCACATTAAACACGTTATTAATACTGACGAAAGTAATCATCACTAGGCAATAAACGATGTTGGACAGCATTTTATAAGGGAATTAATATAAAAATCTAACCACCAAATCAAAGTCTAAAACCAATGAATACTTAATATGAAATAGAAGCCAAGTCAGTAATCAAAGGAATAACAAATTTTAAATGATGAAAATCATTAAAACAAATTTATTATTAAATTATCAAATATGGAATCAAAACATAAAGAATCAAAAGCATAATAATCTGGCAGGGATTCAAAGAAAGAAAAAGAAAGGGATTCAAAAAAGAAAACAATCTGAATAAAAGGAGGAAAAATTTATAAATTCATCAATAATTATAAAAACCTTAAAAATGAAGGAAGCAGAAAATCAAACAACAAGCAAAGGACTTCAACCGCAACAAAATATTTTACAAAAGGAATGAAAATATAGAAATTAGAACTTATTTTCTATACTCAACAACTACGAAGTAGTTACGAGAAAGAAATTACGAAGAATAAGAAACAAACAAACAGAGGAACCAATAAATAATAGTTTTATAAAAAAATAAGTAAGGAAAACTATATTTTAATTAAAACCCAACAGAAATGAAATATTTTATACACAAGTCTTTGCTTTTGAATGAAATAAGAATCACTTCTTTGTGCATCCCCATTTTTACCCTTTCTCCTGAAATAAAGAAGGTTCTTGAAGAACTTCAAAAACATAACACAGAATAGAAAATATTTATATCTCTGGACTCTTAGAGTGCTCGTAGGTACCAAATAAACTACAGACAAAGCATGGGAGTGAACAAGTCAATGTAATTCAAGCTGATGGACCGAAATATAGGAACTGATTTCTTCTTCATGCTAACAGAGAACACATGATATGTTCGAGTGATTTGATTTAATCAAAGCAACTCTTAAGAATGCACAATGAAATCAAAACGAATGGACGAATGTCGATATTATTAATGTCGATATATTTATGTGCAAAATATTTATAGCAATCCTAGATATGAAATTGCCGATGAAGGGGTGAAGTGAGAGGTGGGAAAAGTGGAATGCGAGGGGGTTCGATCCACTGGAAGACCGCAATTATTGATGTTGGAAAATTGTTGTGGTGGAACAGAAACAGAATATTTGCTCTTAATTGATATACTCTAAATTCAGATATTCCATAAATTTATATTATTCTCAGAAATCTGTTTCAATTTGTTGCACATTCAAAAACATGCATTGCAATAAAAATAAGTCAGATATAATAATAATAGATCAGTAAAAATGTTATGTTTTCAAATACCCTACCATTTGATTTAAAACATTAATAAAGTCTAATTAAGAAATTGTGTTCAAAACAAGAGTATAACTAACTCTCTCTTTTTAAAGTTTGTCGTAGAATTTAACAAGAATTTGATTACTGAATAATTTTCTGCTTTGAGAAACAACTGACCTAAATTAACAAAGGGAAGGATTATATACCTATTTACGGGATCCTGTTACTCCTTCACTATGTTCTTGTCTGTCCTGCCTTTTGCACCCTTAAGACGTCATAAAAAATTCAGCACGGATTTCAAGGCAGTCACAGGCGTTGCTCATCACTTACGAGTAGCGTTGCTCTAAAATGCAAATGACTTTTGCTATTGACACCGGCGTCATGTGAGCAACAGCAACTGCCGATGATAATCATGATTATGATGATGATGAGGTTCAACAACGATTGTATTGCTACCTGTTGATGGTGTAAAAGTCCCTGATGTGGATGTTGTTGGTATCGTTGCAGCTGCTGCTGTATAAATATATATGTAAGTATGTTCTACGTACGTACATGACTCATATTGTGTCCACATACACATCTAATGGTTGTAGTTGATGAGAAAAAATAAGCAACAGGAATATATTGCATGTTGTTTGTGTCCTAATAATAATAATACAGCTGTTAACACCAACCGATTTAAAGGCATATAATTTCAAACATTCTAAGCTTTTATAAAGACAAACGCATGATTTTGTGCATTTACTTTTGAGATTTGGAATCATACGCTTTCGACTTAAGATAAGTGAGAAACTCAAAACTTATTCGATATGTTATGCCCGTTTATGTTCCACTTAATAAAAGTAAGTATTCTTCGATCGAATTTCGTGTTGAATTTCATGCTCTTTCAAGCTCTCAGCAGGTTTTGTTCAACGGGTTTGATTCTTATATTCCTTGTATAGAATCACGTTTAGAGTTGGATTTTATCGTGAAATATCACACAATAGTTAGGAAGAATCTTTCCTATTCTTTACTTCACCCGGCAGCTTCAAATCGGTCAACCGCTGCGTGTCAAACGCGCTCTTATGGATTTCTGACTGACTTTTGAAAGGATTCGCAAACTTTAAGCGATGGTTTATTTTAACAATTTAAGTTAAAGAACGCAAGTCTTCTAAAAATATACGAGTGCGATAAACTATGGTAGAAGTTCTGAGATGAGTTTCTCCGCAAATGTTCTACAGCAAATGCGAGACAAATCTTATCAGATCTCATTCACCTTCCTTGTAAATTCAAATTCTGAGAAATTTATACACGTTTTACCAACTTACATTCTTTCGGCGATCTTTCGTGCTATAAACTCAATTAATTCCAATTCCATTCCATAATTTTCATTAAAATTGTTAAAAATGTAAACCTATCTTTAAAATCGAACACTTTATCACTTATATTTATAAACTTCCTTCGTAACACAAGAAGCGAGTGTGTACAGCTTCACAAAGAATAGTAGAAAACATGATTACTCATTCCGCTATAATTTATGTTGTGACAATTCGAAATGACGTCACTCTCGGACAAAAAATATTAGGGTCAACACACACGTTAAGAAACTCAATCTTAAGTAGTATGAAGAAGGAATTGAAAAAAGTAATATTTTAATACAAATAAAGCGGAAATAATAGTATGTAAATTAAGTTGAATATTAGTTGAAATGAAGTTAAATTACAGCGTAAATATGAGCTGATTATGGCTGTTAAGTGATCGTTATGAAGAAAAATATTGCGTCATAGTTGTCTGCATTGCGGTCATTCCCGGTGATGGTGGGATGACCGTTTTTTAGGGGATGTGAGGCAACAGCTGCATACAGGGCTGAAATGAATATTCACCAAACGGCCATGAGAGATGCTGGAATAGCCGCAGTCGTAGTGTTTTGATGCTATCTAATGTGGAAATAATCTCTGATTGTATTTCTATTGGAGTTTGTGTCTTTATACCAGGTTACTGATGAGTCTCAAATTAGATTATTTATGTATATTACAGTGGTGTGTCTTTAGAAAGTGGTTGATGTCCAAGAAATAGCAGTTTTAAGGCTACCAATCCTATCCTGACATCTTGTATAGGTTAGGAGATACAGTGAAAATAATTTCAATTTTCGACTGGCTATAACTCGATAACTTTACGAGAGCAAAAAACGTGTTTTAATCTGCATCAAAAACGAGAACAAAAACAAGAACAACGAAATTGGAGTGATTCAAACAATGGTAAAGTTTTACCAAATTATTAAAATATTTCATACATGGTACCATTCTCTCTGGATGAACTCAACTCTAGCTGAAAGTTTAGAAATGGGTAAAACATTGTTGTTGCTTCGCAAAACAAGAAGCAAAAATGAATACTCGCTGATAGAGGATGATGAGTTCCAGGAAACCACCGAGCGGTAGATGATAGAAACTGAAACAACTTAAAGAACAACAACAATAATAGCAACAACAACACCGATAACAACAACAATAGAACAACGCTTCAACTCATGGAGATCTTTTAAAGAATTATTTTGTCCATCGTTGTTTCTGTTGTTCGCTGGAGTTGTTGGTCTTTATTTGGGTTCAATTGTTTCAACGCAAGCGTATAATTCAGCCACTGTTTGCAGTGAGTCCACCGAGTGCAGGATGAAGCGCAGTTTTTTAAGGCAATTGAAACCATGACGTAGACACTCGCAGGACCAACCGTTTGACTGAAGGATTTCGGTTGAAGGAGCTGACGACAGCCGATAGAAATGTGGAGAATTTTGAAAGTACGACTCCAGTGATAATTCTCTGGAAAAACTCCGCTAACAACTAGAAATTGTATTCAGATTTTCTATCTTAGAAATTATTAAGCATGCACTTGAGTATTTACTCGTACTTTCAACGTTTCTTCAGTCATTTAGAATATATTTTTATATTTCAAGAAAATTTTAGAAATTGGAAGAGAAACATCGTGTTTTTAAAAAAGAAGGGACCAAAATTATTTATATTTATTGAGGTTTAGAAATAAGTCGAGCTGCAATTTAATTGTTGCTCGCACTTTTGTAAGAATCGCGACTGCTTTCTTTCATTAAGCAGATAATTATACTTCCTCGCTCTTCTTCTTCTTCGCTTCTTCTGCTAAAATTGTACCCGCATTTTCCCATCTACTTTTTATTTTAATGACTGCATGAATATTCATTCAAAGGAAAGAAACAACACTGCTTTTGCGAAGTGCTCGAACAATTTTCAATAATCTGGCAACGTATAATCAATTTGCAAACTCGCCAACCGACGGAAGTGCTTTTGCGAATTTGTTAACTAAATTCACAAAGCAGTCTTTTTTAGAAAAAGGAAAAACCTTTGAAATACCGCAAAGTTACTTTGAAAGCGTGTACGCCGGTGACACTGCCGTCTTCCTGCCTACCAAATAACTCGCAGTTAGTTCAAGAGACCGTTATTAGAGACCGTTTTCAGGCGACAGGAACAACGATTCCGCCATGTTTTCTCCGGTCGAGTTTCATCAACTGGATTCCGCCATGTTTTCTCCGGTCGAGTTTCATCAACAGGATTCTGCCATGTTTTCTCCGGTCGAGTTTCATCAACAGGACGAGGTGAACTCTGCGTTGGAACAACAGATTCGTCAGGACATTCAAGATAACGAGTGTGATGCCCACATACAATCACAAATTTTTGCTTTCGAAGCTGCTGAGCGTTTTGACTGTATACCAAGCATTGAAGATGTACTGCAAGAAGAAGACATCGATCAAGATGGCGTCACTTTCGCTGGATTTGAACACGATGAGGATGAAAGCGACCAACAGTTTCCTGAGACAAACGTCGAAAAGGACATCACAGAGCAGGATATTTCAGAAATTCTTTATGATGACATTTGGATGGGGATAGAAGATAATACTGACATGGAGGAAATAAAAGCATATGAAAACCGTTGGAGCTTGCAAAGTCCTAAGTTGGGGTTTGAGTTGGGGACCACCGAAAATAACGGTAACAGGTCTTTATTAAAAAAGCGACATCGAAGAATCCCAGCGAAGTCAGTACACATTTTGAAGCAATGGTTGTACGACCACCGCTGCTACGCGTACCCCACCACTGTGCAGAAAACGGAACTATCGCGAGAAACAAACATTCCGGTTGTACAGGTTGTTAACTGGTTCCATAATGCCCGACGTAATATTCTGCCCGAGATTTTACTGCGGGAGGGAAAGAATCCAGTGGACTATAAAATTACCCGCTTTGTCCCACCAACAAATCCTTCACTGAACACAGAATTGGTGGTTCCTACTACCGCAGAAATTGAGGGCGAGGAAGTTGACGATGTGCTCCCCGCTCCCGAACATTATTTGGTGCAAACATCGGAGGCCCCAGTCGTTGAAGTCGGGCATGATATCGAATACTACGATAACATCATTGAGTATGATCCATGAGAAGCGTAGAACAGGAGGAGGAGGAGGAGCAGAAGAGGAGGAGGATGAAGATGTGCAGGTGCTTCCCAATCAAGTGCTGATCTATGGTCACCAAGTTGTTAAGAAATCGCTACAACTTATGCTGGCAATTCGCATATATTTTAATTAAAGTTATCCCGTGCAGTCAATTAGTAATATTAATTATATACTTCACAGTAGAAAATAGTATTACATTTTCATACAGAGAAAGTATATTATAAATTCAAATTTGTACTAACTTGACTTTACTTGGTTATTGCAATCTGGTTTTGGATTTAATAATAGTATTATCTCCCTAAGGGCTCTTCTAAATTCTGAAACTGAATGAATAAGCAACGACTCCATTTTGTATTTATTATGTAGAAGAAATCACCAAATCCATAACCATGAAGAGCTACGTAAATAAAATGTCCTTAAATAATGATCAGATCAATTTAATCCACTCGAGCTCATATTTTAAATTATTATCAATTGCTGATTTCTTTTCAAATCTAGAAAGTATCAGGTTCCTATCCATGAGCGAATTCAATGCGTATTACATCCCAATAACTTGCTCTGTAGTTTTATAGTGAACTCTCCTTTCAATACGGTTACCTCAAACATTTTTTGCAGACGTTGTTCTAAATATTTTTGTATTCTTCTCAACAACTGTGATAAATTCAACGTTGATATGAAATGATCTATACTCACGTACAAGAATCGCATCCAGAAACGGATGTAATTTCAAATAAAGTCGTAGAAGATTACCAAGAAATTGCAATGTGAATGAACGACATTGATTGCTGCCAATTGGAAAACTTTTGGAGCCATTTTCCCAGAAACGTTGACCACGCAAACGGAAGCCTTAACCTATGCAATTCGGCACGATTCCTACTTGAATTGAATTCCATTCGCCAATAAAAATCATTCGCTTTGATAGGAACACCATAAACTATAGTTTGAGAAATGAGGCAAACTAACCTCTAAACTTCACGACAAACGCAAAGAACGGACTAGAAAGTGACCTTCAAAGGGAGCAGCTGAAACTTACACACTCTTAAAACTTATAAACTTAAACTTAAGTATATAAAAAAAGCTGAAAGAATGTAAATCTCGTTCAGCTGTAAATAAGAATTGAATACCGGATTTTATATCCCACGCATATTTCAACACATATTTCTTTTATATGTGAAAATTAAAATAACATGCTCTATATTTCACTGAATATGAATCCAATAATTAAACTCATATTAAAGCCACTTAAACAAAAGCCACCGGATTACTCTTTATAAATATAATAAATAAATTAAACACATAAAGTAACAACTGACTGATAAAGTAACTAAAACAACTTACAATCTATGAGCTATTTACCAGAATACGTAACTATAATACGTGTCTAAGATATACATATAAAATAAATAAAATACCTGACAAGGCCACCGACTGAAAATTGTTATGGACATCTTCTTCTCAACTAATGAATGAATTTGTTTTCGCAAAATCTTAAAATGGTTAATTTGAATACTATTGGACTGCTTTATTGCCTTTCGTTTTTATTTCGAATTTTTAAAAAGTGATTATCAGTCGAGTTAAACAATTACTATGTTGTATACATAAATATACATATATAATATATATCTAAAATAAACACCGAACAACCCCCGGCATTGCTGACCATTGGAACTATGGATTCAATTCCAATAACGGAAAACAAAGTCTGGTCTGGTAAGAATTTTTTAATACTAAAACCTAGAAATGAAGATAGTTTAAAGAACTCCTAAATTGTATGCTGCAGAAGTACTTCAGATCTACTCGTATACAGTATCCTCATTCGCTTTAAGACCCCATTTAAAAGTCTATTTTCGTGTATCGTACCTGAGCTATTCATCGTTTTCTCATTCATATTCTATTCTCATTCATATTTCATATGAATTGCTCTCATTCATATTTCTCATTATCATTCATATTATATTCTCTCTCTTAGGAAGTGAATCTCTTTTATTTCTGGTATGAGGTTTTTTAAAGGTTGACCTCAACTTGTGACATGCACAGAGCTGCTTCCAGCATCCTTGAACCCTTTGTCACCCGGGTGTTTGCTATGAATTAAAAAGTCCTCAAAAGCGCAACAAAGACCGGGAGAGACACGGAACATGATGATAAATAGCATGCGGAATAAAAGAAGGTCTGCTCAAAAACAAACACGCGAACATGTTCAAACGGAAGCAAAGCGAAAGTCCCAACATTTAAGGTGATGCAGAGACCAGAGAACAAGAAATAATGAGGTGGTGCTTCTGTTTGCTGCTGACCTCCTCTTTTCATTGGGTTCATCAACGCCAACATCATCATCATCGCGAACCAACGTGTCGCTGATGAATGACACAGAAAAAGGAAACGAGAAGAAGTGTACGAGTATCCGTATTAATGTTTCATGAGATGGAGTCTAGTCTCACAAATTTAAAATTCGTTTCCGTATTCAATTCCGAGGATTTGAAATAAAAAACGAACATAAAATTTAAATAAAAATTAAAATTAGATTTCATAGTTAACCCTTTCAGACCTGTAGTACACAATTGTGCGGGTTAGACTAAAAGGATTCTTACAATCACATTTCATATCCAAGCGTGTTAAGAGCTGAAAGCAATGATTGTGCGGGGAATTTCTAACGTGACTTTAGACTAGTGTTATTATTATTTATTTATTATTTCTTTTTGACTTTAAATTAAATATAACACCTAGTCTGCAAAATTTCTTTGAGATCTGTTAACTTCGATTTTCTACGTCTGAAAGGGATCTGAACTGGCCATCAAAGTTTATTAAGTCAGTTACTATAGGCCAGTGGTTTCCAAACTTTCTGATACTGCGGCCCACATAAGCAAAAAATAAAACATTGGCGGCCCCCATATTAAACAAAACAATAAAATAATATAAGCACATTTTCAAGTTCGAAAAAGTAATGTGTGTATTCATAGAACAAAACAAAACAAAAATTATTATAATAAAAATTTAGTATGTATATTTATAGAAAACAATTTAATGTGATGGATGAGCATTAAATTTTGCTCATTTGCATTGTTGAAATTTGCATTAAATAGATTTTTGTAAGTATTTTTTTAAATATGTAAAACAGAAATTGAAAACTCCACGACCCCCTTGAGGCTATCACGCGACCCCCCTTTGGGTATATTTTATTTTATTTTACTATGCTTTGCCATCGAAAGAAACAACTTTTCTTGTTCATTCAGTTCAACCTGATTTTATTTAAAATACTATAATGCATTGCTTTGCTTTTTTTTATACACAGCATTGTCTAAGCACACACCTCGAATATAATTCCGGAAGAGGAGATGTCTGGCCAATGCAATTAAGTGTGCACGAAGAACAATGATTGAACGAAGGAGCGAAGGATTAGTCTGAGCCAAGCATATGAAGTAATGAAATTAATAAGTATAATTCATAAAATAGAGATTTATTAATAAGATAATAATTAGAGTAATTATTTAATCTAATGAAGGCTTAAATCTATTTGTTATTTATTTATTAATGATGAGTATAATTTAAAGTAAGTTAAATTGAAATTAAAAAGCATACCATCCAACTTTATTCCTGTCTAGATTCTTGAGCAGATTCACTTCTTCTCTTGCTGAAATGACTTCACTTCCATCCTCAGAAGAATCGGGTTCTCATCAGAAGTGTTCAGTAGAAAAAGCAGAAATAATTTCTGGTTGGAAAAGCTTACATAACTAGTTGTTGTTGGTGTTGTTGCTGTTGCTGTACTGTTGCCGCTTCGAAATACTTAAGTTGAGATTTTTGAGATTTCTTAAGTTACTTCTAATTTATATTAACCAAAGTATGCTCATTAAAAGAGAAATCACAAAACTTCAAACAAGAAGATGAGAGATGCTGAGAATAGAGATTAATTGAGTGGGTCTAAATTAACTTGAATAAAATGAAGTGGATGTCGGAAGGAGACAAGAAAGAAGGATGATAAGTCCAAAAATTAGTTCAAAAGGCAGAACGAATCTTCAACGAATTGAAGGTTTTTTAAGTGAGGTTTTAGAATTAAGAATTCTCTATTCTGGCAACGCAGGCTGGAATCAAAGTTCGGCAACACTTTTGAGCCGATTGTAGTTACTCTTCGGTTGGCTTTGATACCTTTAAATTAAAGAAAGGAAAAATAGTTATTAAATAAAAATAGTACCATTATGTACCTAGTTTTTAGATTTCACAGTTTAGAAATTCACAGCCAACTTAGTTTGGTTTTTATACTCAAAGTTTTTGACAAGTTTTAAAATTGAGAAATTGAAGTTTGAAGTTTGAACTCGGTCGGTGTTTCGTATTTAATGGGGACTCTGGTGGATTGTTACGGACAATTTCGCGCAGTGTTAATTTATGTTTTATTTTCAATTAATGCTATTCCAACGACCAGTAGACGCAAAACGATTCAGTAGGCTTTGCATTCAAACTCAATCGCCTTTCATTTGCGTTCTCGAAAAGGTTTCAAAATCCTGGCACCGCGGTGAAGGTTGTTGTCATGGCTTCAGATGAAAGTAGAGTTTGTCACTTATAACCATACTATCACTCGTACTTTAGATATAGAAACAACACAAACGGATAACTTTTACTAAAGCAATGACGAAAAACTAATATTCGCTATTCACTAATTTAAAAACATTCAACTCCATAGACAACGTCTATAATAAAAACAAATCATATTCGTAAACATCCGCAATCACAACAACAAATAAATGCTTAACTACATATAAAACCGGGTTTCCCAAGTTTTGCATAGTTTCGTAAAAGTTGCACTTGCGTAGTTGACAGAAAATAGTTAAAATGCTCCAATTAAAATAGCAGCAAAATATTGTAGCAGAATTTTACGCAGCTGTGCCCGTATGTGTATGTGGGTGTGTGTATGTGTGAGTAGGGGTGTAAGTATGCGTGCGTACCGGTGCGTGTATGTATGAGTCTGTGGGCACTTCTGTCTACAGTTTAATTTGAATGACAATAAATAAAGATTTGTCTACAATAATGTAGCTGCTAAATGTTTATGCGAAAGCACTTTATAAAAAACACTCGGCATTTAATTTCTATAAAAGATTTAGTTACCTTTTGTTGAAAATATTCAAATTCACATTTGAAGAGAAATTATTTTGCAGTCGTTTTGTTGAAATCAAATATCCTTTTGGGTCATGTTTCATTGCTGAACGAAGATAATGTTGGACATAATATATTACAAAATTGAATCGCTTTGATTAGCATACAGTAAAAATAGACCCGTGGTTTGTATTTTAGTAGCTTCATTTATTTCACGATACTTGAAGAAACAATAAATTCAGAGTGAAATTACACCAGAGTGTAGATCACGTATCTAATAAGCAGTGTATTATTCCTTTGAAACAAAACAGAACCTTCTTGTAACCCATATTTTAGTATCGTCCGATTCTCATGAAGAGAATCAATCTTCTCATCTACGAGTGGGGCCCGTTTCACTCGTAGATGAGCGCAGCTCCGTCTTCGGTGTGACGTATGCCGCCATTGTTAAAACGGTTCACCTTGTTCTCCTTCCCGCAATTAGGGGATGCGGGACCAACAGTTTCTGACAATGTATCATCCATTCCCAGAAAAACTTATTGCGAATTATAAACGACATAAGAAAGCAAAAACAGCACAACGTTTCTGACGTAATTTGTAGCGACTCTCCAACTGCTTGCCAATATGCTAAAAGCTATGGTTTCAGTGGTTCTCAAACTAATTGAACGAATTTATTGTGGTTATCTTATTTTAGAATTCAAGTGAAATTGTTAATAATAAGAAAGGCATTTTACAATTAAACCCAACATATGCACAAAGGATGCGATTCGATGATTTCGATGCATTTTATGTCATCGACGCCAAATCCTCTTTCCTCTTGCACGCCAACAAGCGATTTACTTCAATTGAACCAAATGCTTCGGTTTGCGAAGGAAACAGTCGGAAAGAGACGAATTTAACCAACGACTTCAAGGATTCACTTGTATTAATGACTTCAAGAATCCTCCAAGACATCCTCTTAAAGAAATTATAAACATTATTAGTTAATTAAAAGTTCGCGTTGGTTATCAACATTGAAATTTGCTTAACACGCTCGGTGCTTCTTTATTCATTATAAATAATTTTATGAAATTACAAAAAAAATTCGGTCAACCTGTGACGGTATGCTGCTAACCAATTCATAGATCGGAGTTTGAACAGACAAAATAATATATTTATTTTATTTACTAGGGAATGTAACGTTGCTCTTGCCAGGGTCTGACCTAGCGAGTTCGACCAGAGGTCCGTCCACAGAAAAATTTGTATTTTGGTGGAACAAAATAAATTCACTTTATCTCCTTTATCTCAGTTTTAGTCTACTTAATTATAAATGATTAAGTTAATGTATTGGTGGTGACTTCGTTGGTGTCCACGGATGACGGTGTCGCTTTACACCGGTGACTGTGTTGGTGGGCACAGGTGGCCGCGTCGGTGTATGGCTGTGGTTGCGTTGATGTGCACTTGGTGAATGCTTCGGTGTGCGCTTGTGGTGGCGTCGATGTACGCCCGGCGAATGCTTCGGTGTAGCTTGTAGTTGTGTTGGTAAATGCGATGATGCTCGCTGGTGAGTGCGTTGGTGTACGCCTGGGGAGCGCATTGCTGTTTACCGGTGAATGTATCGGTGTGTGCTGGTTGTTCCGATGGTGAGTGCGCTACTGTACGGCGGTGAATGCGCTTCGGTGTGCGCTGCTGTGGCGTCGGTGAACGCGCTGCTGTGCGCCGGTGAACGCGCTGATGAACAGGCTGCTGTGCGCTTCGGTGTGCGCTGCTGTTGCGTCGGTGAACGCGCTGCTGTGCGCCGGTGAATGCGCTGCTGTGCGCTGATGAACACGTTGCTGTGCGCTGGTGTTGCGTCGGTGAATATTTCGGTGTTGCGTGTAGAAGCGTGGAGGAAGGGGGGATATAGGAGGATGCTGTAGGCAGGCGTGGATGCTACCGTACACTTATAGCGATGAAGAGGGAGGAGGAAGGATGCTGTAGGCAGGCGTGGATGCTACCGTACACCTATAGCGATGGAGGGGGAGGAGGAAGGATGAGGATGCTACTTTGCTACTTACCAAAAGTTTTGCTGAAGCCAGGATTCCACGATGTTGCTCAGACCGCTGCCGGTGACGAACTGATTTCTGACTGCCTGTGTGCCTGCTTTTATACCCACTTTGTGCCTTACATTGTTGTTGTGTTTGTTCAGATCACCTGTTGTTTCGGGGTTGCCAGGTGATCGGTTTCTGTGCCAGAGTTGCCCTTACTTCTAAGTTTTTCCGATCTTCCATTTTTTATCAAAATTCATTTAATTCATGTACTTCATTTTTAACGTATTCTACGTTTCCCTCCATGGGAGTATATATTTTTATTTTATTATTATTTTCCTTCGTTGTTTGTGACGTGGTGCTGGTACCGCGTCACAGGAAATAGAAATAATTTATCACTTCATGCAAAGACGATGGTGTTGATCGATCAATTGTTTCAAGGAATTAATATTTATTTATATAAATAAATAAATAATTAATATATGTATATGTAATTGATATTACTAATAATAATAGTTGTTTGTTTAAGAAATTGACCAGAAATACAATCGAAAAAACTACCTCGAAAAACTCTACTATATATTCTCCTCTTCACAAAACACGCGTTTTAAGTTCTAAATTAAAATAATTTCTAGACATAAAATATATACAATACATTATGTATTTCTTTCAAGATACATTCAATAGTCTTGATTTGAATCACTAGATACATATATTGAAAAGTTCAATCCACCTTGAATCAAGGGAAACATTGGACGTCGACATCGTTGTTTGGTTTTTCAAACAATTTTTAATGGGTTGCTGGGTTTTCGGCTTTTTAAGGTGCTTATACGTTTCCTGATGTCCGGCCATACACATCTGCAAATTGCGTTGAAATTTTGAGGCACGCTCTAGGTTGGGATCATGGGTGACAAAATGTTCTTCCATACTTGCGCCAAATTTCAAACCCTCGTGACTTAATTTAGCTGTTAATTGTCGAATTTCGTCTTCATCTTCGTCTTCGCTTCCATGACGCTTCTATAGACGCAAGAGTGGAAGTTGTGTAAAGAGTTTCAAAAGAAAACCTATTTCGAAAATCGTGAAGAAAAAATGAAATCGTGTAAAAAAGGAGGATCGGTTCTAGTTTTTTAACCGTGTTGTTTCGAAATCGTGTAAACAAAAAATGCGTGTAAAAAGAGAATTGAGTGTAGTCGCTTCGGGTCATTTTTTAAACAAATCAAAATGAAATTTTGGGAAATATTCCCGTTCAAAATAAGGTTCAAATGCGGTTAAATGGATTTTATGGGAAAGTATATTGTAATATAAATTTTAGTATGGTAAGAATAAATATAGTAAGCTAATCTCTTTGATGATGTTCAGCTTGAAGTTGAGTTGTAACGATTTTTCTACGACTGGGGCACCATAGATCACAATTCCATCGGCAAGCAGATTTACGTACTCCTCCTCTTCCTGTTCTTTTCACGCTGACGAACCGCAGCTGCACTATCTACCAACAAGTAAAGAATTTCAAAGTTTTCTCGATCGTCTCGTGTAACGCCTTCCACAAGATGAGTTCCTGGTTGGTTTACCTGCACTGTCGATGTAGCTGTATTGTTATTCATCAGATTGTTTGTGTTGTTATTATTGATGATCTGACTGTTATGATGGTTGCTGTTGATGTTGTTATTAGCAACGTTCCAAGTGACTACAGTTGAGGTCCTGCATGTGGCATTAGATGGGGGCGGGGTGGTCGCTGTAACTTCTTCGGTTTTTATTACACTTGGCGAAGCATCGGAGTTGTCACACTTCACTTCCTCTTCTCTGTGTGCTTCACATGGGTCAGACACAATCATGTCATCCTCTGATCTGTAAATAACGCCATCATCGTAGTGCACATCAGGCTCGACTTTAATGACTTGGCCTCCAGAAGTTTGCACAAAATAATGTCCGGGAGCGACGCCATCGTCAACTCCCTCGCCCTCAATTTCTCCGGAAGTACCAACCACCACTTCTGAAGCCCGACTTCTTGTGATTACGTTCGGACCAGCGTCAGTTGTATTCAGTGAAGTCTCTCGTTTCCTGCCACGGGACTTTGTAAAAAGTAGTGGATTCTTTCCCTCCCGTCGTAACATCGCGGGCAGAACACGACGTCGAGCATTAGAGAACCAGTTATCAATCTGTAAAACCGTTAAGTTTGTTTTTTTCGAAAGTGTCACTTTCTCATTAGTTGTTGGGTATGCATACAATCGATGGCCGTATAGCCATTTTTTTAATATCTTAACCGACCACGGCGGAAGGGTCCGCCGTGGATTTGGTGGGGATTGAATGTGCTGGCGAATCTGTCGATCCAACACCTCCTTCTGTTGCAGTAACTCAACCGGAGAACACATGGCAGAAAAGTTTTCCTGTGGACTGTGAAAGGACTCTAGTAACACTCTAGTAACAAAAGCGTTGCTCAGATGGGAAAAACTTGTGAAGTTCTGTCTGCCTTGTAAAATTTTCAGAAAGTCAACGAAAAAAGCGTGTTGCGTGCTGGGCAAATCTGTGCACTTGAACTTCAAAAATATTGAGATTATTTCAAAACTGATGAACGCTTTCGTTTCTTTGTTTCCTTCAGAAATCCACTCCGTCTGAAAATCGGTGCATTACTTGAAACGCAAAGCTAAAAACGAAAAAGATTTTTATTAAAGATTTTGCAAAAAGAAATTAAAATCGAGGATAAAATTCAAGATATTTCCACGATGGAATCCCTTATAAAATATATACTATGTTTGTGTTAGTGATTAAATGTATAGGAAAGCGTGTGTGCAGAAGTATTCTTCAGCTTCTGTGTGTGTGTGCTGAGACAAAATTTCAGCTTTAAAATAATTGGTAATGGTATTAATTTGAATATCTTAATACGAATATTTAAACATTCAGCTCAAAATCTCAGAAAAGCTCTACGAAGCTGACATTTCCTCGGTTCCTCTTCTAAGCTCAGCGTGTGTACTGATAAATGGTGGTAAGGAGAGCAGAAAGAACTCCTTAAATTAATCATCTGCCAGCTAAACGCCAGTCAAAGGATTTCATGTCAATACGATGGCTATTTACCCATCCTTCGTCACATTCTCACATGGCATCTTATTCAGCATGAATGGAGTGAGGATAAAAGCGAGGAGCGCAGAAAATAACCATAATGAGGATGTGCGAATTTGTTGCCTAATATTCACTGTGAATGCATTCGAGTAATTTTTGAGTTTATTATTATTTATTTATCGAGAGAGGATAAGAGAAAAGTGTTCTCAGAATAGTACCCACTTCTTTGATTCTTTAAACTGCTTTCTTATCTTAAGCTCTACACCCGATCCTGCCCTATTAAGAGTTATTCTCTTCCTCTCTTTCCCGTAACAGACTCTGTACTCTTAATTAATGCCCTCTAATCAAGGAGATGCTTCTATTCGGATGCTGCTTTTGCTCCCGTTGCTTTTGCTTCATCCTGCCAGAAGCAGCCGTCGAGAGCGAGTTCGGGCTTCTCTCGAGATGAATTAGTTTGCATCTAGTTCTTGGCTCACTTTGCGAGCCATTATTCTAGCCACATTCAAGCTCCTTAGCCATTTGTTATAATGGCTCCGTAAACGCGACGAGTACCACTCAACATGATGTGGGCTCGTACGGAGAAGCACTCCCTTTCTTATGTTATTGTTGAAAACACACACACACACACCCACACACATCATACATCCACACATACTCATGTATCAAGGAGCAGCTTCCATCACCAGGAGCTACTTTTAAAAAGAACATTCTTAGCATTTGTGGCAAACACACTTTCTATCCGACTCCTTCCATTTCTTCACTGCCTCAATGTATCCATCTCGCTCTGGTATTCAGTTTATGTGCCGGTTCTTTGAATTTCTTTTGTGCATTATTGTATCATTAGCTGTGTAGTGAAGGACTTCCAGCAGCAGCAAGGACGGCATCAGAAGCAACCCTGGCAACCCTGGCAGAGTTCAAGTTTTCAACTCTTCTGTTCGCCACGATTACCATCTGGGTGGATAGCTGTTTGTATGTGTGTGTCTCTTGAAGGAGTTCAAGAGTCAAGCGCTAGAAAACAGGGAACGACGAATGCATTCGAGTTACTCAGCTACGCCTTTCAAAGTCTGACCTGCTTTCAGGAAACGCACTTTCAACAAACAATGTTTGCTCTGTCAAGAAACTTTAATATGCAAACACAACATTTCTTTAAAAAGACAGTCAGTCAAGTGATGTACCTGAATTCCTGGGTTAAATTTACTTGACTACACTTTCTAAGGGTCACAATAAGAAGTGCGCTTAGCAAAAACAGCGCCACTTTTTGGCCATATCATTAGCCGATTAATTAAATTAATAATTAAAATTAAAGGGCCAACTCTCCGGCTTACGGTTTAAATTATAATACTTGACGAACCTGTAGTAACAATTTTTTATCAAGGTTCGTAATTCATCTCTCGAACGAACAACCTTATTTACATCCTTCACAAAAAAACGATCCCAAATGAAAATCTGTTTTGACTCATGACTGGGTTTTATTTTTCCATCCAAGTACAAAAAAATACACATCGCTCACGTTCAAAATAATTTCGATCTTTCCAACGAAAGTATCAGTTGGAATGAAGAAATGTTCTGATCTCCAAATACACTCCATGAAAAAATTTTCGATTTCAAATTCTTATACGAGTATGTAAATACTTCTACTCGTGTTATGAATTTTTCAATTTTTTATTTATGAATTACATACTTTAACAATGTTGAATGCACAAGAATTTCAGTTTAAAATAAGAAAAGAAATACGCAATAATAAATTCTTATGAAATTCCTGTAACATGAAGCAAAACAGTGACAAGATCTTAAAAATAAAGTTATTTTAAAATAAAGACATTTAAACGTTCGAAAATAAAATTAACTTGTGTTTTATTCCTAAATTTAAAAAACAATTTATTGAGAAACGAATTTTACAGAAAATATTAGCTAAAAGTGCATTTTTCCAAAAAGAAAATTCCATTCTTTAGTAATTTTTAGCCAAATCGATTCGGCGCATTTGATTTCTTGTCGAAACTACGGCTTCCTTCTGGGAACCCTACTGCAGTCCGTTATAATGTACATCGCAGCGAATGGTACTGCCACTCACGCTGGCTACCTCTCTTCTAGTACTGCTCAGCGATTTGGACAGCGCTCTCAGCAGAGAAAAATCTCACCTTCCAACGATTTGCCTCTTTTCTTCAGTGATTCGCCTTCTTTAGTTAAATTTACCACAAGCACGCAGTTGTTGGTTCATGTTTAAAATTTCTTTGAAACGGAAGATGATATTTAAAGGAATATTTCACTGACAAAAAAAGAGAACAACAACAACCGTATTTAAACCGTTAAATGAAACTTACAAGAAGTTATTTTCAAAGCTGTACACTTTTTTTGATGCGTAAAAATGAGTTCTTGGCGTTTATTTAAAATGTAAGCACATTAATATTAATATACTTTGTTAACATTACTACTGTACTTGTTAACATATCAAAATATTAGTAATAAAATAAGCTTTCCAAAAATAGAAATACGTTTCAAATATTTTTGTTGCGAACAAAGATAGCAGCAATCAAATGTGTCCTTTTCAACTGTATACCATCTTTTGACGCTGACTGTATATTAAAATCACTTGGAAAACCATTTTTTGCATACAATATTCATATTTTACACCGGGAAAAAGTATTTTTTAATGGTCGTTTAACAAATCCAACAAAAACATATTCATACAAAACACAACAAAACGATATCTTCACGCCTTCAAGTGTCTCTGCCGGGAAGCGAACGTTGGTTCAAACCAAAAACCAACAAAAACAGCTGTTCAACGCCGCTGCGCTGCTTTCTTCGATCTCTGCGTTGGAATTACTTTCTTTTTCAAACACCGATTCTTTGCCTGTGCAGCCTTTTTTTCATCACCGACGATCGCTTTGGCACGGAAGCCGAAGTTTTGTCATCTTCTGCGATCGCTATTCGTCAAGAACCGAAGTTTTTTCAACTTGAGCGATCGAAATACTTGAAGATATTAATTTTTCCCATCCCAACTGACAGTTTTGTTGGAAGATGGAAATTATTTTGAACATGAACAATATGTATTTTTTGAAATTGGATGGAAAAAGATATTTATCAATGAGGATGGAAATACATATTCTTATCCTCAGTGCGGGACATGAGTTGATCGATCGATGAAGAAACGTTTTCCGAACCCTGCTTTTTATACTCAAGCAATAATATGAATTATCATTGAACGGGATATTATGGACTTTTACTTTGACAGACTATGTATTTCCAAGTAAACGTCGATACTTGAGTCGGAGAAATTTTAGTACCTTACTAGTTTGGAGCTCATGTTGTGAGTTGTCGCCACAGAGGCACCCGAAAATAGTGCTGAATGAAATACTACAATGCAATGTATATATACATACATATAATATCTATATACATAATCATATAATTCCATAGTATTTTCGATCATCTGACTTATGATATTATGATAGAGAACACTTCAGATTCCAACCTCTTAAAAAAGGTGAGTACCACATATTTTGCCTTCTGGCAAATTAGTAATATAATCTGATTAATAATATAGTCAATAAAATTTACTGATGAGCTTAAAACATCTCATTTCACATGACTACGAAACTTGAAAGATTTTCATGAAAATTCGCGCGATTTGGTATAATGGACTAACACTAGACTAGTGAAATTTGTGAGCTTTACAATACGTTTTCTGTTAAAAAACTGCACTGATGCTGGTGATAAAAATGTGTCTAGAAGCTCAGAAAGTCTACTTTCTTGGTATTGCGACACTCATGTGGGTTAATGACAGCTGCAAGAAGTGTCGGTGTGAACAAAACTGGATACTGCGGAACTCAAGTTAAGCCACCATTTGTATTTCTACACCTGGTCTGGCGGGATTCACCCGCAGTCACTACGTAACGCCTTCACACCCGAACGATTCAAATGTAATTTTACACCAACTAATTATCATAGCATCAGACAGACGGACTCGGAGAGGCAGACATACTGGGACATGTGAATATACTGAAGAATCGGCATACTTACAGATTTCACTGGTGTATTTTGCGCTCGAATCGGTGTGAAATCGAATTCAATGTTAGATTTTCTTAATATTTAGTCTGGGAAAGATACTTCGCTGTAATCGTGTTTATAAGTATTTGAAATAAAATATTTAACACCTCGAAACTCCAATTAAACGAAGTAAAATGGCGGAAATGATAGGCCACAAAATTAGGCATTCAGGTATTTTTTGACAATGGAATGACGTCACTATTGTAACATGTGATCAGTATTCTTTAAGTTGCTTACACACCGCCTTATGCAATACTTTTGAAGGAGGTCATAAAATATTCAACGGCATCATTGGCCGATGTCAGACTAGGCCTCTTGCGACCAGACTCGCTCGCTGTGATTGGTTGATTGCAGAAAATGGAACCACTCTCGAACACATGCATACAGTATTCGAAGCGCGGTCTAAAAATATTGCTTACCTGTTGCCTTCTCATTTTTTGTTGTTATGCATGGCAGCCATAAGAAGAGAACATGCGTCCAGGTAGCAATAGAAAACGTATTTAAAAGCCGGACCGGTTGTATTTCATGTTGTTTCTTCTTTATCTTATTCTATAATATTGTAGCTGATTTAAATAAATAATCTAATTCAGGTTAATTTAATTTGTTTCGAAACAATTTGTTTAATTGTTCTTTTAGTTACGCATGCATGCCAGGTAGAATAGTAAAAATCCTCCGCTTCATACACAACCAAAATTAAACCATGCTCTGCTACTGCTGACACGTTCAAACACACTCAACCGCTTGCACGCACACGAGGCTCGAGAGGCTTAGTCCAACATGGGCCGACGATCGTGAAGCAGCCACCATTTTCGCTGCAGAACTGATGACCATGTGAATCGCCAGTTGTTCCACTTTTGAAATCAACCAATCAGCGCGAGTTATGCACGTATAATGATGAGTCGTGTATCATGGGCCATCGTCTGACCGCTAACCGCACAAAAAGAAGAAGGGAACAATAACTGTTCATTCACGCCTCTCCATTGAGTGGTCGTGTGACCTGGCCATTTGACAAGTTATGCAATGAAGTTGGATGCTATCTTTTAAAGAACTGCATCTCCATTTTAGCAAGCGTACTTCTGTGTCTCTTCCATGAGAGGAAAGTGCAGAATTCAGTCATATTGCGTAAAGTAACCTGGAATATATGATATTGTGGGTGAAAAATCAAACATCGCAATTAAAGTACCGAAGATTCCATATGGCCACAATATCAACGAAGCGTAAACGAGGCCGGCCGCGCCGTGATCAAACGCAGGAGAACAACGGCACTTCGGCTTCGATGCAGAACAGTGAACCGCGGAAAGAGTTCCCTGGGCTTCGACAAGAGAAGTATAAAGCATTTGGCCAATTCTTAGCTGCTTCGTTAGTAGAAATCAACGAACGAGATGCCATGGAGCTGGTGAAAAAGTTCAGCGACGAATTAGTTCGATTGACGCTCAACGACTTTCAAAGCAAAGCGGTTCATCATGCAAGCGGCCACGCCAGCTTCCCAATTAAATGATGTTTACACATTGGAATGCACTACTATTTGGTGCTTTTTTTATAAACTCTGGAATAATCTTGTCTAATAATCCGGAAATGTCGCTTCCGACATTCCGATATTTTATTAATATTATGTATATGAATATTGGAGTTAATTTGAAATTCAATGCACCATTTCTTTGTGTTTGCTTAATTAATTTATGTTCTTGTGAAATGCACTCAGATTTCCTTGAATATTTTGATAATGGTAAAAATAATCAGTCTAAAATAATAATTTAAAAACTATGTACGGTATTGTTGTCCTTATTGTAGTTTGAAATAAATGCAATTGTAGTCAAAACGTTTTTTTATAATTTTAGTTCTTTTAGAAATCGAGTCTGACCCCAACAACAACACCTAAAGTGGTGATCTCTTCCGGTTCCAGGTTGAACTTGGAAATGTAACCGCCTATATCTCCTAAACTATAGCACATATCAGATTGATATAAAGCACTGTTATAAAGATAGTAAAAATATCGTCCATTTATGTTTTATAATATTTAAGCGATAATCTTATCATTTTCGAGGAAACGCAATTTCAGGTTTTTAATACTTTTCTCCGATTCATTAAGTTTATTATTGATGTGTTTCCACTTAAATATAAAAATATTAAATATTTCAATGTTATTAAAATGTTATTAAGCGTCAATGTTTATAAGCTTGGAAATCATCAAATATATGTATGTACATATATATAATTTCCAATAATATAATAATCAAAATATCAATAGGATATCAAATAAATCTGGACGCATTATAATGGCCGTGAACGCAACATAACGTAATAGAAGACGAGACAAGTTTCGTGATTCTTGGAACACCTCGACTACGACTTCGTGACTCCAGAGAGACGAGTATCGTCTTAAGCCTCAACCGAAATAGACGAATGCAGACGTAACGAATCATTACGAATACGTCAGTAAGATAAGAATTGTGAAAGACTGCTCAAAAGGAGTAAACGTAACTGATCGAATGACTGCTTCCGTAATAACCATACAGCATACGGATCTACTCGTCATCAGCTGTTCGTGTTCTACTCGTTTTTTTGCGTCGAATTTTGGCCATAGACGCCATAGACGACGTGCATCTGGATTCCTCTATTTTAATTCAGGCTTGACTCTGGGAATAAGGCTGTGAATATGGCACCTCTTGTCTTTATGGTTAATTATAAAATGTATTTAATTTAAAAACGTAGTCAATCGTTGTTCCAGCGTATCGTTGGCAACCCTGCATTTGAAATTTTATTTTAGTTTTGCAATCGGAGGAGGCTTGGGTTGGTTTTTTAGTTTGGAATTTGTGAATGTATTAATAGCAATAAGAACAGCGATGCCTCCAACTAATCATTTAAGCGGTAAGGAAAACTAATTGTTTAGGTATATTATATATTCGGCATTCAAGTTCAAAGCCTTTCATTCTCCTGCAGTGTCACAGACGCAATTCAAAACTAAATTGGACATAATCGTGTACAGTCTGAAGATTGACTATGACATTTGGAAGTCATGCCATTACTGTGGATGGGGATTTGTAGCGCAAATTGCGAATGTATTCGCAAAATGTTTGGCCGGAATTAAGAAACAGGAACAGTTTATGACGAAGCGTGTCTTCATCAAGCGCCTGCTGCGATGCCGACGTTCGGTAAAGCGAAAGGTAGCACGTTTGAGGTGGCTCGTGGATCGGCTGCTATATGCCTCAGAGCACACGCGCGATAGCGTTCGAAAGCTGCGGCAGATGTGTGCCTCCAGCGCCGACTCGGCACAAAGGATCCACTACAGTAAGTGGCAGCTTAGCGAAATTTTGGAATTCGCGGAGTTTGTGTCGTTGATGTACGACCACGAGTGCAAAACCAAGGCGGCCGTCGTGGGTAAGTTCGCTCTTCAATTCCTGAAAATGAATGAGAAAAATCGACGACTCCATTTTATATTTATTATGTAGAAGACATCATCAAAGCCAAATGCCGCAATGAACTTTCAAGCATCCGTGACGCTTGGCGCAAACCGAAGTACGCTTTAACAAAAGCCTTTAAAACAGTGTTTAAGATGTTCGACCTTGAAACCATTGAAATAGAGTTTGACTTGTAAAGCGACTGACTTGCTATACGAATTGTCATTCCATTTAATACTCTTGTCACATTATTGACTCTTACTTCAAATAAACGAACTTATTTATTTATGTACTTTGTTTGGAACTTATTCTAAAATACATATCAACATACGGTTTATGCAAAAATAAACGGAAAGCAAAATAGTACAACAGTACTTCCGTCCTCTTCATCGAATCCAGTAACCATCAATAACGGAGTTGCAAATGGTTGAATGTGTGTCGAGATGCTACAAAATAACGTCCTTGCTTGAAGTTTAAATTGTCCTCCAGCGAATTGATGTTGGGATCTCCTCTTTCGTCATCTCATCTCATATCTTTTGATTTTCTTTCCGGTTCTTCGACTTCTCTTTTAATGTACTCAATTAATTTTATTGCTACACACGCTTTTGAGGCAAAATTTTCTGTGCAGAATTAATTTGTGCTTAGAATTTTGAGAATTGATGAAAGCCCAACTTTTTTCATGGGGGTGTTAATAATAAAGCGATGATAGTGTGACGATAGTATATTTTGGACGAAAACAACAGCAACATCATTACTATTCAGACTACAGGGTAAACTTCCGCTGTACGCAGAAATAAAAAGAAATCCGACAAAATATTTAATTAGAAATCTAAACATCATGCAAATGTGGCGCTCGTAAAGCGTCGAAAAAGTATTTGAATACGTTTCTAATAATATTTAATCTCCATTCTTTATTTAAGAAAAAAATTTTAAAGAAAGTTTATTTTCAGGTTTAATAATTCTCCCTGCCATTCTTTCAAGAAATGGGATATTAATTTAAAAAGAACGACCAAAGAAATGGCTTAAAACGTTTGAACTAAAATTTGATTTATTATGCTTATATTTACAGTGATTACTTCAAAATTATTATCAAATTATTCAAAATGATTATGCTTTAAAATTGTTTGTACAATTGTTTGTTTTTTTGTACAAATGAAAATATGTATATTCAAAATAATTACTTTCAATGATTGATTAACTTTTGGTTAAAATAAACAAAAGTCGTCGTTGATTGCTTCCATTCTTCGTTAAAGTTCAGAGTTGTCGATGTTGCTCTTATCCATTCTAATTAATCACTCGGCGTCTTGTTTCCTCGTTAATTTCTGAATGCTGTTTCTTTGTTTGCTTCAGATGGCTGCCTATTATAACTCTACATTAACTCTGTGCAGAATTAATAACTGTTGACAAAGGGATTAATAAAGAGGCGTTGTCAGGATTTCAATTACCAATCTATTATTTAAGTGATGCATAAATGAGAATTCTACGAAAGGAATACAGAGATATTCTCTGGAATCGAGCTCTGATATTATAACACTATTTTAGATGGTTTACTGAAATGAGTACAGTTTGTTTCCCGCACATATTCTTCATAAAACCGTTAGAGCCTCAAAAACGGCAATAATCAAGTCATAGTAAATATTTAATTCTTAAGCAGAGATGATATGTAGTCATTTCTGCCCTCTTAATTCTATTTTCATTTCTATAAAAAAATTAAAAAAATTAAAAAAAAACGTAGCCACTTCAAAAAGTATCAAAATTAAAGCAGAAAAATTGCAATCATTGAGCTGATCGGAGCTTAAAAACCCTCATGATTTGTAGATGATTTTTTAAGAGTTGTAGCAAAAATTGAGAGCTTTTAATTTACCACTTTCTTCTTGAAAAATTTTTTAATTTTGACTAAAATTACAGAAACACTCAGTGGGAAACCATAAAAACGCTTAAACGAAATCATCAGTAGATGTGTTTCAATTTATTGATGGCATTCGTATGGTTGCTGTCAGCAAAAAAAGCTCCAAATGCAAACAACAACTTCAAATAAATACATTTTTTTTCAAATAAACCACTAAATAAATATACGAAAAACTATTTTAAAAAAGGATCTTAATAACTTGACCACATTCAGCGTTGTGATATGGAAGCCTTGTATTGTGGTGTGTGATTTTCATTTTATTTCGATTTACATTCGAATTTCTTATATTCTCCAGTGAACCTACTTTTTTGTATGATCTACTTTTGGTGACTTGTGACCTCCTCATTATCCTCCTCTTCTTTTTCTGATTTAAATTCTAAGCGTATTTAGTTGCAAATTGAGCGACGCCATTGAAATAAACTCCGTAATGAAATTAATCCCACAGAAAATTAGCCCACAAACACTGGGCTCATGCCCGCCTACTGAATTCAACTATAAGTTATTCTTACGGTTGTAGGGTGCAGGAGATTCGGCCAGGCCGAAGTTAACACGCTTATTTGATAGATTCAAATCTGTCTCCGGAAGAGAGCTCTTTATTCCGCTGAAAGATTACCATCTACTCTTACAAAACTTAAATGCTGTATGTACAACACAATAATTGGAAGTTTTCAAAAATAGCGGGTTTGATTATGCGGACGAGTGTCTGAATTCTGGAAGCACTTGGCCCCTGACATCAAGACACATGCTCTGCGCTCCACGTCCCAGCCGTACGAGACGGGACACTGATGCAGCCAGAGGGCGCCTCTATCGCAGAAGTAGAAGAAGTTGCAGTTGTCCGCGTGAGGAAAGAAGTCCATTACACCGGCTAGACACTGTTCGGCATTGAGACGGTCCAGCTGGGAGAAAAGAAGATCAGTCAAATCACAGAAAATCAAGAAATTATCTGATGATGCGACGATCGATCCTTGTTAGTGGACGCTTACCGGGCAACCGACGTTATCTGGGAAGTCGCACATGCCGGTGTTCGGATTGAAGTGCAAACTTTGACTGCACCTCAGCTCGATGGGTTGGCCGTAATGGCAGAGGTAGTACGATGAACAGGAATGATTGCTGGCAACCAGCACCACTTCGTTTGTCTCGTTCTCGTTCGGACACGAGTCCCTAACAATTGTCTGGACGCGGATGGGGCGACCCACTGTTGCTGGGTCAACAACTGAATGCTGCGTTGTTGTTGTGAGTGGTTCATCGGTGGAAACTGGCCACCCGATCTGGCAATCGGCGTCCTCTGGCGACATGCAGGTGTCGTAGACGGCTGAAAAATGCAGGCCATCCACACAGGACCCCTCCATGGAGTTCTCCCCGCGACAGTAGATGTACTTGTCGCAGCCACGCGGGGATGCTATAAAGAAGCCGTAGTCTGAACCACTGCATTCTGGGTAATACGCCGCACGTGTCAAGGTCGCCAGCGCGCCCAGCAGAATCAAATGCAGCAGCGACATTTTCAAGAGTTTCTCCCTAAAAACCTTCTTTCGAATGTTTATAAAAGTTTCAAATCAAATGTTTGGTTAGTTATTTCTCTAGAAACCCGCAAACGACTCTTCCTATCACGATACTTGAACCTGAAATGAAAGCCATCGCCCTCAGCTTCCACAATTTATATCAAAAGCTGCGTAAAACTGCGGCTCGAAATAAATTGCGATATAATCTTTCGAAAATTGGGATGTTCTAAGATAATTACGCAGACCGATATCGATATCCTGAAGACATGGAAACAGTTTATTCTCTTTGTGTCATCGCCGAAAGTAGTTGCTTTTTCTGTGTTTTCCTGTTGTTTTCTACAGCTTCTGATAGTCAGGTAGTTTTTAACAAAAGACAACCATGCAGTTGATAAGCAGCCCCCCAGACGAGCTCCACTTGTTTAGATTACAACTGCGTAGCTAACGTAGCTTAAATTAAGTGAAACCAAAACTACACAAAATGTTATCTTCGTCTTGCTATCAAGAGACTTCAATGGAGACTCTTTGCAATGATGTTTTCCGATTTTTAATTAACTTTTTCGCTGCGGAATTCTCTAGCAGCAAGACTACAAGATGTTGCCACAGCAAAAGACTTGGACCAACCATCATTAATGTCGCTCTATATTTCAGCTATTAGTTGATACATTCAATAATTAAGCATGTATAAATTCAGTGCCATTGAAACCAAAACTGAAAACAATTCAACAGTGCTTCCGTTTGTAACGCGTTAGAAGGCGTGGCAGATACATTGTAGAAAAGTATTTATTGAAAATGGAGAAAAATGGAAAAAATAGAAATTCGAATAGCAAATGTTATTATAATATTTATTGTGTTATTTCGTGTAGTTGTTGTTTTTGTAGTCTTCTGATGAGCTCATTTTATTCTCTTGATTGCATTTAATAGAGTTTTATTTTTATGTGGGTTCTGCAATAAAAACATGAGGAAACAAACGACATAATATTGATCATGGTCGTTCGTGGTTAAGTTAAAGAAATAAACACCTGATTCTATTGAATTTAAATGTTACAGTATTTAAAAGGTTATCATCGTAGTTCACAGGTCACAATATATGATAGAAATACAGTTTCTCCAACCTACTTTTTACAGAAACTTTTTCTAACGTTAACAAATTATTACAGGTCGTGACTTTAAATGACAAGAAAAGGAAAAAACTAAGTCACTTGTAAAAATATGAGCTGCTTTCTTTGTTGTTGTGCCGTTTATTGTTCTTCTTGGACTCGTGAAAGGACAACAAGAACCAGAATCTGTTTAATTAAATTCCTGTGGACAGCAAGGATTGTTTTTAATTACATGCAATCCTTTTAGTAAAAACTGGGTTTTTGCTCTGTTTAACAACGTAATACTTAATCTTCATTTCATTCCATTTCGGGTAGAAATAAAAAATAAATTCTAATATAAGCTGGGAAACTTGCTTGAAAATAAGTTATTGAGGAATATATTTCAGAATCTCAAAAGGACTCTCAACAATCTTCCGCTTTTCAGCAAATAGGATTTAAAAGGATTTTATATATTATAAAACTCGTATATAAGGTATTTATATGTAGTATTAAATTTCAGAAACGCAATGGGGAGGTCGAATATATCGGAAAAGTGGCTGTTGAGGGCTGTGATTTGAGCTCTTTAACTGTACAAAAACTTCAACGTAGCATTCGCTTGTGCAGCTTTATATTTTCTTAGGGTTCCCTTTCAATTGAAAGTAAATCTCTCAATTCACAAAAATAATACCAAGAAAATGGCGTCATTTTAGAGCTGAAATCTTCCGGAGTTCTGTTTCGCAATAATATCCATTTATTTTTTCTCCTGGAATTTTATTATTGGATCGACGGATTTTTGCACTCAGTATTTTTCTTGGACACCCGATTCAATTGACTGTTCGCAGGATGTGCCGAGAATGTGAAGTCTGAGTGTATGCTGTTGTGTGGTAGTATAGAATGTCCTTAATACACTAGGAATGTGTTTGGCTCATGTGTTTTTATTGCATTTGGAAAACTATTTCGTTACCTATTAAACAAGAGGAAGAGCAGAGAAATGAAGGAGATCATGAAGAATCTTATTACTGGTTGTCTCCATGTCAGGCTGATTTTAGGTTTGTTTAAGTGTTTAATAAAAATGTTACATTTTAATACATTTTACACTCAATGTCGATCTACATCCTTAGTTATTTTCATCCGTTATATGTAATAATCATTAAGTAATTGATTTTTATATATTATTAATTTTTATTGGTTTTTCTTAATTTCGTTTGACCTCATCCATTATAAATTATTATTAATTTTTGTAAACTTTTCAAGTGAAAATATTTTCTGTTTTTCAGGAGTAAAGCAACCCCATGAGATTTAACCCCAAACCCAGCAGAATTTCGTATTCGCTTCACGATGTTGATTCGATTATACTTTAAAACGTGCAGCGTCTCTTACGGTATCGTTTGCTTGTGCCTAAAATATTCAGGCGCTTTCGACAGGCACATTTTTGTGATTTATTACCTTGGAGCTGTCGGAAGATTAACCTTTAACCAGAGATGAAAATGTTCGTTGTCTTCGTTTAATTCGACCTCCGACCTCCGTGGGATAAAATCATCCATCAACGAGAAAACGCGTTGCCAACTTTTCTGTCCTTCGAACAATATTATGGATATGTTCACATACTTTATAATTTATTGACATGTAACAAATTTACACTTTTCCCTTTGCCACGCCCATAACATCTGACAGCGGCTCTAGTTAGTAGTTGTGAGAATTTGTCTAAAAGACTGCTGATGGTTTCATTTCCCAAATTTATTACTTGGAAACTTTTGCTTTTCTGGTGCTCTGTAATAAAAGCAATCCTTTTAAAAGCACACTCACACAATTTATTATAGTGACGAAATATTGAACATTATTAAGGCTGAGATTAAAACTGAATTAATTTCTTACCGATTACGATGAAGCTGTTTAATCTGAGAACTTTAGTTAACTACTTGGTCCTTTTTTTTATATTTTAAGCTTAAGGAGATAAATCCGTGCAGTTTTAAGTTATTTGGATTCTTGTTTATTATTATTTGGAGTGTTTTTTAATATGTTATTTAATATACTTGAAACCGAAGCCACGAAATAAATTCAAATGGAATTCATAGATTGGAACGGGATAGAAACCCGACAGAATTCTTTCGGATGAGAGCACTTTTCATTTAAAATCAATTGCGTGTAATCATCAGATAACAAAAATATTGACATTCAGATTGGAGTTTGAATCAATCGTCTGTTAAAAGGTGAGATAAGAGTTCTGTGATAATTTTGACTTAATAGACTTAATAGTTCAGCATCCGCTTGTTGTACGAGTATGTAATGTATTTTCCTTTGATAAGGAAATATTAAGGAGCTAAACGTATGAGCTTATGAACTAATGTGTTAAAGTGATGTGATGGTTCCTCAACAGAACTGAATACTTAGTCAATCACTCTGACAACTCGTTGTTTTACCATGTAATGTAATCATGTCTTTAGTAATGGAAAATGATTACTTAATTAGACGAAACTAATGTAATCTCTACCAAACGACGGAGTGTATAGCTAATTTGTTGTCTCTCATCTGGCATTTAATTATAACATAATTCTTTTGGCGATGTGTTATGGTGAAAGTCAAACAAAGCTGAGCTGACGTGCATAAAAACGAAGAAGCGTTTCCTTTGATTTATTTAGCTGTTGCGTTATTTCTAGGAATTTATTAAACTGGACTCGTACTAAACCAACATTAATTGTGAGGAAAGATAAATGACGTTATTAATCTGGACAAATTGAAGAAGCATTACTATGCAGTTTTTGCTCTGTATCATTAATTTATACATGGTATGGTATATACTCCATTATACAGCAGATGGTATTCAAACCGATCGATATTAACTTCATAGTGTGACTTGCTGTTGATGTGATTTTAGGCAGTTCGCTCAAAATAAACATATTCAAGTATAAATCTTGCTACTCTTGAGATAATCCGTCATCCTTTTAACAAAAAACTGCTAATTAAAGAGTATTTAGTAGTCCATAAAATTGCTCATCTCTTTCGTTGAGGCAATTTAAACAATAAATTATTAATAATTATTGAATTGCAAATCCAATTCAATCAAAGAAACTTCTGATCGAAATCTAATCTCTATCGAAACTTCTAATGAATATTCTTATACGAAAAAAGCTTCCTCAAAGCTGATGCATGGAGTGAACGATGTTAATGATTTATACATACATTAAATGAACTTGTTTGTTATTGGAAATGACATTCTGTTTCCATTATCCATGTAATTAATAATGTTAACTCGGTTGACTAACTTAGTCAGTTGCTGTAAATTGTATTTGTATTTTCACACGTGGTCTGGTGTGATTTATCACCCATGTCGACTCTAATGTTGCTGAGGACATTCGAGGTATCATTAGCAAATCCATTTACTACGCTTAACCGCAGAGTCACCACGTAACGCCTTCGCACCCGAGTGACGCAGATGTAATTTTGTACCTCGTAATAATCACAGCTTCAGACACACAGAATCAGACAAGCGGATAGACTGAGGCATATAACGATGTATACCCATAAATACTGATGTATTTACACCTCATTCAGCTTGTGTGTTTAGTGTTCTACTTCACTGGCACGAATTTGGCACGAATATTCTCTGTTATCACAGGCTATTTGATATTGAAAAGGAAAAAAATTAGACCATTGCCACGCCTAATTTTGAAGTAAACGTGTGTAGGGTATATGAACTTCGGCCAGGCCGAAGTTAACACTCTTTCTGGTTATATTTATTACCAACAGATAAGGATACATTTATTTAGGATTTCCTTTTTAAGTGTTGTCAACCGCATAATCAATGAAGCATGTGGTATGTGTTGGAAGAAACTCTCATTGTTTGTAGAGTGAAAGACGGCTTCATTGTTGGACTGGGTTAGCATGTGTTAACTTGGATGAACAAAAATATCGTAGTTCTACCAAATTCACCTCTTTGGTTTATTTTTCCTAGTTTCGTCTGCAAAAATGAAAAGACTTACATTTTTTATTGAAAATATTTTTAAAGTCGACTTGGTTTTTATCACCACTTCACCAGAAAAACTTATTGAAATCATAATTAAAACTTTTCTTAATGATTAATTTTCCTCTCAATCTCTCATTGATTGAAATTCATTGAAATGTTAGAAGCCACAAATTTTTATTCACTGAATGAGGAACTTCAACAGACGAACAAACTTCTTTCAAACCACATAAAAACTCGTCATCGACTCATCCTCATCCCCAAATTTTAGCCACTCCTTTCATCGTGGTCATTTCTTGCAAATAAATTATTTCTTATCAAAACCTTTCAAAGCGTTTTTGTGTCTTCTTTCTTCAATAATTTGTACTCGAGACTCTTTTTCAGCAGAAAAGCACAAGGTAAGGACAATGGTAAGGATGAAGGAAGCGAGAAAAACCTGCGAAGATGATAGAAACCGGAGCAACACAAGACGCCAGATCTTCAGCGGAAGCTTATCTCTTTTAGCAACCTGAAATAATTCCGTTTCTGAGAATTCTTTTTGTTTTGGTCCCACCCGAAAAGTTTTAAGAGAAACTCCCTGGATTTCTCGTATTTTTTTGTTTTTTCAACAGAACTTTATTCTTTGCTGTTATTTTCTTTTCTTTTTTTATATTCTGTCCTTTCTATAAACTGTCGGCTTCTTTGTTTCTGTTGCTTCTGTCGTTGGTTGCAGCGTTTATTATCGGATTACTTTCGAAATGGCTCTCGTTGTGCAAAAGGACCTTCTCGGCACATTTTCATAATTAAAGTTACTCTTTATTCCTCTTGTTGCCCACTCGTTGCCCGTTTTAAGTTAAGGTAATTCTGAGAAGTGAAACTTTTCGGGTCTGCAAGAAATAAGATTCCGTTAGCGTAAGTTTTCGGCAGGAATTTAATACAAATTCGTAATTAAAATGGTGGTTTTAGAAAAGGAGGCATTTCATATATGTACATATATATATTTATATTATATTATATACTCGTTTTTTATATACATATATATATCAAAAATGTGATATTGATTTTCTAATAAATGGATGAATAAAACAAAAGAATAAAGTATGAAAATGAATGAAAAATAAATAAATAAATATAAATAATATTGTATAAAGTGCACTCATATTTTCATAAAATTATACACATTATAAAAAGCTTCGCGTTTTAATTTATTTGCCAAATACATATATGTTTATCTTTAACAGAATTGTAATGCAGCTTTTGCATTGTTTGCATAAAAAATCGCTGATGTATAAGTTTTTCTTTACTTTTGTTCATATTATTTTACTATAATAAATCTTGTTTTCAATATTTAATCCGAAAAATAAATAATATAATATTATTACATTTAGCTTAATTAGCATTTTTGAAATGATTTTAATTCTGTATATTTATTTTGCGAGAGGATGTTATTTATTTACAGAGGATGTTTTAGTAACCAATGAAACATATTACTGGGTAAAATATTTGAAACAGTTTCTATTGCTGTTAAAATTTAATCTACTAACTTCTTTCGTTGTTTCTTTATTTGTTACTCGTGAACATCTGCAGAAAACGTCAGCTCAGTTTTCTCTTTGAATACCTGTGAAGTACTCCATCATTTCCCCCCCGCTAACCCGCTGAACTCGTTTTGAACTTTGAATTATGCTCTGTTTTTACGTGATGGAAAATATTTTGCAACAATTTTTATTTATTTGCTTTTTTCTGAAATTGAACTACTTTCTGTCAATTAAGCGCACAAAAGTTACGAAACTTTCTCATAAATAGTTGCATGCAAAACTTCCACGAGCTCTCGTTTTGTGCAGAGTTTTTGAGCTCTTGGTGGAATTTTCAATTTGTTGCCTTTTTCTGTTGTATGAACTCGCAGTTTATCGCACATCCTCGAGTGAGCCTTTTTGAAGCTGCATAAATATTTTATTTGCATCATAAATACCCAGAAAAGTGCCGCAACTTTCAGAAAAAATAATTTAGATATTTACTCTTGGAAGCTGCATTCAAAGCGAGTGAGCCAAGCGATTTCCGTTCACATTTCCTAGTGATGTTGGTTCCATCATTTATTTAATTTATACCCGATGAAATAATTAATAGTAATAATAAAATAATAACGCAAAACTGAACCCATAATAATATTAATGGTTAAGTAATGAAAACTAGAGTGGAATCGAAAGATATGAATTCTTATCCACTTGCGTGTCCTACACTCACTCAAGCATCTAAAAATAACTTCAAATTAAAGTTTCCTCCTCTCCAAAATATTCAATCTATGAGACCAATGAATATCGGAAGCTCTTCTCTTGTTTTCGTTTCTTTCTTCTTAGAATTTTATTACGAGGAAGCAATAAATTTTTAGCAGACGAAAGCAATCGAGAGTTGATTTGAAAAGAGAACTTAAAGAATAAACTGTGTTTATTGTGTTCAGATCAAATAAAAATGCAAAGAAAGCTTCATGGAAAAAATCGATTAAAAAAAAAAATCGAGCTAAAAAATAGCTGTTGATTTAAAAGATATTCGATTATCCTTTATTCGAAGTGGACTTTGGACTAGAAAATAGGAATTTATGAATCGTTTGAATTGAAGGAAAAACTTGCAAATAGATTAAACAGCAGTTTTTGTAAACTTCTTTAACTTTTTTGTTTTTAAATAGAATCGAACTCCTTCTCATTTGAGTGAATTAAAATCCTTCAAGTTTAAAAGTAAGCAATTCTTTTTCATTACTTTAATAGAATTTAGCAGGCATGGCGTATGATGAACTTTTATGTAGATGCTGTGCTTTGAACTCATTTGAAATAGCAAAACAATTTAGTGAAATGATCCAATTTCTGTCATCAGCAGAACATTGAGTGTATGTCAAAAATAATAATAAAACACAAAAAAGGACACGACAAGGAACTCTGTCACCACTTCAAATCTACAATAAAATAACTGTAAACACGAAGCCACTCCAACAACAAAAGAGTCGAAAGGACAGAGCAACCTGTTGAAAAAATGGTTCAGCTGGCAAAACGCAAAAATATTGTCAGTTAAAAATTTAGTAATAAAAATCATTCACCACCAGATAACTAAATAAATAAATGTATCACGAGATATGTAAAGTATCACGAGAGATTGTTACAGTAAAACTACGAAAGCATCCGGATATATTTTTGGCTAATTAGTGGCTCTATAAAGTTAAAGCAAGGAAACCAAACCTTGTGCATAGCAACGCAGAAAACAAGTCTGTTCGGAGTCAGCGAAACATCATCAGTCAATACATTTAATTAACTAATCAATCTTCTTTCCGGAGGCAAAACCTTAAACTTTAAACAAGCTTAATTTACAAATGCAACAAATGAATACTTGTTGTGAAGTTGTTTGGTTTTCAACTTGTTACATACTCTTAAGATTGCTTCTGATTGATTCATAAAATGTAAAGTCATCATCATCGAAACACATTCGCAACTAGAAAGGATTTCTTCAATGATATCATAGTGATAATCCGAATGATTACGTAAGCAAATAAAATAGAAAGTCTGCAATTAAGAGCGGCGGCACGTATTTCGATCTCCTCCTTCACAATTCTTTTCCTAGCTGATGATGGTCTTGAAATTACTTTCGTTTCTTCTTCTTCTCGTGATTTTCTTCTAAGGTTAGTTTTTGGTTTTTGCTTCCATCGCGACTATGAAAAATATTCAATTTGTTTCCTAGCTTAGAGAATTCTATTACATTTAATGCTGCTTCCTGCCTTTTAAAGCAACTGACCTCATTCAAGGTGGGTTGGGAGGATGACAGCCTCGAAGGTGTCTGCAGGGTGTCTACGAGCAGCATCCAGCAGCACTACTTTCACAAAAAGCATCACTTATTTAATACTATTATCGTGGGTACTCGTTTCTAAAGGAAAGAACAGAGCGCTGAATATGCACACAAAATATAAAGAGTCTATCATAGCAACAGCGACTCTGACGCAGCTGAAGTGGCAAACTAGCAGCAAAAGCATTCTAATTAAATTACTTTCCATTTTTCATGCACTCTACGTTATGTAAACTGACGTTGTTGTGTCTTTGCTGGTGGATGTCCTTATTTGCTCTGCACATCCTCATGCTTTTCTGCATGCATCTCATTTATTTAACGCTTCAGTATGAGTGCAGCAGCCGCAGTTTTTATTTGCAGTTCCTTGCCGTGGCTCTCGCGGCTCGGGTAAAAAAATCCTTATGAAAGGTTCATGCTTTAGCTCTATAATTGCATTTGCATGAAATCAATTGGCTTTTACATATCTGTCTCGAGCATTGACGTGCTTCCGAAAGCGTTAAATAAAAGCAAATCGAGGGATGACTTTGCTGCTCACCGAAACATGGTCGACGGTGTGCATTTCTTTAAACAGGATTCCATTTCGCGTTCCATAGTAGTTTATGCGTCACAAAATGTCCATCAAATAATGAGCAGATCAACAAATAAGCATCGTATTTCATATTTTTCACAGAGCATCCACGGAGTATGTGAATCAGAATCACTTGTAAATAACAATTGAATACCAAATTTTAAATCTCGCTCATATTTCAGCACGTTGTATTTCGATTATGAAGGACGAATGATGCTCTTTATATCACTGAGAGCAAAGTATATCACTGGTGAGGACCACCAGATTTCCCGATCTCTCTTTATAAATAAAATATAATAACTAAATGAACCCAACTTAAAGTAACAACTGATTGTGGGTAAAGTATAAAACCCGCAACAAAGAGTATAAGCGACTGCTTTAAATTTACTTTTTATTGCACCATTCTTTCAGTTACGAATTATAATATATATCATTTAAGGGAGTAACGCTAAAAGCTTTCGCGCATAAATTTTAATTAAAAGCTCACTAGCAGCATTTTAAACTCGTGCTACTTTCGTACTTAACACTCAAGAGAAGTTTTACTTATGAAAAACGCATGCAGGAATGCATAAATGCAAGGTTTTAATAATCTACCCATAATTAAACCATCTCTGAAGGCATCCTTAATGCAATAATAACTGAAATACAATGGACCAATTCTCTCTATGACACTGTCTAGTATTTAATTTAATACCAGTGCACTGGGAATAATTTCAACGTGAAAACCCGGTGATACCCGGTGAAAATACTCGTATTTGTGATACCTGATAACATTGAATCTACAGTATGGTATCCACTTCGCACCACTTCAATGAAAAGCGAACTTCAAGAGAACTACTTCAATACTGAAGAAAAATGCCGAAATCAAAAAGGGTCTCTTTTCTTTATATGGAAGCCACACAGCGTAAGATTAAAAATATTTATTCGTACTTCGTGTAATGATATGCAAATACTTTTGCTTTTTTCCACTCATTATTCGTGTGAAAGCGTAACAGGATTGCACAATTATACGAGGTGTCATTAAGGAAGTAAAGAAATTTAATTAAAGGAAAGCCAAACCTAAAAAAGGATCAGCAAAAATGTAAAAAACGGGGAAACTCCGGAGTTGTAGTAGCAACAACAACAACAGGAAGAAAACTTATCTTAAATTTCACATTTATACTATAATATAAGTATGAAAAACTTACCCCAGTAACTTAACTTAATAACCAGATCAGAGCTTTTGCCAGTCTTAAAGTTTGATATCACATGATTATAATACGAATAAACTTGGAAAAAACTATGAAAAATTATACATCTTTTATAGAGGGCCTTATAAAGTAGCCTTCATTACTTCAAATTTGAAAGTACGATTATATCAGAACCATGTTTGTACTATATAAAGGACTTCTATCGTTTATCCAATTTGAAAACCATCCAAGTGAATGAACTCTAACAACGTGTTGACATTCTCGAAATACGCAAAGGGATTGAATGTGGTCTCTTTTTGAGGCCAGCATCGTGCAGCCTGACACTGAAGAGAGGCGGCGATTTCGCGATGCCAGCCACAATGTAGAACATGTCAGCACGGGCACATGGGGGCTGGTGTCTCATTAAATTCAATGAGACCAGCAAATTGAAGGCCTGCTTTCAGTTGGCAGTGTTTGCTTCCTGACCAGGAAGCTTGCTTTACATACGCTTTGCGCTTTGGCTGTAATCGGTTTGGTTAATGATTTCGCCTCGAATTGAATTCAGTTCTGTTGGTTATCTGAATTGGCGGCTGAGAGAATGATTTTATGGCGAATTCCCCACGCATTTTTTGGCCATTAATGTGGATTTTCTAAATTTTATTTATTATTATAATATTTTGTTCTATAAATTTTTCTATAAATTCATTTAGCTTGAGTTCAAAACATAGTTAAGTATTAAATTAAGTATAAAAGTACCGTTGTGAAACCACTCCAATTTTGTTATTGTTGTTGTTCTAGTTTTTTATGGTGATTACAACAACAACAATCAGTTTCCTTGCTCTCCTATTGTTATCGAGTTGTAGCCGGTCGAAAATTGAAATTCTTATCACTATATCTCCTAAGCTATTAAAGATATCCGAATAGGATATATAGATGGGCGTGGCTGAATAGTTCCAACATAAAATTGAATCGTTTACGATAAACAGAAGTCGAAAGAATAAAAATAAAAATAAAGTACAAGCGAGGGGAGGGGGATGTTTACCATAAAAGAAGAGGAAGCAGAAGAGGCCGATGGCTCATTCAACCACTACAGAGACATCGAATGTGCGTATTTATGACCCTCTTCTGTGGTCAACTAAGAAGCAGCTGTGTGCATGTCGTGGATCTGATTGTGTTTTTATGTCTGTCGGTATACTAAACTATTTGAAATGCGAGTTTATTCGGAATTCAGAGTAATAAAGCGTCACATATCATGCACAGTGTTGAATGTCACCCACACAAGTACACATGACGGCACACGCACACATTCGTGAGTCGGCAGTTCAGCAATTTTTGCTCGCATCATTCGACTTCTAGCATTGCTTCTGATGATGATTTTATGAAGTGTCCTCAATATCGAGCTGTGGATTATTTTACTTTACTGCTCGGTGCTTATGTAAGCACCTCACACCCAGAGGGAGCTACACACACACACACACACACACATATAATCATCTCTCCCTCCCACTTCTCCCATACAGCAACCCATAATAACCGTAACGGTGCATTGAAGCCGATGAATTTAAGTTACGTAATCAAAGATTGGGGTGAATAGTGCTCTCTGCTGGGTGTGATTGTGTGTGTGTGTATGTGTGAGTGTGTGTGTGTGTGTGTGTTGGCGTGTCACCCTCTTGTTGTATGAGCTGCATGCTGCATTTAAGCACAAAAAGCTTAGCGACTCACTCGAGTCGAACTCCTTCATTCGATTCCTTTATTGACAGCACGAAGCTACTTCAACGACAGGCTCACTCGTGCCCACCACATCCTCACAAACAAATACACACGCACTCATGCGTACGTGAGTGTGTGCGTTCATCATTGGCGATAACATCCGAGTGCCTTTCAATTGAATTCACTCCGTTTCCTGCTGTTTTCTTGTTTTACTTGTGTTGAGAGTTTAATTGAATCATAAATTAAATTACGGCTTATTTACCCCTCCCCCCCCCCCTTCCCCCTTCCTCGACCCTCCTATCGTACATTCGAGTTTTTGCTGCATGCAGACATCATATTTACATTGCGTTATTCTGTCGAGTCACAACTTCGATTGAAGTATTTGAGGAAAGGTTCGAATGCTATACACAGAAGTAGTATTTTCTTAAGTCCTCTCCATCAGCTCTCTTCTCTTCACTCGTCTTTCAGTAGATCAAAGCTCTGGCTGCCTAACCACAAAAACTTCACTGTATTCAACAAAAATAAAGCAGTGAACATACATGGAGTCGATTCACATGCGGCTAACCGAGCAAGAGAGCATCAGTCATCAGTGCAGAGAGTGTCTGTCGCTGAGAGCAACAAACTTAATAATTTATCATGCGAATAATTATTATAACTGATGCAATCAAAGGAAGAAGCAACACATACAAATGCAATCACACAAACAGACTCAAACCAGCACTCATGAGTTTGCGGTAGAGCGAAAATACTCTCCATTCATATTCTTTGCTCTTCGTTTGAGTGAGTTGCATGATCATTTAAATGTGTCGAGTTGGCGTTGGTGATGATGATGATGATGATGATGATGTCTGTGTTGTTGTTGTAGTTTATGCAATCAAAGAGCGGCGAAGAAAGAATCGAGGGGGAGAAGAAAAAATACAATATTACATGATTTTGTGGAGCTGTTTTGTGAATTTAAAATTCAATTTAAAAAAATTAAACATGCAGATTAGTGAACACCTTGAAACAATATTAATACAGCTTTAATATACTATATAATATTGCCACCCATCATGCAATCAAGAGACAAACAACAGCTCAGAGTGGTTAACAGGAGCAGACGGATTCGGTGTAATGACCGGACCAACGTGCACCCGACCGCAACCGCAATGCACACGAGGACAACAACAATGGCAACAATACAATAATAAAGAGCACATCAGCAGGATATCATAAAATATTGAGGACTGTGAAATGGAGGGCAGCCAACTCTGCAGCCGGCCGCAAAAACATGCACAGACGCGTTCACATGCGGTCTCATTTCGTGGTAAACAAAAACAGACCAACAGCAGAATCATATTAAAACGCAAACTATTTAAAATTTAAATTAAACAGAATGTGGATTTAAAGGGATGTCATGGAAAACACTTCTCATTTGTGGGTTTAACTTCATTACAATAGTGATTACATATTTTAATAATTGCATGCAATTAATACCGTTTTGGAACGAATTTAATTAATGTTTGTAATGTTTGATTATTTTTAATGATTTCAACAACATCGATAATGATCGGAACAGAAACAAAAACATAATCTATAATAATATGTTATAACTAAAGGAATGCAGCTGCTTTATTCACAACAATAACAACAAAAGGACGGTTACAAGGAAATGTTCTGGTATAAAAAGTAAAACCTACCACATTATTAATTAATGCTGAATTATTTTGCTCTTCAGTTTGCAAGGAAATGAAAAAGTAGTCTTGAAATTATTCAGAACTCGAAGTGATTCAGGAAGAATCAACCAGCCAACGATTCAACCACGCTCGCAATAAAGACGCATCGTTCATGTGGTGGAATGCACTATTGTTGTTGTTGTTGTTGTTGTTGTTGGTATTATTGTTGTCCTTTTTATTTGCCCTCTTCAGAGTAGGTCAACTATTTTCGCTGTTCTGTTCTGAGGCGATCGCAAGCAGCGAAATTCCTCTTTTCTGCTCCGAAACAACGAATCCATTTCAACGGATTAAACCAGAGCTCAAAGGATCAAGTAACCGCATGTTGATAACAGCCAGGATTTTACGCATATTTCTGTGCCTGAGTGTTGGCTGAAACAGTGTTGGCAATTATATCGAAACGCCGTTGCTGCTGCGCGAAATTTTTTAAATAAATTTGAACACAAGAAATAACACCCGATTAAAGAGTATCAAGGAAAAGAGACGAGAAGCTGGTTGTGTTGCAATTTATTAATTTACAATTTATTACGCGATGCTGTTCGAGGATTTCATGCATTTGTTTGTATACATGCATCAGTGTGTGTGTGCTTGTATATGCATGTAGTAGTCACTGCATGAATAAAAATCAGTGCATCTCCTGGCAATTCTTTTATTACACGATTTCTGCTCTTCAACTGCATGCAATGAATGCCATTAAAATGAAAATTTAATTAATGGCGAACCGCATTTAAGCACAATATGGTTGGTGTGTCCATTTTCCTTATATTTCCCACTAAAGTAGTACTTTAAAAGAATTCCATATATTTAAATGCATTAAAGTTTTCAATATTGCAATAAATATAAACACAATATAAAATACTCACTAAAGATTTACAAATATAATGTTCTTTAAAAATGTTTCGAATACTGCATGAAATACGATTTAAATCAGAAACAATCAGTGGTCAAGCTTCACGATGTTCAGCAGCTGTTGGTCACTATCTACAACAACAACAACAACAACAACAACAACAACAACAACGAGGACAGCAATACAGAGACAAAAACAAAAACCAACGAAGTTATTGGGGCGAATATATTGTACAAATAATAAAAGCGACGAAACAATGACAATGATTTATAGATTTAACTAAAGTGTTTCATTCTGCATTTTATTTATTTATTCCCGAGCTGAAAGCTGTTCAATTTGATCGAGTTATACGTAAAATCAAAAGAATTCAGTTCTTTGAAAATCGATTCATTAAGCATGCTTATTTGAGGATTTTTTAAATTGCTAAATAAGCAGATCTTCCGTTTTAAGGCGTTCAGAGAGCTTAAAGATAACACATAATGATCTCGTTTACAGATAATGATAGATCATCATTAATAACATTTAATTATGTGTAATAAAAACAGTGAAAAAAGCCGTAAGGAGCCTCTAAATCACCCGGAGATCTCATGACAAGTTTCGGAAAACATCAGCTATTCCAAAGAACTGAGCTACATTTCATCGCACGAATCGTCGTCCTCCACTCCGGACATTCTAAAAGCTGATTACAACCGAAGATACTATAGAGACCCTTCGAATCCGCTTTCCCGATTTTGTTGGACGCATTTTGATATGTAGTTCAAACATTGTTTGGTAGAAACGAAACAAAACCGGGTGAGCATAAAATTTGCTTAAACCAATTTGCTTCGGTCGCTAGCTTAGGTCGAACTCTGTTTCTTGGTTGCTCGCTGAAGCTGCATAAAATTTGATGGCCGCATTTGTTGAGGTTTGATGCCGCCATTTTGCCGTTAGTGTTAGGGCAGAAACTGTAACGCATAACTGTAAAGCACGATACAACACCATTTAAAGGCAATTGGATTTTACTGAGGCAATGAATGTGTTGCCCACGTTTGGCTCATATGCATAACGAAGAAGAGGAAGCAAGTGCTACTGTGATAGTAGTAGTTGTTGTTGTTGTTGTTGTTGTTGTTGTTATGGTTGGGTTGCTGTCTTGATTTCGCCCTGAAGGGGGAGGGTAGGTGCTTCCCATGACCTTTTTACTTTGCTCTTATCACTCTGTGAAAGACCTCGTTAAGCAAAAGGATTCGTTCATCCTTTCGTTGCAAAGATAAAAACAAAGCAGCTGAATAAAATGTTATGAGTCACTGTTGTTGTTGTTGTTGTTGTAGTTGTTGTTTGTGTTGCTATTTTTCATTTATTTATTTCAACTAGAATTCATCTCTTTTAATTTCAGTGAATGCATGTATTTCCATCTGTGAGGGCGAGTACAAAAGAGCTGGAAATCAGGGCCCGGATCATGTGTTCGACCATGACCGAAATCCATCCTTCTATGCTAAGCCTGCATGCATGCATGCATGAACAGTTGAACATGTGGCAACCTTGCATCTACTCCTGCATGAGCTCTTGTTTTCTTTATTTACTATTATGTATATATTTTCATTTGAATATTTTTTGTGGCCAAAAATGAGCAAAGCTTTTGCATTTCGTTCGGATCTCAATGCTTCATGTGGTTGGCCAACATGCTGCTCAAAGGATTTCAATAGTTGAATTTTCTGCAGCAGCGGCTTCAATGCAGCACATGAAAATGCGAGCAGCATATGAAAATGTTATATAATGATATATCATGCATCAGATATAATGTGAAAATGTGCTCAGCTGGGTGTAAAATATTTCGATGTTTCGCTTTTTCTGTTCATTTCCGTGGTGGGGTACAGAGCAAAAAAACTCTGTCTGTAAAATTTTCAAATATTCCGGAAAATTCCGAATAATTGTTTGCGGTTTTATTGTACAGCTGCGATGTGATGAGCAAAACTTTGCTGAGCATTTTAAAGCGAAATCAAATACAAAGATTTAAAAAGTATTAACAGATAAGAGAAAGCGAGGGTTCCGAAGAGAAAACATCGATTTAATTTTTTCTTGAGTGGTAGAAAAACTAATGAAAAGTTGTGGATGGAAAATAAGAAAAAGTAGAGTAGTAGAAATGTAGAAAACTATTTGGTTTTCTGTGGATTTCCTTAAGAATATTTGAATCGAATGCGTTGCAATGCTTTATTGTTGCTTATACGACGTGCAGCTCCACACTGAAGCCCGCAGTTGGCATCAATGGACTCTGATGGCTTCGGGAGCTTGGCCCCCTTTTCATGCCCCCGCACAGAGTTATTCTTCCGTATTCGCGCTGAGGTTGTTTCCGACACCCGTCACCCGGGTGCTCGATTGCTTTGATTGCTGCTGATGTGGCTCTTCACGGTCTCTTTTCAGCTTCTTTCTTCCGCAATTTAGTGGCATTTCATGGCCAGTTTCGTTCAGGTGAAGAAAAATGGGAGTTCATTTGTGAGACAAGAATTGCGAGCTCAGGAAAGTCAGGTCAGGTTTTATTGCTCATAGAAATAAGCACATTAAAATGCACTGCCGGACGCCATTTTGATTCGATTCGTCCAACAATTGTTGGCGTCTATATTCTACGCTTGTTATGTGGAGAAATCTATTGCACATTCTCAATTCATTTTCTTCTTTTCTTTTCAGAATCATTTTCTCTTCTGTGTGTTCGAAGGACTTCGTTATTAAAAAAACCCTTCATTAGTTCTAGAAACGTCGAAGGTTTCCTTAATTAAACGCTTCATCAAATCCTACAACAAGTTCATTTAATAATTGCAGTAAAACTCCAGGAGAAAGTAAACTTGAAGGCATAAAAATTAATGGTGCCGCAGAGTGCGTCGTTAATATCGTCGATTAAGATGATAACTTTTTACGCTCAACACGGTAGATCTCAAGAAGTTTTAATGCCGAAATATATTAAAAAATAGCTGTTAAAAAGATTGAGCATTATTATTAAGAATCTGTGCAGTCGTTAAGCGAGCGCTGAAGCAGAAGAAAACTCATGGAAGTGGTGAAGAATGCGCTGAGTCACGAGCAGTGACACGGCAGTTCCACAAACAAACAAGAAAATTAAAATGTTCATTCATGCTTAAAGTCGCATTCAGGTTAACATTCAGAGTGGACGGACGACGAGAGGAGTGCAGAGTAGTGATGACATGGAAGGAACAAAAGAAAACCGAAGATGATGGGACTTGAATGCACAAGCAAACAAATGAAACGAAGCTCAGACTCGAATCACACTAAAGACTTGGTTCTTTTATCCTTTTCACAATTGTCCCAGATATCCCTGCATATTAATTGACTTACGTCACACCACTTAATTCTATAGTGAGTACATATTTATTATGAATATCCGAGGTCCATAAAAGTACCTTTTTGGTCCTCGGCAACCATCAATTTTGGTACTTTTTTTTATGAAGCAATGTTGTTGCTTAGGATGGCAGAAATAAAGCCAGAGGTTTCAGGCTCAGCGACAACAACAAAAGTAACAATAGTAACAGCAACATGAGCTACAATAACAATTACTTAACGGCCTTTGGCATAATCTTCATAAATCCTCATAAAAACCAATCAAGAAATATTTGAATGCCTTCCACACAAACACAAGTATTCAAATAAACACACACACATGCAGACAAACAAATAAACCAGCGACAGAAGTACGAATCGAGAGCAGCTTCCCATGCATCGGAATGGAGGACGAATATATTTTCCAATTTGTAAACTTGAACTCGAGAGGCAGCCCACAACAGAAGCCAGCTCTGTGGTAGATAAACATTTCATTAAAGATGCCTGAAATTTATATGGCAACGCCATGAACGCTGCATGGAAGCCAACACTGGAGTGGTGAGAAGGTGAAAAGTTCAAACAGAAGCCCGGAACGGGGAGTAACCGTAAAAGCGGTCGAAGAAATATTTACAAATCTTCTTTTGGCAACAGTCAACAAGAGCGACAGAGAGACGGAGAGAGAGGGAGAGAGGAAAACAGAAGATAGCTACGAAAGCTATAGATTTACAATCTCTTTTAGGTGTTGATCATAAATTTCGTCATGTTTCCTCTTATTTGTTGTGAAGTTCAAGCTTCTCTTGAAGTTGCTTGGTGTAAACAGCAATCAATTCAAATTTAGACCTAATGAAAATTTGTGATAATAAAGATGCATAAATTAAAACCTCCTGGATTCCTTGTTTCCGTGTGGGCTGGTGCTTTAGGCACATTTTGTGAATGCGTACTTTTCAAAAATGAATCACAGCAGCAACTTCTCAATTACAGTACAAGAAACTGCATATTTTAAGCCAATTATATCATTAGTAAAGTTTTTACTTCAAAAAACTTCTCTGAAGATTAAACAATCTGCATGCAGAAGCGCAAACAACTCCTGCCCACTCCCTCCAGACGAACTCCAGCCCTCATAAAATTCGGGCGAGATTTCATTAAAAATGCACATGAGTTGCTGCTGCTTCAGCTACCGTTATTCATCAGCTGCGTCGTGGAGGCGAAGTAAACGCAGCCCGAGCGCCTCCAACACATTATTTGGCCTTCGGGTGTAATTACAACTTTTCGCACTGAATTCGAAAGAAACTTATTAAAGTTGCAACATTTTTTCGCTTTTATTTCTTCCTTTTATGCTCTGCATCATTTCGCCAGCCTGTGAAGATTTTTATGCTAATCCTGCGCCAGGATGAATGAAGCGAGTCTCCGGAGCCGTATTCCTTGGATGCCGGAAGAGTTGCCTGCATACGATTTGGGCGGAGTTGATTTCGAGTGGCTTTATTTTTTATCGTTTTCATTTGCATTAAAAACTCACTGAGAGACATGCGAATAACAAGAGTACCAGAGGAATATCAGGGTCTTGTTGATAGAGGGCCGTGTTATTGTCATTGAGCAAACATAAATGCGGGGGTTGTCTTTAGTACTTGTTAGAAAGAAATGATTTCCAATTCTTATATAAAAGCAGAAGAGTTCTGAAAACGCCCCGGAGATTGAAGCAATGACACGAAGTAGGGAGGATTTTTATCACCTTAATCAACCTCCGATGACTTCCTTTAATAGTCCTTTATTTCTTTGTCTCAATTTGTGATTATGAAACCGCAATAATTTCACGAACTGAAGCCGATTGAGCGATTCATCTACCACTTTGAGTTGAAAAATCGCTCCATTGTTTCACTGAACCAATCATTCATTCAGTCCGCTGCAGGTGCGAAGGAAATAAAAACCGGCGAATTGCTCTCTGTACTCTTTTGTGCCCGAATTCGACCTCATGAATTACTGTTATTTATTCGTTTCCTGTTTGTCGCTGCTGTCGCCGTTGCATTTCCGAAAACACATGCAAATCTGTTGCATACGTTAACAACTCGAAACCGCTTAAGGAAGTTTATGGCTGCTGGAGAACCACCGCCACAAACGTGAGCAGGATTGGCACAGAACCGGCAGCACCAGTGTTGCATACGTAATTCTTTCAGTTTTCGTCGTTCTGCTGTACTGCGTCCACCGACCGGATGCGGTTTCGCACTGTTGCCCAAGCCGTCGATCGGCCGAGGTTCATGGGGATTATTTTCGTGTTGCCAAATGGCCGGAGAGGGAGGGAAACGAAAGCAGTTCCCCGATATTGCAGTCAACTCTGGAGACCGAAAGCGAGCAGCGGGAACAGGTTGAAACTACATGTTTGCCGTTTATAGTCTACAGAGTCACCCGGCAGCACTCAACACTTCGGATCCGTTGTGCGTTATTTTGCAGATTAATGATTGTTTATAGCATGAAGTATTTATTTCTTGTTTAGTTTTCGGATTGTAACTTTTGCTGAATGTTGCTTTGCTAAGAATTTTGAGGGATTAAAATGAAACCATTGATTTTTCTGTCTTCTCTGTTCACTAATAATCGGATATGAATGTAGAATGAAGTAAAACATTTAAAATTTGCTGACATTTAAATAAAGAGTTCAAGAAATGAAGAGCAGAGATCTCAACTCCTGCAACTAGCTCATCTCAAGAGATACTGTCCAACCACAACGCAACGATGCGACGTCGCAAACGATAACGATTTCTCTCTCTCGAAATCTTCGAATGAGTGACATCTGTCGTCATAAATTATTTACATTTTGTTTTAAATAAAAATAATTTGAATAATTTCCTTGTTTGACAATTCGTTTGTCAAATTTATTTACATTTTTTGGGGAATTTGAAGAATTTCATCGAAAAGTAGGGCATACTGTTTTTCAAAAAATGAGAAAATCGGAAGAAGTTGTCAGAAAATTAGAAAATTTTATGACGACGTGAGAGAGCTCAACGACGTGTTCCATTCCATTTTTCTATAGGAACATCGCAATCGATTGCGACGTCGCATCGTTGTGGTTGGACAGATACTCTGAGCCAGAATATGCTTCAACGAAACAGAAATCACTTTGATTAATGAGTTCGAGTTGAAGCTGAAGCAGAGCTGTCAGATTACAGAGTGGAAGAGGATGACGAATATGGGTAAAAGGAAGTACAAAAAAAAGTTATCCAGAAGGCGTTCATCGAAAGATGAAAATCATATCAATAACGCGGAGAAATCTCATATGGTTAAGGAGATAGAGCCACGAAATTTTCAAACTTCGAGGGACCACAACTCTGAAACCAAAAGAGATCTGCTAGAAGTTTTGTTATTTTTAGAATTATCGTAGAAAACTACATAATTGGGCACTTGGTTCGAAAGTAAACTTAACCCGAATGTTCACATTCATCTCATAAACTTTCCGTATAACCCATACAGAGACCTGGATAAAACCTGGCTAAGTGTCAGTTGTATCGCGAAGAACTTTAAAAAACTTCTTTTAAAAAAGCCGGCTAATAATTAATATCGCTAGATTTCTCTCGACCAATGTGTTTATTACAACCCATATAAGATAAATCTTATAAATATGGAAGAATTAAACATGTTTATAGTTTGGATGTCCATAGTTATACTTTTATGTGCATACTCTTGAGCAGCTAAAACAAGCATCTACTCGGCAACTTAAGGCTCCCAATGAAGTTCGGAACGAAGAACAAGCGTAGAAAGGTACATAAAGATACGGAGGATATCCTTTCGAGGTCGTTCTCCAATCTATCCACATCTATTATGTATATGTATACCCAAATGAGTTTACTAAAAGATCATGCTCGTATATCGCCCCATAACTCGTAGGGAACCGAAAGTCGTCCTGAATATTTTACTGTTCTTGTTTGGATCCTACACAATAACAACCACGTTCAGTTTATATTTTTTAACCCAATTTATTTCCAAAATTTTTATTTTTTGTAGCAAATATATTATATAATGTGTACTAGTATGTATCACTTATTGAATTTTGAACGCCTGGATGGAGCTACCAAGAGCTTCCGTTTCTTGGGGATCTACGCCCGGTCTGATTCCACGTTGGATGATGCTCGCGTTAAGTTTACGAGTTATAAAGTTGTAAATATGAAAAATGGGCTTAATTTGTTGAGCGATACCATCATAGCCGCTGTCGCTGACGCTATTGTATTATGCCGTGTTTACACGTGCGACACGGTGTCCCCTGGGGACACCATTTGTTGTTGTTTTCACAGCCAAACGGCAAGATGAACTATGTATTGTGTGCAAATGAACGTGTCCCCTGGGGAAATTAGGTGTCGCTCGAAATTTCTGGGGACACCAGAAAACAGAGTTGCGTTTTAGTGAAAAAATATTTAAAGACTGAAATCAGGTATGTATTGTCATAAAATTTAAACGTAAATGCATACAAATTAGGCAAGAAGGAATAGCAATTGCTCTAAACTCACATTTTAGTTTTTTTTATGTTGTTGTTGTTGTTTCTAATGCTAACTCCAACAACAGCAACATCTTTTGTCGCTCTCGTCTGATTTTCGAGTTACAGCACCTTGAAATTCAAAGATTTACGAGCTAAATCTCCTGAGCGAATTTCAACAAAATATTGTTTTACATAAATGAAAGACAATTGAAATACCTTACAGATGACATGAATATCATGTCGGTACCTCATATGGTTTAGGAGATAAAGCTCGTAAATCTTTGAATTTCAAGGTGCTGTAACTCGAAAATCAGACGAGAGCGGCAAAAAGTGTTGTTGTTGTTGGAGTTAGCATAAGAAACAACAACAACAGCACTAAAATTTGAGCTCTTCAGCCACTCGTATATTTTTTTGCTAAATTGACTTGAAATATAACATCAACGCCAACTACTACAAAACTATTCATGGTTTCAGCGAATCAATTAATATCTATTATAAAGTTTATTTTAAATTATTATTGCTTAAAATACATAAATAGGAGTGGGTAAGGTTGGGTTAAATTTTATTTTGTAACAATTATGTATAGTTCATAGAGATTTTATTATTTGTTTTTCACGGCGGTGCCACGAAGTAAAGTGTAGTAAAATGCTTTGTAATATTTTATAGTCAAAAACTATTATAAATTCTTAAATAGTATCTAAAGCTATACAAATGGTAGCAAAAAGTATTAAAAAATCATGCAATAAAATCATCCATGTCACGACGATCCACAATCCAATCTGTCCCCCGTGTAAACGCTGTCGGCGACACGGCCGATGAATAGTTCCAAACGTGCGACACGTGTCGCACGTGTAAACACGGCATTAGTATTGGACACTAAACTTTAGTGACTATATAGTGTTTTCATTCGAAACATCGGAACAGATTTACTTTCGTACAAAGTGCCCAATTTTGTTATTATCTTTGCTGTTGTTGTTGTTGTGTACTACAGTAATTACAACAACAACAAAACTTCTTGTAGCTCTCTTTTGGTTTCAGAGTTATAGCCCCTCAAATTAGAAAGTTTCGTGTCTCTATTTCCTTAACTACATGATATTCTTTATGTTATTGATATCATTGGAAAGATATTCAAATTGATGAAAAATCTCGCCATTTTTCATCAAAATTTTTGCATTTGTTGGTCTGCGATGTTAGCTCCGCCATTATTTAAAATAGCAGAGCAAAATGGAAAAAGAGCAGAGGAATAGAATTAAAACCAGAAAGAGTGTTAACTTCGGCCTGGCCGAAGTTCATATACCCTACACACTTGTACTTAGAAATGAGACGTGGCAATGATCTAATTTTTTTCGTTTTCAATCTCAAATAGCCTGTGATGAAAGACAATATTCATGCCAAGTTTGATGAAAATATCTCTTTCGTTCTCCTGTAATCGAGTTTTATTTAATTAGTGGGCGGACCACGCCCTTTTTTGTAGTCTGTTTTGGTCAAAGACAGTTGATTTGTGAATAAAATTTCAACCTGAAATTCTTTCTACAAGCTGATAAATTGAGCTATAAGTATGAATTAATTATATATTTATTATAAAAAGTAGGCGTGGCAATGGTCCGATTTTGCCCATTTTCAATACCGATGAGTTTCTTATGATAGACAACATTCGCGCCAAATTTAATAAAAATATCTCTATTCGTTTTCCTGTAATCGAGTTTTATTTAATTAGTGGGCGGACCACGCCCATTTTTTGTGATCTGTTTTGGTCAGAGACAGTGGACTTCTGGACAAAATTTCAACTCCAAATTCGTTCTACAAGCTGAGAAATTAAGCTATAACCATGGAAGAATTTATATTCAGTATAAAAAGTAGGCGTGGTAATGGTCCGATTTTGCCCATTTTCAATACCGATGAGTTTCTAATGATAGACAATGTTTGTGCCAAGTTTGATGAAGATATCTCTATTCGTTCTCCTGTAATCGTGATTTCCACAGACGGACAGACGGACAGACAGACAGACGGACGGACATGGCTAAATCGACTCAGGAGGTCACGCTGATCAAGAATATATATACTTTTCTATACCTGTCACGCCTCCTTTAATGCGTTACAAACGGAAGCAGTAAGTGAATATACCCTATTCACTTCGTGTGTAGGGTATAAAAAGTGCCATTATGAGTTTAAAATATGTTTTCTCATAAAATATTGCACGGCAAAATTGACACCTTGTACGAAAGTAGATTTAAGTAGATTTAAATTTCTTATTTAAATTTAAGACTGCGCGTTTTTAAATGAACCAGCTATGAAATCCGGCTGCTAGACGCAGATCAGGAACACTTTGAGAAACACTGCAACCATAGCTTTTAGCATACACATACATGCAGTTGGAGAGCCGCTGAACATTATTGAAATTAGTCTGACGTCAAAAAGTTCATGCTTCTTTTGCTTTCTTCAATCGTTTATAATTCGCAATAAGTTTTTCTGGGAATGGATGATAGAAATAAAACACATAACGTATATTATTCGGTGGTCGACGCTCCATTGTCAGAAAGGGTTGGTCCTGCATCCCCTAATTGCGGGAAGGAGAACAAGATGAATCGTTTTAACAATGGCGGCATACGTCAAACCGAAGGCGGAGCTGCGCTTATCGACGGGTGAAGGCCGCGCCACTCGGAGATGAGAATATTGATCTCTTCATGAGAATCGGGGCAATGGAGCGGCCGGGTCCCGTTCGAGGGATTTGGTTGTGACCACCTTTTTGGTTATCCTAATCATTTATAACGGGTACAAGGGGATAGTTTCTTTAAATTAAGGATTTAATTTATAAATTTTTACCATTTTTAACTAGAACAGAAAACATTCATTATAATAGTTTTAGTTAGTGTGTATAGTAAACTTTTACACATTGGCATGGCGAGGGTTTTGTGGTAGGGTGGACCAAGTCCTCTATTGTGATATTTAGCAGCACGTTGTTGAGCATTTTTCAGTGATTTATATTTAAACTTTATAAGTATGTGAATATGTATTGTATGCGTGTAATAGTACACAAATACATATGTGTGTGTTTATAGTATTATACATATACACATATACAGATATGCCTATGTGTATATATGTATGTAGTACTTCAACAACAGAGCAGCAGGAAATTCGCTATTTTACAATATTTTTGCGTTGGCCTGTTCTTCATGTTGATCTCAGTGTTGTTGTTGTTATTTCGATTGCCTCGGCATTGTTGTTGTAGTTGATGTTGTTGTTATTCGCTACACAAGCACTAGTGTTTGTCATTTTGTCAATTTATCCCTTTGGGGCCAAAAACAACGCAATGCAGTTCAGTCCAACGTGGACCACATTCAGTTGTGCGTTAAATGTTTGTTGTTGTTGTCATTGCTGTTGTCGTTTCTTTGTTGTTGCTGGCTGATGGCAGCACTGTGGTAGCCGTTGCTCGTTGTTCGCATGCGACGAAATTCCATTGCTGCTTGTTTCAGGAGCTGTTGTCGATTTAATGCGATCAGCTTTGTTGCGAAAAAGGAGAGTTGCGAATGTGTGTGTGTGTGTGTGTGTATTCGTGTATGTGTGTTGTGAGTGAAAATCGGACTTTAAATATTGAGCAAATATTTAATTCAATTGAACCAGTTGGACCCAACCGGACCATTAAATTAAAGCTGCTTCAGCTTCCTTTCACAGAAACATCTGAGACTGAATCTCCTCCCTTCCTTGCCCCTTTCCCCTTCCCCCAACCGTTTGTCATTCTCACTTATGATTTACATCTGCTATTTTTGAGGATTTATAATCGGATGGCTATCAATAATGTCCTGATTGCAAGCCTGCTCTTCGTTTGCCGCTGTTGATGGCATTCGCTTGTTTTGTTGTGAAGCTTTCGGTCATCGGGGTATTTGTCAATATGTATGCCTGGGTGCCTGGGTGCCAGGGTGCCAGAGTATCCAGGGCACCAGTGTATACTTCGCCCGCTAAAATGTAATGTTTCACCGAAAAATTTGTTGATTTTCCATCATTTGTGAGACAAGCAAAAGCTGGACAGTTTTGAGTTTCATGCTGATGACTTTGCGTGGTGCCACAGTGGTTCAGAATGTACGAGTTGGAGGGGGAGGGGGTGAGAGCTCATTCAGAATGTTGAGTACTAAATCCGGCATTCTTTGTGTGTTACTAAAAGAAATCTGGTTGCGTTTCGATATTCAAAGAAAGATGCATAAAAAGGAATTGAAACTCAGCAAAAACTTCGTCTTGGAGCTACAAGAAAACCCTCTTCGGATTCCATTAAATGAAAGAATCTTCCCTCGCGATTCACACAACCGCACAACTTTCGGCAGCTTGTCCCTGAAACTGATGCATTGGCAAGTTTCTGCAACCGAAGACAGTAAAAATTGACATGCGAGCACTTTTCTAGCCTTTGCCAACTTTCAGTCTGTGGTCTCAGAACACAGAATCGCACTTTGCAATATTTGTACATATATTTCCCCCTTTTGAACCATATTTACAACTTTTATCGTAAGTGGGTTTCTCTCTATTCTTCTCTGCTTTGCGAATGTTTTCTATATTATAGCCGCATGCAGCTATTCCGCTAGCTACATTTTACAAGCAAAGTTTAATGGCGAAAATAGATTACTTCAATATTATTAACCACGAGTTCGAAGTTGTTCGCTATAAGAGACAAACTATTTAAAAACAAACTGCATACTTATTAAAATGATGAACATAAAACAAAAAATAAAAAATGCTGAATAATGGGGTGTATCTCTTTTAATCATCCGAATTAAAACACTTCATCAGTCCAGATGAGAAACATAAAAATGTAAAGACATCTACTGTTTCTCCAACCAAAAGAAATCTTCTGGCTTAATGGTTGTAACTGTATTTCCCATATCTATGTGCATCCGGTCCATCAGTATAATCCGATGGGTCGACAAAACTTCTAATCTATTTCTGTCACCAGACAAAATAAATATTCGTTGGCAGTCCCCTTGACCAACGCCAACTTAACGATGGTGATCGCAGAAGTCTCTATCTTTATCTGTATCTCTATTCCTTCTTTAGAAAGTGTTTATAAGGAATGTACAAAAACATATACAACAGCAGCTTAGGCAGGTCTTTTGTCAAGCTGGATTTCTTATTATTGAATTTCATGGTACACCCAGCAAAAGTTGAATTCTCCTCGTCAGAAGCCAAAGATTCTTGATAAACGTGAAAATGTACGTTTTGGACTTACCCATTCGTCGAATCATAAATAGTGTATATGTACGTATACTTCTAGGTACCTAGAAGTTTAAAAGCTAAGCTAAAGATATGTACTTTAGAATAAGTCCCAAACAAAGAACATAAATAAATAAGTTCGTGTATTTGAAGTAAGAATTAATAATGTGACAAGAGTATTAAATGGAATGACAATTCGTATAGCAAGTCAGTCAAAGCGACTGACTGACTGTCAAGTCAAACTGTATTTCAATGGTTTCAAGGTCGAACTTCTTAAACAATGCTTTAAAGGCTCTTGTTAAAGCGTACTGTGGTTTGCGCCAAGCTTCACGGATGCTTGAAAGTTCTTTGAGGCTTTTGACTTTGGTGATTTCTTCTACATAATAAATAGAAGATGGAGTCGTCGATTATTCTCATTCATTTTCAGGAATTGAAGAGCGAACTTACCCACGACGGCCGCCTTGACTTTGCACTCGTCGCCGTACAGCAACGACACAATCTCCGCGAATTCCAAAATATCGCTAAGGTGCCACTTGCGGTAGTGGATCCTTTGTGCCGAGACGTCGCTGGAGGCACACATCTGCCGCAGCTTTCGAACGCTATCGCGCGTGTTCTCCGAGGCATCTAGCATCCGATCCACGAGCCACCTCAGACGTGCTACCTTTCGCTTTTCCGAACGTCGGCATCGCTGCAGGCGCTTGTTGAAGACACGCTTCGTCATAAACCTTTCCTGTTTCTTAATTCCGGTCAAACATTTTGCGAATACATTCGCAATTTTCCCTACAAAGCGCCGTCCACAGTAATGGCATGACTTCCAAATGTCATAGTCAATCTTCAGACTGCACACGATTAAGTCCAATTGAACTTTGAATTCAGTCTGTGGCACTGCAAGAGAATGAAAGGCTTTGTACTCAAATGCCGAATATATAACTAAACAATTAGGTTTTCTTACCGCTTAAATGATTAGTTGGAGGCATCGCTGTTCTTATTGCTATAAATACATTCACAAATTCCAAACTAAAAAACCAACCCAGGCCTCCTCCGATTGCAAAACTAAAAAAAAATTTCTAATGCAGGGTTACCAACATTACGCATTGATTACAACATTGATTTGTCACATTAGTAACACCAGGGTCCGGCCAGACCCTACTATTTTACTCATAGTTTCTTAGAAAAAAGTTAGATATGTAATTTTATTTATATTATGTAAGTTTATTTACATAATATAAATAAATTGTACCCGCCGGATTTCTCATTTGTGCAGTTGAAGCATGTGTATACACCTTTCTAATGTTGCTGGCACACAGGATTCCCTCTCTTTTCACAAAAGAAGCGAGATTTGATTTTTATATGGATTATCTACATTCCATTGGTTTATTTTATATTTAGCGTAACCATTTGTTTCCGATGTATAATAAACCGGATGCTAGGGGTAAAAAATTTCTTAAACACTTCAATTGGCACGGAATTTTTTGGAGTCGGGCCCCAACTGGATCTTATAATGTTGAGTTCTAATACGATCAGTTGGTGGTGGTGATTTGCACCACTTGGTCCCATCTTTTCTGAAAAAGCTTTGAAGTGAAAGCGTCCTGGCATATGGCTGCATTCCATCTTCCTGGTCAGTGTCTCTCTCTAACTGCATCTTTAACTCTTGCTCTTGCTCAAGGTCTGAGGCATCATCTTCATCTGGTATATAATCACTAGCACCAACATCATCATCAGCAAAAATGTCAGCTTCTTCTTCTCGTTCTCGTTGTAATTCGGTTGCCAGGGCCTCCGCGACCCGATTATAGAATGCAGCATCAGAACGTAAATCAGAAAATCAGCATTCTATAAATCATATCATTTTCATCAAATCCATATTCAATACCTTCCATGTTTACTAAACACAAAACCAATTACCTTCAACACAATGCAATGAGTATCAAAATATGACTGAAGTTCAATTGCTACACTTTTATCTCATAGACGAAGAAAACATATTGAACTCACAAAAAATAACAGTAAATATTTAGCTGTTGTCAACGAAGTGTGCAATTGTTGCTGAAATGATTGTGATTGTTGTTTAAATAAATAACAGTACATTTTTCACTGGTTTCAGAGTTCTGCAAGAACAACAACGTATGTATGTGGATCTAGCTGGACCCAGGAGTTACGAATATGACATAAAATAGCAAATGTCAAATAACTAACCTCACCGCATATTTTATAAACTTAATTCTTTTGGAAATAGTGAAAACATAGTAGTTTAAGGATATCATGAAATATGGTGAGCATATCTTAATAAATGACAAAAGAAAAATGCTAAAATATTTGAAAAGGGTCTGGCCAGACTCTGGTGTGTCCATAAGGCTTAAATACATTTTATAATTAACCATAAAGACAAGAGGTGCCATATTCACAGCCTTATTCCCAGAGTCAAGCCTGAATCAAAATAGAGAAATCCAGATGCACGTCGTCTATGGCGTCTATGGCCAAAATTGGACGCAAAAAAACGAGTAGAACACGAACAGCTGATGACGAGTAGATCCGTATGCTGTATGGTTATTACGGAAGCAGTCATTCGATCAGTTACGTTTACTCCTTTTGAGCAGTCTTTCACAATTCTTATCTTACTGACGTATTCGTAATGATTCGTTACGTCTGCATTCGTCTATTTCGGTTGAGGCTTAAGACAATACTCGTCTCTCTAGAGTCACGAAGTCGTAGTCGAGGTATTCCAAGAATCACGAAACTCGTCTCGTCTTCTATTACGGTATGTTGCGTTCACGGCCATTATAATGCGTCAAGATTTATTTGATATCCTATTGATATTTTGATTATTATATTATTGGAAATTATATATACATACATATATTTGATGATTTCCAAGCTTATAAACATTGACGCTTAATAACATTTCAATAACATTGGAATACTTAATATTTTTATATTTAAGTGGAAACACATCAATAATAAACTTAATGAATCGGAAAAAAGTATTAAAAAGCTGAAATTGCGTTTCCTCGAAAATGATAAGATTATCGCTTAAATATTATAAAACATAAATGGACGATATTTTTACTATCTTTATAAGAGTGCTTTATATCAATCTGATATGTGCTATAGTTTAGGAGATATAGGCGGTTACATTTCCAAGTTCAACCTGGAACCGGAAGAGATCACCACTTTAAGTGTTGTTGTTGGGGTCAGACTCGATACCTTCAAAATTTTCTATGCAGAAGGGAAAAAAAAGAACTAAAATTATAAAAAAACGTTTTGACTACAATTGCATTTATTTCAAACTACAATAAGGACAACAATAACGTACATCGTTTTTAAATTATTATTTTAGACTGATTATTTTTACCATTATCAAAATATTCAAGGAAATCTGAGTGCATTTCACAAGAACATAAATTAATTAAGCAAACACAAAGAAATGGTGCATTGAATTTCAAATTAACTCCAATATTCATATACATAATATTAATAAAATATCGGAATGTCGGAAGCGACATTTCCGGATTATTAGACAAGATTATTCCAGAGTTTATAAAAAAAGCACCAAATAGTAGTGCATTCCAATGTGTAAACATCATTTAATTGGGAAGCTGGCGTGGGCGCTTGCATGATGAACCGCTTTGCTTTGAATGTCGTTGAGCGTCGATCGAACCAAATCGTCGCTGAACTTTTTCACCAGCTCCATGGCATCCCGTTCGTTGATTTCTACTAACGAAGCAGCTAAGAATTGGCCAAATGCTTTATACTTCTCTTGTCGAAGCCCAGGGAACTCTATCCGCGGTTCACTGTTCTGCATCGAAGCCGAAGTGCCGTTGTTCTCCTGCGTTTGATCACGGCGCGGCCGGCCTCGTTTACGCTTCGTTGATATTGTGGCCATGTGGAATCTTCGGTACTTTAATTGTGATGTTTGATTTTTCACCCACAATATCATATATTCCAGGTTACTTTACGCAATATGACTGAATTCTGCACTTTCCTCTCATGGAAGAGACACAGAAGTACGCTTGCTAATATGGAGTTGCAGTTCTTTAAAAGATAGCATCCAACTTCATTGCATAACTTGTCAAATGGCCAGGTCACACGACCATTCAATGGAGAGGCGTGAATGAACAGTTATTGTTCCCTTCTTCTTTTTGTGCGGTTAGTGGTCAGATGGCCCATGATACACGACTCATCATTATGCGTGCATAACTCGCGCTGATTGGTTGATTTCAAAAGTGGAACAACTGGCGATTCACATGGTCATCAGTTCTGCAGCGAAAATGGTGGCTGCTTCACGATCGTCGGCCCATGTTGGACTAAGCCTCTTGAGCCTCGTGTGCGTGCAAGCGGTTGAGTGTGTTTGAACGTGTCAGCAGTAGCAGAGCATGGTTTAATTTTGGTTGTGTATGAAGCGGAGGATTTTTACTATTCTACCTGGCATGCATGCGTAACTAAAAGAACAATTAAACAAATTGTTTCGAAACAAAGAAAATTAACCTGAATTAGATTATTTATTTAAATCATACAATATCATAGAATACAATATTATAGAATAAGATAAAGAAAAAACAACATGAAATACAACCGGTCCGGCTTTTAAATACGTTTTCTATTGCTACCTGGACGCATGTTCTCTTCTTATGGCTGCCATGCATAACAACAAAAAATGAGAAGGCAACAGGTAAGGAATATTTTTAGACCGCGCTTCGAATACTGTATGCATGTGTTCGAGAGTGGTTCCATTTTCTGCAATCAACCAATCACAGCGAGCGAGTCTGGTCGCAAGAGGCCTAGTCTGACATCGGCCAATGATGCCGTTGAATATTTTATGACCTCCTTCAAAAGTATTGCATAAGGCGGTGTGTAAGCAACTTAAAGAATACTGATCACATGTTACAATAGTGACGTCATTCCATTGTCAAAAAATACCTGAATGCCTAATTTTGTGGCCTATCATTTCCGCCATTTTACTTCGTTTAATTGGAGTTTCGAGGTGTTAAATATTTTATTTCAAATACTTATAAACACGATTACAGCGAAGTATCTTTCCAAGACAAAACATTAAGAAAATCTAACATTGAATTCGATTTCACACCGATTCGAGCGCAAAATACACCAGTGAAATCTGTAAGTATGACGATTCTTCAGTATATTTACATGTCCCAGTATGTCTGCCTCTCCGAGTCCGTGTGTCTGATGCTATGATAGTTAGTTGGTGTAAAATTACATTTGAATCGTTCGGGTGTGAAGGCGTTACGTAGTCACTGCGGGTGAATCCCGCCAGACCAGGTGTAGAAATACAAATGGTGGCTTAACTTGAGTTCCGCAGTATCCAGTTTTGTTCACACCGACACTTCTTGCAGCTGTCATTAACCCACATGAGTGTCGCAATACCAAGAAAGTAGACTTTCTGAGCTTCTAGACACATTTTTATCACCAGCATCGGTGCAGTTTTTTAAGAGAAAACGTATTGTAAAGCTCACAAATTTCACTAGTCTAGTGTTTGTCCATTATACCAAATCGCACGAATTTTCATGACAACATGAGCTCTAAACTAGTAAAGTACTAAAATTTCTCCGACTCAAGTATCGACGTTTACTTGGAAATACAAAGTAAAAGTCTGTCTGTCAAAGTAAAAGTCCATAATATCCCGTTCAACGATAATTCATATTATTGCTTGAGTATAAAAAGCAGGGTTCGGAAAACGCTTCTTCATCGATCGTTCAACTAATGTCCTTCACTGAGGATAAGAATATGTATTTCCCATCCTCATTGATAAATATCTTTTTCCATCCAATTTCAAAAAATACATATCGCTCATGTTCAAAATAATTTCCATCTTCCAACAAAACTGTCGGTTGGGATGAGAAAAATTCATATCTTCAAGTATTTCGATCGCGCAAGTTGAAAAACTGCGGTTCTTGACGAAGGGCGATCGCAGAAGATGACAAAACTTCGGCTTCCGTGCCAAAGCGATCGTCGGTGATGAAAAAAGGCTGCACAGGCAAAGAATCGGTGTTTGAAAAAGAAAGTATGTAATTCCAACGCAGAGATCGAAGAAAGCAGCGCAGCGGCGTTGAACAGCTGTTTTTGTTGGTTTTTGGTTGGTTCGCTTCCCGGCAGAGACACTTGAAGGCGTGAAGATAAAGTTTTGTTGTGTTTTGTATGAATATGTTTTTGTTGGATTTGTTAAACGATGATTAAAAAATACTTTTGCGCGATGTAAAATATGAATATTGTATGCAAAAAATGGTTTTCCAAGTGATTTTAATATACAGTCAGCGTCAAAAGATGGTATACAGTTGAAAAGGACACATTTGATTGATCATATCTTTGTTCGCAACAAAAATATTCGAAACGTATTTCTATCTTTGGAAAGCTTATTTTATTACTAATATTTTGATATGTTAACAAGTACAGTAGTAATGTTAACAAAGTATATTAATATTAATGTACATTTACATACATTACATGTACACATAATGTACATTACATTTTAAATAAACGCCAAGAACTCATTTTTACGCATCAAAAAAAGTGTACAGCTTTGAAAATAACGTCTTGTAAGTTTCATTTAACGGTTTAAATACGGTTGTTGTTGTTCTCTTTTTTTGTCAGTGAAATATTCCTTTAAATATCATGTTCCGTTTCAAAGAAATTTTAAACATGAACCAACAACTGCGAGCTTGTGGTAAAATTACTAAAGAAGGCGAATCACTGAAGAAAAGAGGCAAATCGTTGGAAGGTGAGATTTTTCTCTGCTGAGAGCGCTGTCCAAATCGCTGAGCAGCACTAGAAGAGAGGGAGCCAGCGTGAGTGGCAGTACCATTCGCTGCGATGTACATTATAACGGACTGCAGTAGGGTTACCAGAAGGAAGCCGTAGTTTCGACAAGAAATCAAAAGCGCCGATTCGATTTCGGTAAAAATTACTAAAGAATGGAATTTTCTTTTTGGAAAAATGCACTTTTAGCTAATATTTTCTGTAAAATTCATTTCTCAATAAATTGTTTTTTAAATTTAGGAATAAAACACAAGTTAATTTTATTTTCGACCTTTTTATTTTATTTTTATTTTTATTTTGGGATCGTTTTTTTGTGAGGGATGTAAATAAGGTTGTTCGTTCGAGAGATGAATTACGAACCTTGATAAAAAGTTATCACTACAGGTTCGTCAAGTATTATAATTTAAACCGTAAGCCGGAGAGTTGGCCTCTTAATTTTAATTATTAATTTAATTAATCGGCTGATATGGCCAAAAAGTGGCGCTGTTTTTGCTAAGCGCACTTCTTATTGTGACCCTTAGAAAGTGTAGTCAAGTAAATTTAACCCAGGAATTCAGGTACATCACTGTTTGCATATTAAAGTTTCTTGACAGAGCAAACATTGTTTGTTAAAAGTGCGTTTCCTGAAAGCAGGTCAGACTTTGAAAGGCGTAGCTGAGTAACTCGAATGCATTCGTCGTTCCTTGTTTTCTAGCGCTTGACTCTTAAACTCCAAGAGACACACACATACAAACAGCTATCCACCCAGATGGTAATCGTGGCGAACAGAAGAGTTGAAAACTTGAACTCTGCCAGGGTTGCCAGGGTTGCTTCTGATGCCGTCCTTGCTGCTGCTGGAAGTCCTTCACTACACAGCTAATGATACAATAATGCACAAAAGAAATTCAAAGAACCGGCACATAAACTGAATACCAGAGCGAGATGGATACATTGAGGCAGTGAAGAAATGGAAGGAGTCGGATAGAAAGTGTGTTTGCCACAAATGCTAAGAATGTTCTTTTTAAAAGTAGCTCCTGGTGATGGAAGCTGCTCCTTGATACATGAGTATGTGTGGATGTATGATGTGTGTGGGTGTGCGTGTGTGTGTTTTCAACAATAACATAAGAAAGGGAGTGCTTCTCCGTACGAGCCCACATCATGTTGAGTGGTACTCGTCGCGTTTACGGAGCCATTATAACAAATGGCTAAGGAGCTTGAATGTGGCTAGAATAATGGCTCGCAAAGTGAGCCAAGAACTAGATGCAAACTAATTCATCTCGAGAGAAGCTCGAACTCGCTCTCGACGGCTGCTTCTGGCAGGATGAAGCAAAAGCAACCGGAGCAAAAGCAGCATCCGAATAGAAGCATCTCCTTGATTAGAGGGCATTAATTAAGAGTACAGAGTCTGTTACGGGAAAGAGAGGAAGAGAATAACTCTTAATAGGGCAGGATCGAGTGTAGAGCTTAAGATAAGAAAGCAGTTTAAAGAATCAAAGAAGTGGGTACTATTCTGAGAACACTTTTCTCTTATCCTCTCTCGATAAATAAATAATAATAAACTCAAAAATTACTCCAATGCATTCACAGTGAATATTAGGCAACAAACTCGCACATCCTCATTATGGTTATTTTCTGCGCTCCTCGCTTTTATCCTCAATCCATTCATGCTGAATAATTTGCCATGCGAGAATGTGACGAAGGATGGGTAAATAGCCATCGTATTGACATTAAATCCTTTGACTGGCGTTCAGCTGGCAGATGATTAATTTAAGGAGTTCCTTGTGCTCTCCTTACCACCATTTATCAGTACACACGCTGAGCTTAGAAGAGGAACCGAGGAAATGTCAGCTTCGTAAAGCTTTTCTGAGATTTTGAGCTGAATGTTTAAATATTCGTATTAAGATATTCAAATTAATACCAATACCAATTATTTTAAAGCTGAAATTTTGTCTCAGCACACACACAGAAGCTGAAGAATACTTCTGCACACACGCTTTCCTCTACATTTAATCACTAACACAAACATAGTATATATTTTATAAGGAATTCCATCGTGGAAATATCTTGAATTTTATCCTCGATTTTAATTTCTTTTTGAAAAATCTTTAATAAAAATCTTTTTCGTTTTTAGCTTTGCGTTTCAAGTAATGCACCGATTTTCAGACGGAGAGGATTTCTGAAGGAAACACAGAAACGAAAGCGTTCATCAGTTTTGAAATAATCTCAATATTTTTGAAGTTCAAGTGCACAGATTTGCCCAGCACGCAACACGCTTTTTTCGTTGACTTTCTGAAAACTTTACAAGGCAGACAGAACTTCACAAGTTTTTCCCATCTGAGCAACGCTTTTGTTACTAGAGTGTTACTAGAGTCCTTTCACAGTCCACAGGAAAACTTTTCTGCCATGTGTTCTCCGGTTGAGTTACTGCAACAGAAGGAGGTGTTGGATCGACAGATTCGCCAGCACATTCAATCCCCACCAAATCCACGGTGGGTCCTTCCGCCGCGGTCGGTTAAAATATTAAAAAAATGGCTATACGGCCATCGATTGTATGCATACCCAACAACTAATGAGAAAGTGACACTTTCGAAAAAAACAAACTTAACGGTTTTACAGATTGGTAACTGGTTCTCTAATGCTCGACGTCGTGTTCTGCCCGCGATGTTACGACGGGAGGGAAAGAATCCACTACTTTTTACTAAGTCCCGTGGCAGGAAACGAGAGACTTCACTGAATACAACTGACGCTGGTCCGAACGTAATCACAAGAAGTCGGGCTTCAGAAGTGGTGGTTGGTACTTCCGGAGAAATTGAGGGCGAGGGAGTTCGCGATGGCGTCGCTCCCGGACATTATTTTGTGCAAACTTCTGGAGGCCAAGTCATTAAAGTCGAGCCTGATGTGCACTACGATGATGGCGTTATTTACAGATCAGAGGATGACATGATTGTGTCTGACCCATGTGAAGCACACAGAGAAGAGGAAGTGAAGTGTGACAACTCCGATGCTTGGCCAAGTCTAATAAAAACCGAGGAAGTAACAGCGACCACCCCGTCCCCATCTAATGCCACATGCAGGACCTCAACTGTAGTCACTTGGAACGTTGCTAATAACAACATCAACAGCAACCATCATAACAGTCAGATCACCAATAATAACAACACAAACAATCTGATGAATAACAATACAGCTACATCGACAGTGCAGGAAAACCAACCAGGAACTCATCTTGTGGAAGGCGTTACACGAGACGATCGAGAAAACTTTGAAATTCTTTACTTGTTGGTAGATAGTACAGCTGCGGTTCGTCAGCGTGAAAAGAACAGGAAGAGGAGGAGTACGTAAATATGCTTGCCGATGGAATTGTCGTCGAAAAATCGTTACAACTCAACTTCATGCTGAACACCATCAAAGAGATTCACTTACTATATTTATTCTTACCATACTAAGATTTATTATACTTTCCCATAAAATCCATTTAACCGCATTTGCTTCATGATACATATTTGTATTTTGATAAACGAAAATATTTCCCAAAATTTCATTTTGATTTGTTGTTGTTGAAAACTCTGCTTTATTGCTGTGAAACTGCTTGAGGATGCTGCAGTCGAGTGTTTGGCGAAGTTTCACAGCAATAAAGCAGAGTTTTCAAGAAAAAACAGCGGCACCCAATTTTTTCCATGTTTACAAATTCACTGAGAGCGTTCACTATTGTTGGCTGCCAAACAAAGACTGAACAACGTAGCGTCGTCAAACTTCAAACTTAAGCTTTATAAAGTTGGTACTCTCTACCATAGTCATTAGTTAGTCCGTTATGACTAACTACATTTGTTTTTCCTTTTCTATGGTGTAATTAATTTCTTAGCTTATTAACATTAAACTCAATTTTAGTACAATTTTGTATTGTGGTATAATTTTTGTTTGAGAATTAATGAAGTAGGCGGATTTACTCCTGATTGATTTAGCTGTCCTGCGTTGCATGTGTTTTTTTAGATTTGCAGATTTTAATTATAAATTTCGATGTAAAATATTTCACTTTTTTGGTGTAGCATGATAGAAAATTTATGTATTTTGTAGTATCATATTTTAGTCTATTTTATTGCCATAAATTCGTAGTGAAATTTCTTAGTATACTGGCGTTATGTATAAAAGTACGTATAATTAAAACTTTCAAAACTTCAACTTTGATGTCTGTAACTAGGTGTACATATGTATGTAATTATAATATGTAGTTACTTTGAAAATTATTTTTTTTCCCTAAGCAGAACTCTAAAGTTTATATTTGTACTTATTATAAGTGTACTTGGAAATTCCAAGGAATACACATCCTAGACTGGTTGATTGGTTGTACAGCCGTGACTGTTCTTCTATGCCACGTGTACGAAAAATCCACAAGATCAGTTGGAGGTCGTAAAATTGCTGTCCGTAGGCGATCTTCGATCTGGTGTAATCTTATCCAGCCTTCTTTAACGTATGGAATTCGTTATGCCCCGCTTTAGATGTTGTTGTTTCCAAACTGACTCCTTATATTTTTGCTAAAAAAGCACAAAATGATATTTAAGTATAATAGTTCGCTTATTGTTATCGTCCTGCTGTTTGTTCTTCTTCTGGGTATGAAAAACAAAGGATGCTGTGGTTGTCAGAATGGAAGCGAAGTTAGGAGGATGAGTGTATTTACTGTATTCGAAGGTATGATAGCTGAAGGTACCACATCTACGGTTATTTAAGGTGATTTAGCAAAAGTAGGGAGGAACTGTGAGCACGGATAGTATATCATTTATTACAACTTCAAGCTCTAGCATAAGAGAATAGCTAGTCTATATTCTATCGAAGCTCGGAGCATGACACTAAAGACAATTTAATAAAGGGAAGAGAATCTTCTGTGTCGCGGGAGCATAGTAAAATATGGGTTACAAGAAGGTTCTGTTTTGTTTCAAAGGAATAATACACTGCTTATTAGATACGTGATCTACATTCTGATGTAATTTCACTCTGAATTTATTGTTTCTTCAAGTATCGTGAAATAAATGAAGCTACTAAAATACAAACCACGGGTCTATTTTTATTGTATGCTAATCGAAGCGATTCAATTTTATAATATGACCAACATTATCTTCATTCAGCAATGAAACATGACCCAAAAGGATATTTGATTTCAACAAAACGACTGCAAAATAATTTCTCTTCAAATGTGAATTTGAATATTTTCAACAAAAGGTAACTAAATCTTTTATAGAAATTAAATGCCGAGTGTTTTTTATAAAGTGCTTTCGCATAAACATTTAGCAGCTACATTATTGTAGACAAATCTTTATTTATCATTCAAATTAAACTGTAGACAGAAGTGCCCACAGACTCATACATACACGCACCGGTACGCACGCATACTTACACCCCTACTCACACATACACACACCCACATACACATACGAGCACAGCTGCGTAAAATTCTGCTACAATATTTTGCTGCTATTTTAATTGGAGCTTTTTAACTATTTTCTGTCAACTACGCAAGTGCAACTTTTACGAAACTATGCAAAACTTGAGAAACCCGGTTTTAGATGTAGTTAAGCATTTATTTGTTGTTGTGATTGCGGATGTTTACGCATATGAGTTGTTTTTATTATAGACGTTGTCTATGGAGTTGAATGTTTTTAAATTAGTGAATAGCGAATATTAGTTTTTCGTCATTGCTTTAGTAAAAGTTTTCGGTTTGTGTTGTTTCTATATCTAGAGTACGAGTGATAGTATGGTTATAAGTGACAAACTCTACTTTCATCTGAAGCCATGACAACAACCTTCACCGCGGTGCCAGGATTTTGAAACCTTTTCGAGAACGCAAATGAAAAGCGATTGAGTTTGTATGCAAAGCCTGCTGAATCGTTTTGCGTCTACTGGTCGTTGGAATAGCATTAATTGAAAATAAAACATAAATTAACATTGCGCGAAATTGTCCGTAACAATCCACCAGAGTCCCCATTAATTACGAAACACCGACCGAGTTCAAACCTCAACTTCTCAATTTTAAAACTTGTCAAAAACTTTGCCTTCAGAAAAACTACTTCAAATGAAAAAAAACTTTGAGAACAAAAACCAAACTAAGTTGGCTGTGAATTTGTTGAATTATCAAGAACAGTCCAGAATGGGTCCAGCGCGGTTAGAACAATAATAGAAATCTAAAAACTAGGTACATAATGGTACTATTTTTATTTAATAACTAACTTTCCTTTCTTTAATTTAAAGGTATCAAAGCCAACCGAAGAGTAACTACAATCGGCTCAAAAGTGTTGCCGAACTTTGATTCCAGCCTGCGTTGCCAGAATAGAGAATTCTTAATTCTAAAACCTAAACACTTAAAAAAACTTTCAATTCGTTAAAGATTCGTTCTGCCTTTGAACTAATTTTTGGACTTATCATCTTTCTTTCTTTCTCATCTTTCTCCTTCCGACATCCACTTCATTTTATTCAAGTTAATATAAACCCACTCAATTAATCTCTATTCTCAGCATCTCTCATCTTCTTGTTTGAAGTTTTGTGATTTCTCTTTTAATGAGCATACTTTGGTTAATATAAACTAGAAGTAACTTAAGAAATCTCAAAAATCTCAACTTAAGTATTTCGAAGCGGCAACAGTACAGCAACAGCAACAACACCAACAACAACTAGTTATGTAAGCTTTTCCAACCAGAAATTATTTCTGCTTTTTCTACTGAACACTTGTGATGAGAACCCGATTCTTCTGAGGATGGAAGTGAAGTCATTTCAGCAAGAGAAGAAGTGAATCTGCTCAAGAATCTAGACAGGAATAAAGTTGGATGGTATGCTTTTTAATTTCAATTTAACTTACTTTAAATTATACTCATCATTAATAAATAAATAACAAATAGATTTAAGCCTTAATTAGATTAAATAATTACTCTAAGTATTATCTTATTAATAAATCTCTATTTTATGAATTATACTTATTAATTTCATTACTTCATATGCTTGGCTCAGACTAATCCTTCGCTCCTTCGTTCAATCATTGTTCTTCGTCCACACTTAATTGCATTGGCCAGACATTTCCTCTTCCGGAATTATATTCGAGGTGTGTGCTTAGACAATGCTGTGTATAAAAAAAACAAAGCAATCCATTATAGTATTTTAAATAAAATCAGTTTAAACTGAATGAACAAGAAAAGTTGTTTCTTTCGATGGCAAAGCATAGTAAAATAAAATAAAATATAGCCAAAAAGTGATGAAATTTTAGAAAGCTTATAATGATTGATTTAGAAACATATTGCAATTTTGCCAGAAAGCAATATTCGTACTAATACAATAACTTACCTTTAGTGCTTCAATTAGAGATGCTAAAAATGAAATCTCTCAAGTTTTGTATTAATTCCTTTCCATTGACGCAAAAAGTTGATTCGTTTGAGAAATAGTTTTTTCTATGCATTGAAATTGTTCTCCAGTTTAAAAAGTATTCGAATTTTTTAAAAAATAACCTGTTGAAAAATCTCGAACCTACGTTTTTTGCTCGAACACTGTTCTTTGTCCGATGGAAATGATGCTGTCACTGTATTAGGGGCACTGACACTATAGTCTTCGTCGGCTGTAGTTTCGGCAATGGTTTCATTTGTTCTGAAACAAAGAGAAGACTTCTTTAAAAGTTCAATCGCATTCAACAACTTACATTCGGCAGCACTGAACATCTTCAAGGAATCTCATATCGTTGAGGTTGATCTCGATTTTGAAAAATATATAAAAACTACTTCTAATGATAAGAAAATGGACTGCAAATTCGAATGAACACTGGCGAATCCATCGGTGGCAAACACGGTTGTAGTTGTTCACTACAATCTTCGTCAATTTCGGCTTAATTCGCAATAATGAGCTCTTTTGTTCTGAAACAAAATGTAACAGTAATGTAACATACCCTTAAATTGGCTATAAATTGCTGTGTTTTATCAATAAGAGTACTTTGGACATTGTAACATAACTAGTACAAACTGTGCACAATAAAAATAAAATAAAATATAACGGGTCAATATTATTATCACATTGTTTTCTGTACCAAAAGATTATTGTTGAAAAAAATTTCAAACCGTTCAAAAACTGTTTTCTACCAAAGCCAGAAACTATTTAAACCCAACAAACCCCATAAATGGGGTTATAAAATATACATATCTACTATGTGGTTCTTCGGGATTCGCTTATAAAATTGAGCCAGAAACTGGAAAAGAAAATGTTATTGAGAGTAATGAACCTGACTTAGGCGCATCTTCAAATGTAGTCGTGAGACTGGCGCGAATCATTCCCAGAAATCAAAACTTTCAACTATATTTCGACAACTATTTTACTTCTTTGCCTCTCCTCGCCTATTTAGCTAAAGAAGGAATTTTTAGCGTAGGAACGATAAGAAGAAATCGAATTCAAAACTGTAAACTTCCGGCTGAAAAGGAAATGATAAAGAACAATAGAGGATCTTCTGTAGAGTTTGTTTGTAGCGTCGAAGGAATTGATATTGCAACAGTCTCATGGAAAGACAACAGAATTGTAAATCTGGCTTCTACTTTCATTGGTGAAATCCCAAAACGTACAGTAAAGAGGTACGACAAAGCTCAAAAAAAGTATATTGAAATAGAACGTCCCTCCATTTTTGGCAATATAATGCGTACATGGGAGGTGTAGATCTCGCTATTATGGGAAGATACAAAATTCAGCTTCCCAGCAAAACGTGGCAAGTTCGATTATTTTGCCACTTTTTAGATTTAGTAATGGCGAACTCATGGCTATTGTACAAAAAGAACTGTGCAGCTAATAAAACAGACAAATTGTTACTTTCTGCAGAATTTCGTCTGCAGATTGCTGAAACGCTTTTAAAGCTCGATACCAAGTTTTTTAAAAATTTTTTAATAAATATGTGTTTTTATTTTAGTAATAGTAATAGAAAAATAACTATTTGCACTTAAAATGACATGTTGCCCGGTAAAGGGTTAAAAGTTCAATCGCATAACAACAACTTACCTTCGGCAGCACTGAACATCTTCAAGGAATCTCATATCGTCGAGCTACCGCCGCCGATTTCTTTTTTGGAAAAGACATTAATGCTTCAATTAGAGCTGCCTTCACCATCTCAAATTTGGTTTTAATTATTTTCCATTGGCTCAGAAAGTTGATTCGTTTGAAGCAGTATTTTCTATGAAATGCAATTGTTCGCTAGTTTAAAAGAATTTTTTATTTCAACTAACCAATGAATACGAACAGAGACAACGCAGTCAGACTTCGATGAATTTTAAGGCCGCTTTCTCCATCCGAGTGACTGTGTATGTTTTCTCTTATTTATTCTATTGTGGAACAATCATACACCCTCATCGTGCCTCATTCTTTTTTTTTTTGGATTTTTTTTACTTTTCCACGTTCTTCTGACAAAACAAACAAACAGCAGAAAACATCAAAAGGTGCATCTCTCCGAATCGCTCCAAGTCGTCGCAAAACTTAGCAGTAGTTGAAGAAATAGCAGCTTTATTGTTTGAGCCATGATTTTAATGAGTTATAGTAACTGACTTAATAAACTTTGTAGCCATTTTTAACTTTGAGATCTAATTTTAATTTTTATTTAAATTTTATGTTCGTTTTTTATTTCAAATCCTCGGAATTGAATACGGAAACGAATTTTAAATTTGTGAGACTAGACTCCATCTCATGAAACATTAATACGGATACTCGTACACTTCTTCTCGTTTCCTTTTTCTGTGTCATTCATCAGCGACACGTTGGTTCGCGATGATGATGATGTTGGCGTTGATGAACCCAATGAAAAGAGGAGGTCAGCAGCAAACAGAAGCACCACCTCATTATTTCTTGCTCTCTGGTCTCTGCATCACCTTAAATGTTGGGACTTTCGCTTTGCTTTAGTTTTCACTTTATACATGTTCGCGTGTTTGTTTTTGAGCAGACCTCCTTCTATTCCGCATGCTATTTATCATCATGTTTCGTGTCTCTCCCTGTCTTTGTTGCGCTTTTGAGGACTTTTTAATTCATAGCAAACACCCGGGTGACAAAGGGTTCTGCTGGAAGCATCTCTGTGGATGTCACAAGTTGAGGTCAACCTTTAAAAAACCCCATACCAGAAATAAAAGAGATTCACTTCCTAAGAGAGAGAATATGAGAATGAAAACGACCAGAAAGAGTGTTAACTTCGGCCTGGCCGAAGTTCATATACCCTACACACGTTCACTTAAAAATGAGGTGTTGCAATGGTCTAATTTTCTTCCTTTTCAATCTCAAATAGCCTGTGATGACAGAGAATATTCGTGCCAAATTTGATGAAAATATCTCGGCTCGTTCTCCTGTAATCGAGTTTTATTGAATTAGTGGGCGGACCCATTTTTGGTGATCTGTTTCGGTCAGAAACAGTATACTTCTGGACAAAATTTTAACCGCAAATTCGTTCTACAAGCTGAGAAATTAAGCTATAAGCATGGATAAATTTATATTCACTATAAAAAGTAGACATGGTAATGGTCCGATTTTGCCCATTTTCAATACTGATGAGTTTCTAATGATAGAAATGCCAAGATTCGTGCCAAGTTACTATTCGTTCTCTTGTAATCGTGATTTCCACTGACAGACAGACAGACAGACGGACAGACAGACGGACATGGCTAAATCGACTCAGGAAGTCACGCTGATCAAGAATATATATACTTTTCTATACCTGCCACGCCTCCTTTAATGCGTTACAAACGGAAGCAGTAACTGAATATAACCTATTCATTTCTTGCGTAGGGTATAATGAATAGCTCAGGTACGATACACGAAAATAGACTTTTAAATGGGATCTTAAAGCGAATGAGGATACTGTATACGAGTAGATCTGAAGTACTTCTGCAGCATACAATTTAGGAGTTCTTTAAACTATCTTCATTTCTAGGTTCTAGCCTTAAAAAACTCTTACCAGGTATGCAGACATTACATTTTGTTTTGAAGACTTTGTTTTCCGTTATTGGAATTGAATCCATAGTTCCAATGTGGGCAAGATGTATAGTTCCAATATGGGCGTGGTCAGCAATGCTGGGAGATTGTTCGGTGTTTATTCTAGATATATATTATATATATTTATGTATATAACATAGTAATTCTCGACTGATAATCACTTTTTAAAAATTCGAAATAAAAACGAAAGGCAATAAAGCAGTCCAATAGTATTCAAATTTACCATTTTAAGATTTTGCGAAAACAAATTCATTCATTAGTTGAGAAGAAGATGTCCATAACAATTTTCAGTCGGTGGCCTTGACAGGTATTTTATTTATTTTCTATATCTTAGACACGTATTATAGTCACGTATTCTGGTAAATAGCTCATAGATTGTAAGTTCTTTTAGTTATCAGTTTAATTATCACAGTCAGTTGTTACTTTATGTGTTTAATTTATTTATTATATTTATAAAGAGTAATCGGAAAATCCGGTGGCTTTTGTTTAAGTGGCTTTAATATGAGTTTAATTATTGGATTCATATTCAGTGAAATATAGAGCATGTTATTTTAATTTTCATTCATAAAAGAAATATATATTGAAATATGCGTGGGATATAAAATCCGGTATTCAATTCTTATTTACAGCTGAACGAGATTTACATTCTTTCAGCTTTTTTTATATACTTAAGTTTAAGTTTATAAATTTTAAGAGTGTGTAAGTTTCAGCTGCTCGCTTTGAAGGTCACTTTCTAGTCCGTTCTTTGCGTTTGTCGTGAAGTTTAGAGTTGAGTTGGCCTCATTTCTCAAACTATAGTTTATGGTGTTCCTATCAAAGCGAATGATTTTTATTGGCGAATGGAAATCAATTCAAGTAGGAATCGTGCCGAATTGCATAGGTTAAGGCTTCCGTTTGCGTGGTCAACGTTTCTGGGAAAATGGCTCCAAAAGTTTTCCAATTGGCAGCAATCAATGCCGTTCATTCACATTGCAATTTCTTGGAAACCTTCTACGACTTTATTTGAAATTACATCCGTTTCTGGATGCGATTCTTGTACGTGAGTATAGATCATTTCATATCAACGTTGAATTTATCACAGATGCTGAGAAGAATACAAAAATATTTAGAACAACGGCTGCAAAAAATGTTTGAGGTAACCGTATTGAAAGGAGAGTTCACTATAAAACTACAGAGCAAGTTATTGGGATGTAATACGCATTGAATTCGCTCTTGGATAGGAACCTGCTACTTTCTAGATTTGAAAAGAAATCAGCAATTGATAATAATTTAAAACATGAGCTCGAGTGGATTAAATTGATCTGATCATTATTTGAGGACATTTTATTTACGTAGCCCTACATGGTTATGGATTTGGTGATTTCTTCTACATAATAAATACAAAATGGAGTCGTTGCTTATTCATTCAGTTTCAGAATTTAGAAGAGCCCTTAGGGAGATAATACTATTATTAAATCCAAAACCAGATTGCAAAAACCAAGTAAAGTCAAGTTAGTACAAATTTGAATTTATAATATACTTTCTCTGTATGAAAATGTAATACTATTTTCTACTGTGAAGTATATAATTAATATTACTAATTGACTGCACGGGATAACTTTAATTAAAATATATGCGAATTGCCAGCATAAGTTGTAGCGATTTCTTGACGACTAGATGACCATAGATCAGCACTTGATTGGGAAGCACCTGCACATCTTCTGCTCCTCCTCCTCCTCCACCTCCTGTTCTACGCTTCTCATGGATCATACTCAATGATGTTATCGTAGTATTCGATATCATGCCCGACTTCAACGACTGGGGCCTCCGATGTTTGCACCAAATAATGTTCGGGAGCGGGGAGCACATCGTCAACTTCCTCGCCCTCAATTTCTGCGGTAGTAGGAACCACCAATTCTGTGTTCAGTGAAGGATTTGTTGGTGGGACAAAGCGGGTAATTTTATAGTCCACTGGATTCTTTCCCTCCCGCAGTAAAATCTCGGGCAGAATATTACGTCGGGCATTATGGAACCAGTTAACAACCTGTATAACCGGAATGTTTGTTTCTCGCGATAGTTCCGTTTTCTGCACAGTGGTGGGGTACGCGTAGCAGCGGTGGTCGTACAGCCATTGCTTCAAAATGTGTACTGACTTCGCTGGGATTCTTCGATGTCGCTTTTTTAATAAAGACCTGTTACCGTTATTTTCGGTGGTCCCCAACTCAAACCCCAACTTAGGACTTTGCAAGCTCCAACGGTTTTCATATGCTTTTATTTCCTCCATGTCAGTATTATCTACTATCCCCATCCAAATGTCATCATAAAGAATTTCTGAAATATCCTGCTCTGTGATGTCCTTTTCGACGTTTGTCTCAGGAAACTGTTGGTCGCTTTCATCCTCATCGTGTTCAAATCCATCGAAAGTGACGCCATCTTGATCGATGTCTTCTTCTTGCAGTACATCTTCAATGCTTGGTATACAGTCAAAACGCTCAGCAGCTTCGAAAGCAAAAATTTGTGATTGTATGTGGGCATCACACTCGTTATCTTGAATGTCCTGACGAATCTGTTGTTCCAACGCAGAGTTCACCTCGTCCAGTTGATGAAACTCGACCGGAGAAAACATGGCGGAATCCAGTTGATGAAACTCGAACGGGGAGAACATGGCAGAATCCTGTTGATGAAACTCGACCGGAGAAAACATGGCGGAATCCAGTTGATGAAACTCGACCGGAGAAAACATGGCGGAATCCAGTTGATGAAACTCGACCGGAGAAAACATGGCGGAATCGTTGTTCCTGTCGCCTGAAAACGGTCTCTTGAACTAACTGCGAGTTATTTGGTAGGCAGGAAGATGGCAGTGTCACCGGTGTACACGCTTTCAAAGTAACTTTTTGGAATTTTAAAGGTTTTTTCCTTTTTCTAAAAAAGACTGCTTTGTGAATTTAGTGAACAAATTCGCAAAAGCACTTCCGTCGGTTGGCGAGTTTGCAAATTGATTATACGTTGCCAGATTATTGAAAATTGTTCGAGCACTTCGCAAAAGCAGTGTTGTTTCTTTCCTTTGAATGAATATTCATGCAGTCATTAAAATAAAAAGTAGATGGGAAAATGCGGGTACAATTTTAGCAGAAGAAGCGAAGAAGAAGAAGAGCGAAGAAGAATAATTATCTGTTTAATAAAAGAAACCAGTCGCGATTCTTACAAAAGTGCGAGCAACAATTAAATTGCAGCTCTACTTATTTGTAAACCTCAATAAATATAAATAATTTTGGTCCCTTCTTTATTAAAAACATGATGTTTCTCTTCCAATTTCTACAATTTTCTTGAAATATAAATAATATTCTAAATGACTGAAGAAACATTGAAAGTACGAGTAAATACTCAAGTGCATGCTTAATAATCTCTAAGATAGAAAATCTGAATACAATTTCTAGTTGTTAGCGGAGTTTTTCCAGAGAATTATCACTGAAGTCGTACTTTCAAAATTCTCCACATTTCTATCGGCTGTCGTCAGCTCCTTCAACCGAAATCCTTCAGTCAAGCGGTGGGTCCTGCGAGTGTCTACGTTATGGTTTCAATTGCCTTAAAAAACTGCGCTTCATCCTGCTCTCGGCGCACTCACTACAAACAGTGGCTGAATCATACGCTTGCGTCGAAACAATTGAACCCAAATAAAGATCAACGACTGCAGCGAACAACAGAAACAACGATGGGCAAAATAATTCTTTAAAAGATCTCCATGAGTTGATGCGTTGTTGTATTGTTGTTGTTATCGGTGTTGTTGTTGCTATTATTGTTGTTGTTCTTTAAGTTGTTTCAGTTTCTATCATCTACCGCTCGGTGGTTTCCTGGAACTCATCATCTTCTAATCAGCGAGTATTCATTTTTGCTTCTTGTTTCGCGAAGCAACAACAACGTTTTTCCCATTTCTAAACTTTCAGCTAGAGTTGAGTTCATCCAGAGAGAATGGTACCATGTATGAAATATTTTAATAATTTGGTAAAACTTTACCATTGTTTGAATCACTCCAATTTCGTTGTTCTTGTTTTTGTTCTCGTTTTTGGTGCAGATTAAAACACGTTTTTTGCTCTCGTAAAGTTATCGAGTTATAGCCAGTCGGAAATTGAAATTATTTTCACTGTATCTCCTAACCTATACAAGATGTCAGGATAGGATTGGTAGCCTTAAAACTGCTATTTCTTTGACATCAACCACTTTCTAAAGACACTCCACTGTAATATACATAAATAATCTAATTTGAGACTCATCAGTAACCTGGTATAAAGACACAAACTCCAATAGAAATACAATCAGAGATTATTTCCACATTAGATAGCATCAAAACACTACGACTGCGGCTATTCCAGCATCTCGCATGGCCGTTTGGTGAAGATTCATTTCAGCCCTGTATGCGGCTGTTGCCTCACATCCCCTAAAAAACGGTCATCCCACCATCACCGGGAATGACCGCAATGCAGACAACTATGACGCAATATTTTTCTTCATAACGATCACTTAACATCCATAATCAGCTCATATTTACGCTTTAATTTAACTTCATTTCAACTACTATTCAACTTAATTTATTTGTATTAAAATATTACTTTTTTCAATTCCTTCTTCATACTACTTAAGATTGAGTTTCTTAACGTGTGTGTTGACCCTAATATTTTTTGTCAGAGAGTGACGTCATTTCGAATTGTCACAACATAAATTATACCGGAATGAGTTATCATGTTTTCTACTATTCTTTGTGAAGCTGTTCACACGCGCTTCTTGTGTTATGAAGGAAGTTTATAAATATAAGTGATGAAAGCGTTTGATTTTAAAGATATGTTTACATTTTTAACAATTTTAATGAAAATTATGGAATGGAATTGGAATTAATTGAGTTTATAGCACGAAAGATCGCCGAAAGAATGTAAGTTGATAAAACGTGTATAAATTTCTCAGAATTTGAATTTACAAGGAAGTTGAATGAGATCTGATAAGATTTGTCTCGCATTTGCTGTAGAACATTTGCGGAGAAACTCATCTCAGAACTTCTACCATAGTTTATCGCACTCGTATATATATTTTTAGAAGACTTGCGTTCTTTAACTTATATTGTTAAAATAAACCATCGCTTAAAGTTTGCGAATCCTTTCAAAAGCAGTCAGAAATCCATAAGAGCGCGTTTGACACGCAGCGGTTGACCGATTTGAAGCTGCCGGGTGAAGTAAAGAATAGGAAAGATTCTTCCTAACTATTGTGTGATATTTCACGATAAAATCCAACTCTAAACGTATTCTATACAAGGAATATAAGAATCAAACCCGTTGAACAAAACCTGCTGAGAGAAGGAGCATGAAATTCAACACGAAATTCGAACCAAGAATACTTACTTTTAGTAAGTGGAACATAAGCGGGCATAACATATCGAATAAGTTTTGAGTTTCTCACTTATCTTAAGTCGAAAGCGTATGATTCCAAATCTCAAAAGTAAATGAACAAAATCATGCGTTTGTCTTTATAAAAGCTTAGAATGTTTGAAATTATATGCCTTTAAATCGGTTGGTGTTAACAGCTGTATTATTATTAGGACACAAACAACATGCAATATATTCCTGTTGCTTATTTTTTCTCATCAACTACAACCATTAGATGTGTATGTGGCCACAATATCAGTCATGTACGTACGTAGAACATACTTATATATTATATTTCATGGTGCAGCAGCTGCAACGATAACAACAACAACCACATCAGGGACTTTTACACCATCAACAGGTAGGAATACAATCGTTGTTGACCTCCCCGCTTCGACATGAACCTCATCATCATCATAATCATGATTATCATCGGCAGTTGCTGTTGCTCACATGACGCCGGTGTCAATAGCAAAAGTCATTTGCATTTTAGAGCAACGCTACTCGGAAGTGATGAGCAACGCCTGTGACTGCCTTGAAATCCGTGCTGAATTTTTTATGACGTCTTAAGGGTGCAAAAGGCAGGACAGAAAAGAACATAGTGAAGGAGTAACAGGATCCCGTAAATAGAGGTCAGAAAAAACGATGTGTATTAAACAGCATCTAGATAACTTCAGATCACTTGTACAGTCTTCTATATAAGGTATATAATCCATTCCTTTGTTAATTTAGGTCAGTTGTTTCTTGTTAAATTCTACGACAAACTTTAAAAAGAGAGAGTTAGTTATACTCTTGTTTTAAACACAATTTCTTAATTAGACTTTATTAATGTTTTAAATCAAATGATAGGGTATTTGAAAACAACATTTTTACTGATCTATTATTATTATATCTGACTTATTTTTATTGCAATGCATGTTTTTGAATGTGCAACAAATTGAAACAGATTTCTGAGAATAATATAAATTTATGGAATATCTGAATTTAGAGTATATCAATTAAGAGCAAATATGCTGTTTCTGTTCCACCACAACAATTTTCCAACATCAATAATTGCGGTCTTCCAGTGGATCGAACCCCCTCGCATTCCACTTTTCCCACCTCTCACTTCACCCCTTCATCGTCAATTTCATATCTAGAATTGTTATAAATATTTTGCACATAAATATATCGACATTAATAATATCGACATTCGTCCATTCGTTTTCATTTCATTGTGCATTCTTAAGAGTTGCTTTGATTAAATCAAATCACTCGAACATATCATGTGTTCTCTGTTAGCATGAAGAAGAAATCAGTTCCTATATTTTGGTCCATCAGCTTGAATTACATTGACTTGTTCACTCCCATGCTTTGTCTGTGGTTTATTTGGTACCTACGAGCGCTCTAAGAGTCCAGAGATATAAATATTTTCTATTCTGTGTTATGTTTTTGAAGTTCTTCAAGAACCTTCTTTATTTCAGGAGAAAGGGTAAAAATGGGGATGCACAAAGAAGTGATTCTTATTTCATTCAAAAGCAAAGACTTGTGTATAAAATATTTCATTTCTCTTGAGTTTTAATTAAAATATAGTTTTCCTTACTTATTTTTTTATAAAACTATTATTTATTGGTTCCTCTGTTTGTTTGTTCCTTATTCTTCGTAATTTCTTTCTCGTAACTACTTCGTAGTTGTTGAGTATAGAAAATAAGTTCTAATTTCTATATTTTCATTCCTTTTGTAAGATATTTTGTTGCGATTGAAGTACTTTGCTGTTGTTTGATATTCTGCTTCCTTCATTTTTTAAGGTTTTTATAATTATTGATGAATTTATAAATTTTTCCTCCTTTTATTCTGATTGTTTTCTTTTTTGAATCCCTTTCTTTTTCTTTCTTTGAATCCCTGCCAGATTATTATGCTTTTGATTCTTTATGTTTTGATTCCATATTTGATAATTTAATAATAAATTTGTTTTAATGATTTTCATCATTTAAAATTTGTTATTCCTTTGATTACTGACTTGGCTTCTATTTCATATTAAGTATTCATTGGTTTTAGACTTTGATTTGGTGGTTAGATTTTTATATTAATTCCCTTATAGAATGCTGTCCAACATCGTTTATTGCCTAGTGATGATTTTTTTTCATTGCTTTCGTCAGTATTAATAACGTGTTTAATGTGAAATACCACGAGTTGGGAGTTTGTTACGCATTCCCACTCACGCCCATAAAGATTCAAATGAATCCCTGGATTTGCGTGGAAATGTGATCTACATGAATGACTTGATTACAGAGTGAGGAATGCGTGGCTGAGAGCCAAGTGGTTGAACCACCTCCGGACTAACTTCGGTGGCGGTTAGCGAGTGTTTAGCGGTTGGCAACTGAAGTGTGCTGGCGATGGAATGAAACTCCTGCAAAGCGAGAGCTCTGTACTTGAGATTCTGATGAAGCGTTGGTTGTGGTTTGAGTCAGCGCATGTGGGAGAAATAAGAAGAAGCAGAGCTCTCTGAGAACCTTGAATATATTTATTGCAGTAAAGTGTTTTTTAGAGATTTCCTTTAGTTTTTCCTAATTAAGTAATAATTTCTGATTACCAATGACATGATTACTTTACATTGTGAAAGACTGAGTTGGAAGAGTGATTTAGAAAATATTCATTTCTATTTAGGCACCAACACATTAAATTAACATCGCCATTCCTTATTTCCTACATATAGTATATCCTTATCACAGGAACAACATTTTTGAACCCACGGATATACGCTTGGATTGAAGAATGCACGCTCCATTGAGTGAATATTTGAACAGAGCGTTTAACAGACGATTTATTGAATCCACAACCTGAATGCTTATATTTTGTATCTGATGCTTTAACACGCAACTGATTCGGGATGTGATCAGTACCTTTAGTAAGGCACACTTTAAGCGCTTTTTCGAAAATATTCTTTGAGATGAAAACATGAACTCCAATTTAAATTTGTTACAGCGCGAGGAAATTTGTTAATGCGAGGAAATTATTATGAAAATGATCATCTAATATAATAAACCCAGAATTCGAGTTAAACTGCAATTAATCACTACTGTAATTCAATTAACGATGGGTCAAAAGGGGGTATATAAAGTCAATTTGTGCTCGTATTTACGATATTGTAGAAGGTAAAAAGTTAATTAAATTTTAATCTGAGCATTTATCATGTTTCAATATTTCATCACTGAAATAAAATCTACTTTCTACTTTCTAAAATTATAAAAGCAGGAGAACCCTTTTTTTGAGTTATTGAGGGTGGCTGTGAAAGAGTCGGGTTTATAACGAATAACGAATAATGCAATAGAAAACACACAAAAAGTTATGAAGTAACAAAATTGAGGTTCAAACAAACAACAATAATTTAGACAAACTCCCATAACTGGCGACAAGAGATGACATGGGCGTGGCAAAGGGTGTAGATTGATTATGTAACAATAAATCATACAGTAGGTGAACGAATCCTTTATATTGTGCGAAGAATACAAAAGTTGGCAACACGTTTTCTTGTTGATGGATGATTTCATCCGACGGGGTCGGAGGTCAACCTAACATTTTTATCTCTGTTTAAAGGTTAATCTTCCAGAAGCTCTGTTATAAATCACAGAAATGCTTCGATCGAAAACGTGCGACTATTTCAGTGGCAAGCACGAATCGTAATCGAGTCAAAACGCGAAGGGAATCTCATGTGGTTATTTTAATTCAGGAAAAAGAAATTGTTTCCTACAAGAATTTTTAAAAAATTAAAATGAAGAAGCTAAAAATTTCTCGAATATATAGTATAACAAACGAACAGAAGAAACTACGCAAGGACCTAAAATGTTGCGTACGGAATAAAGGATGCTTCATGATTTTTTCATTTCTCTGCTCTTCCTTTCTTCCGATAGTTCAGATATTCGGAAAATAGTTTTCCCCAGCATCTTTCAAATTCAATAAAAACAGCATCACATGAGCCAAAAACATTCCGAGTCCAACACAGCAACACATCCAGAGCTCACATTCTCAACACATCCTTCGAACAGAGTCAATTGAATGCAGTGTCCAAGACAAATATTGAGGAAAAACTGCTGGATTCAATAATAAAATTCCATGAGGAAAAATAAATAGATGTTATAACGAAACGAAACTCAAAAAGCATCGTTTATTTATACTTTGAATATATTTGTTTTGTCAGCTCTGCAGTGACGCTTTTCTTCGTATTATTTGAGCTAAATTAAGTGATTTATTTTCAATAGAAAAGAATTTCGGGTACAGCAAAAATACAGCTAAACAACTCAAATTACACTTCTGTATAAGTTTCCCGATATACTTGAACATTTTTCCTTCGCTTTCCTCGTTTATTATGCACGATTATACGATGTGTCCATTATATTCTGCAATATAATATATGTATAAAATCTTACTTCAAGTTTTAAAAATCTCTAAACAGAAAAACAGAATTCACGAAGCTTTTCTGAACAGCTTCCACGTTCTTTTAGGACCCTGAAATATTTTCGTAAATTAATCATTTCCAGAAAACTCTTTGCCGCTTATATTAAGACGTTATTTTTTGTGCATTTCTACATGAAAAACCGAATGAAGAATTGAAGATTAAATATCACGCTGTTAAGCAGAGCAAAAAATTCACGTTTCACTAAAAGGATTAAAAACAATCCCTGCTGTCCACATGAATTTAATTAAACAGATCCTTCTCCTGGGTTGAAAAAACTACGCCAACAACAATAACAGCAGCGACGAAGAAAGAAGCGAATATTTTCACAAATCATCCCGTTTCTGTCCTCTTCCGTCATTTAAAGCCCTTTACAAATTGAACAAATTTTTTATTCTGACAAAAGATTCTTTGGTCGGTTTAAGATTTCATTAATATATTACTTTCTCTGTGTGTCCGCGTTGAGCTTTTAAAGTTGTAGAGGGATACGATTTTTTAAAAAACGAAACGATTCGAGGAAAACCAAATGTGAAAAAGTGACAAACATAATTTCGATTATACATATATATTTTTGTACATGAATAAACTTCTTCCTCTTTGCGTCATTGAAAAAAATCGACCTCTTAATCTTTATTTCGTCTTTTATTAATTATCTATAAACGACCATCATCATTATTATGTTGTTTCTTTCCTCATGTTTTGCTGCAGAACCCACATAAAAATTCAGCTCTGTTAAATAGAACAAAAAAAAATAAAAAGCTGAAAACTGAAATTTTATCCGAAAGAGTTATCTTGTAGTTGGCAAGCATCCTGGACTCCATAAATTAAAAATTTATTAGGCTACGAGCCAATTTTTTGTGAGTGTTTTGTGTTAAAGAAAGACGTTTTACTATAGAAAAAACCTCGTTTCTATATATTCTCTTCAGTGTGGTTAATATTGGTTATCTTTGAGAAGAGTTGCCTGAAAGTACGGATCCAATACCTAAGTATTCCGACTGCATGACTGAATTCTGAAAAATATCCTAATTTTTAATTAGAATCATAAATGAAAACCTGATTTGAAGGTTGAAATTACTCTCGCGTTATACATAAGTACTATTATTCAATTAACAACTATTGAGTCCACAGAACCTATCCCAGGAAAATTGTTTTCATGTGTATTAGAAGCTATATAGATAGGAATCGCCAGCGATGACCACATCTACTTGTTCAATAATACAGCTTATCAGGATGGCGAATATTTACATCAATACTTAATTTCCTCACTCGTGGAAATGTCAGTTGAATTTTACAGGAACGAAAACTTTCGGGAAATCGGTGCATGTGGACTGTCACTGGAGAGAAATTGGGTGAGTTTCCTGTTAAAATTAAAATAAGTTTCATTTTTAAATAAAGTTTAAATTACTAAAAACAAGTACTCGTACAATTTCGAACTCTATCTTATTATTACAGAAAATAGAAGTTTATTTCTGGTATCGTATATTATCCTTATACTTGATATGCAACAAATGAATATTTTGCTTTTGTTAGTATACTTGTTATGCATATAAATCCACTTTAAGAAGTTGAAGTATACTCCAAGTTTCTCAGTTTATGTTGTGCATGCGAAAGAACCTCAACCCAGATGTAGGAAGTGAGCCCCAACAACGATTCGTTTAGTGAAGCTGTAAAATGCTTGTGTATTGTAATTAATTTTAATACTTAATAATTTGCATATTCCACAAGCAGCTGGAAACCTTCTTTATTCAAGCACCATTTAAGCCATTAAAATATGCATCATAATTAAAATGGTCCACTTCGAGGCCAAAATTGCGGCACTTTTTAATGCAAAATTAAAGTGTACTTAAAATACAGTATAATAATGAAAGTAATCAGCGTCTGCCATTTTATATGTGACAAAATGACTGCCTTTCTTAACTTCATATAAAATGCAAATCCACGTAAAGGAAAACATTTTTTTAATAAGCTCCAAATTATATCTCAATTCTTATATTATAGTTATTCCGAAGCATACAGAAACCAATTATTTTGCTCATCTTTTTATGGTAATTTTTATTATCATATTGTATTTCTTCTTTTCTCAGTTATGTGAGAAATTCGCTGAAAACTTCATAGTTTGCATTTCTAAAATACATTACACTCGAATATTTTATTTAGTGTTTTCATTTCATTACAGTATAAATATTAATGTAGTTTTAATCTTAATTTTTTTCCGAGATGAGTTAATTAAACTCTTAGAATTTTAGAATTAGAATTTTATTCTGAATTTTTCCTGAATTAATATTTGCATATTTTTTTTCTTAAACTTTTTTCGCTGGAACGAAAAATTTCGAATTAAATAGATTTTTAGTTCTGTTGATTTTGCGGCGATGTAAGCAAAGAAGAAAGAAACCATCAGCGATTAAAATTTATTAATAATTAATTTTTATGATTTCTTCTTTCGTTTTGCTGCTGTTTCTATAATGAAAGAAGCTGATTTTTCTGTCGTTGGCGAACACATACAGCACATTATCGTCGTTATTACTATCATCATCTCCGCCTCCATCATTATCACCACGGAGCTTCTTTTCTCATCGTCATCAGTTGCTGCCATAAACTTAAAGTGCACTCTTGACACGAGTGTCAAAAGCAAACATCATCTGCAACCCTGCACCGGAAGCACTCAAACACCATCGCTATCCATCACCAACACCGTCTGTCTGTTTGGCAATATTTTTTGTTTTTATTTACATTCATCTTACAATTTAGTGTTGAGGAAATGCGTCTGTGAAGAAGTTTTTATGACAGTGAAGATAGCAGAAAAAGAATTAAAAAAGATCTTAGAAGGTAATTAAGCAAAAAATTAGTATTTGTATGCATTTTTTAAATTTTAGTACGAAGTTAGCACTAAAGACAGTTTGGGCGATTATATAAAATAACATGACGTCATTCATCACGAAAATACTGCTGTATTACGTACTTGAAAGAACTATTAATCATAGTGTACCCAACAAACTTTTGAAATCTTAAACAAACCTAATCGAAAACCCTCCCTTGGTCCTCTTTTGCCAACCCTCAGTCGCTTGAATCTTGTTGTGTTATCCTTTTTGATTCGACTTCATTACCAAACACAAACCTTGCAGCTACACGTAACCAAGTGTTGACCACAGCCACTTAAGTTGGGCTCAAATTATTTTCCACTTTGACGCCAGCAACAAAGACAACAAAAGCAACAAACAATACAAACACCATTGAGAACAGTGAGTAGAATAGACGGTATTCCCGTGCCTGAAATCGGCCTGCAGAGGATGTGTGGAGGGTGTCCCCGTACACTGTTTGGTGTATTGTGTATATTGTGTTTAGTTGAACGTATGAAAGGTAAAAACAAAGACAACAAAAATGCCAGCCACGTGCCGACGTGTGACCAGAAATAGCTTTGTTAGGTTTAAATTTTCCACCTGAATAAGATAAAGAAATCGCTTCACTTAAAATAAAAGTGAAAACAGGAAGTTATCAGAATTACGATATAAAGATAAGGGCCTTAAATGACAGCTCAATTAAATATTATTTATACGAAGCTAACTTAACTAAAGAGAAAACAACATCTCAATAATAATTCGTACAATTTATTAAACCATTATTGTAATCTTTGAATTCAAAGTGCTTTGGCATTAAAATCTATTTTAAATTCCACTTTTTTTAGAAAATATGACCTCCACTTTCTTGCGAAATATGATATGAATGGTTCGATTCATATTCTTCAAAGAAAACTTAAAGAGACTGAAACTAAATCACAATCATCAAAGTGTCCATGAAAGTCTGAAGCACAGCTTCCGGGTGATGGCAGAAAGATGACGTGGAGGGACCTCTTTCATTTACAGCCGCCAGGACTGGGCAAAGTGTGGCGAATAAATTCCTAACTTCGCACTTAAGACCGGAAGCCGGTAAAGAGGCAGTCATAATAAGGAAACGAAAGTAGAACGCGGATGGAAGCTGTAAAGAAACAAAGACGTAGCCGAAGTACGAATGGGTGATGAAAAGCGGCTTTAAAAAGTCCCTTAAAATTGCTCACAACACCGTAAGTGAAAAACTGGAATAAGAATGATATAAAAAGCATTTTTATCTACGATTTAAGGATAGATTTTGTCCTTTCCTAAAAAATTCATTATCTTAAAGTCTTGTTTTAGTGAAGTGTTTCAATATTCTGACAAATTTTTGCAATTTTCTGCAAGCACGCACAGTCGAAAACACGTCATAAACACGTTGCAACCGTCCAAAGTTTCCAAACTGTACGCTGCTCTGTGCGATGCACTCTGATGATGGAGCAAAGATGTAGCTGGCCACCATCCGCAACCCCTTCCTCTCGCTTGTTTCTCCTTTAAGCGTGTATCAAATGTCTTTCAAACACATAAACCGCAACAACAAAGAAGGATATTTTATTGTTTAAACTACTCGCGGGCTAAACGAGCTTGTAGCAAGTTGAACATTTCACAGGGCGGAGTACAGAAAGCACACACACACACGCACACAAACTATTCGCTAACGAGCCATTAAATGTTACACTTGCTGCAGGTGTTTAGGTTGTTGTTGTTGTTGTTGTTGTTTCTGGTGCTGCTTCCGCTGCTGTTACATCTGGCATGGAGCTTGTTTCTCTGTTTAAATGTGATTTCAGACTCTTTGTTTTGTTAACTTTAGCAACGAAACGATTCTCGAAATCGTAGCGATGTCTGCTGTTGGTACACAAGAAGAACTGCTTTTGTATCGTTTAGCAATTTGTATCAGTTGCATGCTGCGAGTGTAAAAGCTGTAAAAGGGTATGCAGAGGGTCATGGGTTCGGCTACAGTGAACATATAATTTAATTTAACACTCAAACTTAGTTTCATTTGTCTTTCTTGTGAAGTTATTTTGGGGGTGAGATCCGTACGGCATCACAATGGATCCTAGTGGTCTAAGTGCGTCTTTAGGGACGGCCAAATCAACCTTCCTGTGGAGTTTCTTTGTGATTTAATTTATATACTTTAAGAACACTTGAACATTTCGTTCTGAATGCAGTAAAATGGGAAATCTTATCGTTTTTTAAGCAAACCTAATCGTATGGTGAAGATTTCTAGACTCTTTCTAGTTTAGTTTTTATTATTGACATACTTTTTCTTCTTATATGGCTTTGGATATAATTACAATTAAATGCTTAATCGCTTCTAACTAGTAAAGTAGTAGTTAATGCTCTACTTTAATATAATCATTATAATGTTAATGACGACGATAATAATGCGCATTACTTTGATGATTTTATGCAGATCAACCAAGCAGAAAGTTACACAAGAGAAAGTTACACAAGAGAAAGTTAAAGTAAAACAAAGAAACCGAAAGGATTTCTCTGAGTTATGCACTTAATTTCCGTTTTTATTCCCCAACAATTTTTCCAATTTAATGGAATTCTTTTCATTTATAATCTAACAAAGGAAATGTTTGTCGAATACCCGAAGTGATGTATGACAAAAACGTGCTTTAATTACATTGCGTCAAGTTATAAGATCATTAAAATTGCATTTTCTGTGAAGGAATTCATGTCAATTCTCTCATATTCATGGATTGTACTGTAACAGTCTTAAGGGAAAAATTATTAATAAATCCTGTAATCGGTGTGTTGAATATATTAATGTCTGCATTTATGACAATTGCGTTAAGGTTCTTGTTTCATGTATACGTATGTATATAATCCCTCCAAGCTCCTGGTCACTCGGTGCTGTGGTCGCTCACCGATGCCCCGAATTAACCAAAGTCCAGTTCCCACTCAACTTAATGTTTTTTCTATGGTACTTTTAATTTTAAAAAACTTTGTTCTTTAGTGTTTGGTGAGTGGCACGTTGGCTGCACTGGTTGTTGCTGGTTGTTGGTTGTGTACTGCAACAACCAACTGGCGGGGGTGGAAAAGAGGCCGAAGCCTCGAGCAGCATAAACAAAGTCATAAATTTTGTGCTGCTATGGTTTGTGTCTGGCTGCACTCTACTGACAGCTGCAGCAAAACAATTCTTCAGCTGCGATTTTATTATCTTTTTGCTAGCATTTTGGCCCGCATGTAAGCCGCACGCTTTCATTTCAATTTAACCAGGTTCGTGGTTTATTTGTCTCTGTGCGAGTTGCTGGGGAAAATAAAAGTAACTTTCTATGAAAAACTGCACTATTCTCAAGTGTTGCCAACGTCCGTTGCGAGTTGAAGGCGTTTTTTTATTTTAGTACTTCAGTTTCTGGTCTTCAGTCTCTTCGTTTCATTTCGCTTCGTTTTGTTTGCAGTCCTTTTAAAGAATTATGGCCCATCGTTGTTTCTGTTGTTCGCTGCAGTTGTTGGTCTTTATTTGGGTCCAATTGTTTCGACGCAAGCGTATGATTCAGCCACTGTTTGTAGTGAGTCCACCGAGAGCAGGATCAAGCGCAGTTTTTTAAGGCAACTGAAACCATGACGTAGACACTCGCAGGACCAACCGCTTGACTGAAGGATTTCGGTTGACGGAGCTCACGACAGTCGATAGAAATGTGGAGAATTTTTGAAGCACGACTCCAGTGATAATTCTCCGGAAAAACTCCGCTAATAACTAGAAATTGTATTCAGATTTTCTATCCTAGAGATTATTAAGCATGCACTTGAGTATTTACTCGTACTTTCAATGTTTCTTCAGTCATTTAGAATATATTTTTATATTTCAAGAAAATTGTAGAAATTGGAAGAGAAACTGCATGTTTTTAATAAAGAAGGGACCAAAATTATTTATGGGGATTGAGGTTTACAAATAAGTAGAGCTGCAATTTAATTGTTGCTCGCACTTTTGAAAGAACCGTGCCTCGTTTCTTTCATTAAGCAGATAATTATACTTCTTCGCTCTTCTTCGCTTCTTCTGCTAAAATTTTACCCGCATTTTCCCATCTACTTTTTATTTTAATGACTGCATGAATATTCATTCAAAGGACACTTCTATGTTGCAATAGAAGCGCGACGCAAGGGAAAACAGAAGTAAAATGCTACCGTTTCGGAAGCCACACAAGAATTTCGCAATGCTTTCGAAATAAAATAACAGATGGCAGCGTTGTCTAAAATATTTTCTCGATGCACTCGAGCAGCAGAGCGGATCCTTCGGGTGCATTCGCTTTACCAGAACTTCCAGCCATGAAGTGTGCAATGCAACATAATTGTATGAAGTTCGAGCGAAGTCGAACTGGAAACAAATCCTGATGCAAACGGACCGGGTTCTGGGATGAGATCTCTTCTTATAGTATATTTTACAAACATTTCCATTCGGAATGAATAAATATCGGAAAATATCTATAAAATATCGTTATAGCATCGTTATCCTTTCCGAATAAATTCATAGACAGAATTCAGGAAATTAGAAATGATTTGTTTTTGCACAGTTCTATATTTCAAATAATTCCATTCTGATTGCAGCCGCAGGCGACTTGAAATTGAAATTTTAATAGAGATTTCTGACGGGATGAGTGAAGAAGTCTACTCGACTCTTCGGGTGATTCGTAGTGTACATTCACATAATTTCCTGAACATGTCACTCGAAATACGTATTTTTGTAGAAAAGAAAAACAGTGCAAATACCATAAATTAAACAAAACAAGAAATTGTCGATTACATTTGCACTATTTGCTAAATTCAATTCAATCATTTTTCATACTTTCGTAATTTTTTTCACCTTTCAACTTCTGGGGATTTCTATCAGTGGATGGCATTTCATACAAAGCAACAAATCAAATTCTTTGTTCTTGTTTTTGATAACATTTAATAGCTATTGAAACAGCTATTAAAGCGCTGTAAAACCAAGTTTACATTATAATGACTTTATAGAAGCCAAAATTGAGAAACTAAAAATACGGTTGAATGAAATAGTATCGTTTAAAAGTACAGTAATCGTCCCAATCGAAATATCCTTTCTTCCAAGATTAGCGAATTTGATTTAATTTGAGTACGAAATTACACCTCTTATTGGAAAACTTATCTTAATAAGGCAACGAAATGTAATACTCGTTGTTTGAATTCATTGTACTCTCCGATTGACTCTTCATCACTCTTCTGACACTTCTTTATGCTTCTGAATATGGTGCTTTTGAGTCATGGAGACTAACTTCCCCTTTTTTTGTCGGATGCTTTTGTTTCAACGCAGATACGCCGCTGGTTGCTCCGGAAGATTACTTTAAGTAGCTGAAACCTAAAACGTAAAGCTTAAGTATCCAGTATAGCGTTGCGAAGCGCTTTCATGACGACAAAAGAACTCAGCTGTTATTCACTCATCCATGTTGCACCATGAAATTTAGCGGAATAATAATGGACTCGGTGGAAAGGAGAAGCGGAAAGCATGAAAGCAGATAGACTTCGTCACATGATACACTCTACGAAGCACGGAAATATGTCTCGGGTGCCTGGAAGAAGATTCTGAATACGAAACGAAGGGATGAAGAGAGATCCTTACACAATACGTTTATAATGGATATATAATGAGCTTCCTTCTAAAAGTAGAGCAGCGGAAGCAGAAGTTTCTAAAAGTAGCCTGAATATTTTAAATACTTAATGATGTCTGTTGCGAAGAAATAATGCATGCAAATGCAAAGAAGTTAGAATAATGTTAAGATTCAGTTCGTCAATTTGTTCAATCAATCCACTTCTTTAATACAATGGATTTATTTCGAGTAAGTGGAATCGATTTCCAATGGATTGTTTTCCAAACATATATTTTCTCTCTTCCGTATTTGTACAATTAATCAATTTTAATCTTAAACTTCTTACTGCTAGAGTAAAAGTAGAGTTTTTCCTCGAACTTTAATCACATTAATTCTGCCTGCAGCGAATAAAAAGATAATCACAAACTCCTTGACGCCAGACACTCTAATCGACTTACTGCTCTGTCAGCCAACGATTTGCATCCACGCTAACGTAAAGGTTTTTATGTCCTCTGCCACTTTCGCCAAAGAGCTAACCAAACTATTTTTATTTTCCAGATAAAGACTGCTACACTCTGAGGTAGATGTAAAATTTACGAGTTCAGCTGGCAGACAATCGAACCACCGTAATCCAGACCCTAACGTAGTATATTGCTACTTTAGGTAGCTGCTCATAGAAATGCAACTGTATTGCTACTTTTGTATTCGAATACCAACAACAAGAAGATCAGCATATATTCCAGGGAGCACAAAGCTGCAATCATTCAGAATGGATATTCTCAATCTATATACTGGAATAATGGTTCGATATTTGAAAGTGAGTCAATTTAAAACACTTTCTCAGTTTTCCTCATCGTAAAACGAAGGAGGATTTATTTTTATGTAGAGTTGGACGACTGGAATATTTCTCAGAGTATGTAAGACAATTCTATGGTCGTCCTTTATATTTAAATAATAATATAATATTTACATATAATTTCGATTATTGAATGAAATTATGTATTACATATATTACATAAACATCTAGATGAGGTAAATAGCACATAGGAATATGTGAATGTTTATAGTTTCTGAATAATTTAATATTGTGTAGGATTGTTTCCAGTCAGTAATCAAATAATTAATAAAAAGTTAGCAACTAGTCGGTTCTTCTACAGAAATAGGAATCTATGCCTGAACTAATCTTTCTATATGTCTATATGTCTGTCGATCTCTCACCACAATCACTTTTTGAAACATTGAAATAATCTCAGTATATTTGATATTATAGTGAACACTTTTTTCGTTGTCATTCTGAAAACTTTACAAAGCAGACAAGATTTCAAAAGTTTTCCTCATCTAAGTAGCAACTTTTCTGGATTTGACATTCAACGAAATTTTGTTGTTTTTCAGTCTGAAGAAAAATTTCAACGATTTTCAATTTAATTCCAAGTTTAAATAAACAAAAAGTGCCACAAAAGCCGAAAAACTGTAAAATACCGAAAAGTGAATTTAAAAGAGTGTACGCCGGTGATATTTGCCAACTTCCTGTTAACGAAAGAAGTCGTCCAAGTGTTATTAGAGATCTTTCTCAGTCGACAGGAAAAACGTTTCTGCCATGTTTTCTCCGATCGAGTTACATCAACAGGAGGAGGTTGACTCTGCGTTGGAAGAACAGATTCGTCAGGACATCCAAGATATCGCACATGAGGCCCAAATACAATCACAACTTATTGATCTGGAATCTGGTGAGCGTTCTCAGTCCACAGGAAGCATGGAAGATGTACTGCAAGAACTAGACACCGAACAAGATGGCGTCACAGTCGTTGGAGTCGATGAACACGTTGGGGCTGAAGAGGACCAACAGCATCATGAGAGAAGCGTAGAAAAGGACATCGATATGTCAGAAACAGCGATGAGAAAACGACGACAAAACCTTCCGACCGCCTCAGTTAATGTTTTGAGACGCTGGCTGTACGAGCATCGCTATTTTGCGTACCCGACCACTTGGGAAAAAGAAGTGCTTTCACGGGACGCAAATCTAACGGTCCTACAAGTTATTAACTGGTTTATTAATGCTCGATGTCGTATTCTGCCCCAAATGTTACGACAGGAAGGAAACGATCCCGTACACTTTAAAATTTCCCGCCGTGGCAAAAAACGAAATTCCTCACTGAAAACAACTGACCCTGGTCCGAGCCCAATCACAGGAAGTCCGGCTTCGGAAGTGGTTGTTGGTACTACCGAAGAAATTGAGGTCACCTCTCCCGGACATGATGTACCAACAGCTGGAGGTCAAGTCGCTGAAGTCGACCCTGATATTGAATACGATGCGGATGATATCATTGAGTATGATCCATGTGAAGCGCAGGGCGAAGAAGTTGCGGGCGAGGAACTTCACGATGGCGTCGCTCTCGGACAATATTTTGCACAAACATCTGGAAACAAAGTCGTTGACGTCGAACCTGATTTAGAATTTATATATATAGAACCTGATATAGATGATAGCGTTATTTATAGATCAGACGATGACAGTATCATTGAATATGATCCATGTGAAGCGCAGAACGAAGAGGAAGTGTCAAACTTCGATGCTTGCCAAAGTGTAATAAAAACCGAGGAAGTAACAGCGACCACCTCGTCCGCATCCAATGCCACATGCAGGACCTCAACTGTGATCACTTGGAACGTTGCTAATAACAACACCAACAGCAACCATCATAACAGTCAGATCATTAATAATAACAACACAAACAATCTGATGAATAACAATACAGCAACATCGACAGTGCAGGTCGACCAACCAGGAACTCAACTTGTGAAAGGCGTTATACGAGACGATCGAGAGGACTGTAGTTGCCTTTACTTGTTGGTAGATAGTGCAGCTGCGGTTGGTCAATGCGAGAAAGACGAGGAGACGGAGGATGACGACAATGAGTATATCCTTGGCAATTGATTCTATGGTGCCCCAGTCGTTGGAGAATCGTTTCAACTCATGCTAGGAAAGTTCAACATCATCAGGAAGATTCGTTTACTAATATATATTTATTCTCAGCATACTATATTTATATTCTACTTACTACTATACTATATTTATAGTAGACGTTTCTACAAATCCACTTCTTTCACCCGTTAGACATTTACACTTTTAAGAATTTCATTTCTGTTCGTTTAATTTCTTAAAAAATTAATATACTATTATAATTAGTAATATTAATTCTATATTTCGCACAATAAATAATATTAAATTGTTATACAGAGAAAATATATTATAAAATTATTCTACAGATGCAAATACATTTATTACTTTTGTGTAACTTTAAGTGGGAGGGTGAAATACAGATCCTTTCGATTAAGGAATCGTTGTATTGCTCTCGATAGAAGCACCGAGAAGTACTTGAAATCATTTACGGAGGAAAAGAAATCAAGGAAGGAACTTTTTATGAGCATTTATTAATGCGAATTATTTAAGCAACTCAATTACAATTCTTCAAAATTATTTCAACCGAATTGCAACTCCATATTTAATGCCTAGAGTACGTTTATGTTGTTGTTTGTACAACATAATGTTGTTTGTACAGTTATAATCTACACGTTTGCATTTTTAATGCAGCGGCACTCAGAATTCGTTGATGCTCGAGTTTTATTCGCTGCTGAAATCTGCGTGTTTATAACGCGATTAATTAAAAATTTAACTGAGCACGTTTTCGACACGTTGCATTAAAATTAAACTTTAATTTCTTGAAACAATTCATCGGTCGTCATCATCGGCTTCATTATCTGCCTGGCAGCGGAGTTAATTTTAATGAAGTGATAAATTAAGTTGATTTTGTTGATGATTTCTCTACAATTTCATCGTTAAGCATGACATTTTTAGAGTTGACCGAATATTTTTGTGATTTCATAAAATTATTTATAATGAATAAAGAACCGAGGGCATTAAGCAAATTTTAGTGTTGATAACCAACGCGAACTTTTTATTAACTAATAATGTTTGTAATTTTATTGATATGCATTTCTTGTTATTAACAATTCCACTTCAATTGCAAAACAAGATTAATAATAATCATAAGATAATTATTATTACATCACTACTTAAAAGCAATTTAATTAAGGTCATTTGTCGAACTTAGCTAAATTGCTCAATTAATTTCAACATATTTACAACCGAAGAATTTACAGTGCTTCGATGATTTCGCGTAAATGAGATTAATTTCATGTCTCCGCCGCCAAATCCTCGTTTCTGTTGCACGCCAAACAAAAACAACAACAGATTTAGTTTAATCGAATCAAAATGCTTCCGATGCTAATGAAGCAGTTAGAAAGAGTCGAATATTATTAGTGAGGTTTAAGGATTATCATCAATAGAGTAACCATGACACAAGAATGCAATTATTCAGGGTAACTTAATGATAACATGAGTGTAAGTTATTCAAATTTACTTGTTTCTCATTTTGCATTCTGAAGTTGATGCTATTTTAAAGCACCCTTTAAGCAAATCTGAGCAGTAGTCTGAGCAAATGTCTCTACATTTGATTGCCAACAAATGCAACAAACTTGCAAAATATCGCAGTCATTCCAGCTGGCAACAAAAACTTTAAAACCTTTAAAGGGCCACAAAACTGAGTCCCACATAAAAGCCTGGCTTTTACGAGTTCCAATTTGAACAATGTACCGAAATTCAGAAAAGAGCAACACTTCTCATTAAACGGCGTGAAGTGTTTCTTATGCTTTCAGTAGGTAAATAAAAATAATCATTCCATGCAAATCTATGAATCTGAAAATTTAAACTTAAAAAATTATTAGACTAACCATGAATGTAAAAAAGCGGGTTAGATTAACGAATATCATGATGAAAACGGGGCTGGAAATAAATATTGTAATTAAGAATCAAAAGTGATCAATGCACTTGACTAATAAAGTGAATACTTAAAGCATTAACTAAAGGAATACTATTATTATTACTGTTGCGTCGCGATTGTGGAAAGGGAGACGCAAGGGATGGGGTTGGTACTTGCATATCTTTTCTCAGGTCTCTTTATTAAACCTGCATACATTTTGCTGTCATAAAAAGTTTCCTTCTTCTGGTTTCTTTCCACTTTACATGGCTTCATGTACTTCTCGCCCCTCTTTTCACATGACTTCCGTTACTTCCCTGGTTAAAAAAACCCCAAAACCCCAAAATCGTCGACATGCGTCGCTGCCGTTCTGCTTGTGAGTTGAATATGGGTGGGTGGTACGTGTGTGTGTGTGTGTACATTTTTTGATAGTCTTGCTGATGGCTGCATGAATACTTCTCTGAGCTGCTCGTCGACTTATCGCAGCAGGCGGCACTGATTCACAAAGGATTCCATTCTGCTCGAAGCTACTTGCAGCTACCACATCTGTTAGTGTGTGTGTGTGTGTGTTTTGGGGGGACCCAAGGGTTAGGGGAGTGTGTGTCTGTGTAATTTTATGTGCTGAACTGTAAGCCATTCAAGTATCTGAAGCATGCACAAAACTGTTGCAAATCCTTTTGAAAAATTACACGTTTTTTCACACGGTGGTTGTGCGTGACTTCGATAATATTGCTAGAGACACACATAGATATGTGATAGACATAGATATTGACTTCATACATCGCCTGCATATAAATTAGTTTGTAACTTTAGCTAATGCTAATCTCTCTCTATCTCGCTCTATCGCTCTGTCTCCTCCATCATCCTCGAAACTTGTTCAAAGCCGCTTAACACTTTCCTTCACTTTTCTATGCATTTCTTAATCCTTTTTAATTCTTGCTCGATTCGTACTTTTGCTCTGTCAGTCGCTACACAGCCACGAAGTGCATATTTCGAATGCCATCCTTGTGGCGTCTGTCTGTAGCTCCTTCCTGCTGCTTGTTCTCGGTTCCCATCTTGTCGCCAGCCAACGATTTGAGCAGCAAAGTGACTCTGTCAAAATCTGTCGTCTTTTTAGTGGCGCGCGGTCTCAACTTCTGCAGCACTCAGCCACTGAATGCAAAAACTTCTCCATTCGCTTGAGTTGAGAGATTTTATTGCGCGCGCCCATCATCATCACAGTTTTTGGGACAACTTCACGACCGCACACTCGAGAATTCTGAAGACGCCGCATTCTGAAGATTTGCAATAAAATATACAATTAATAAAGCCAGGTTCAAGACGCCTTCTTTTGGACAAGAGTCTAGATTCTTCCACTTCTGAAACCACTGAAATCCCTTCACTCCCTCCACGAGCATCGTTTCTATTTTTGTACGCGCTAAAAATCAGAACAATTAATGTTCCAAGTTTCAACGTTCACATCACAGAAGGACATAAAAATTATTCCATTAAAGTGCAAACCCAAACATGTTCCGTTCGACCGGGGAGAGTGAAGAACAAGTTCTATACACATGTTTCGCCATGTTAGACACATGAAACATGTTGGTTAGAGGTTTGTAAGTATTCTCGAAATGTATCAGAGCTAAGTTCCAAATAAACATGTTTTGTCAACTTTCCTCTCCTCTTGCAGGAACATCGTAGGAAAGCACTCAATTATGTTGCCTCCATTCAACGGTTTCAGTCCATTAGGAACATTGTTGAATACTTGTTTGTTGAGGAAACATACTGCCATTGACATGCTTCGCATCAATCCTTTTTAAACATGTTTATGCTGCATCAACAACACCAGCAGCATGCAGCAAACGAGCGCATGCTCAGCAACAAGTTCCTTGACTCTAAGGAACACGTTCTTTTTTCGATTCACTTACAGGCTAAAACAGAATCTTCCTCAAAATAATTATACCGTTAAAATGGACCAAAGACCATTCTTTTAATAACAGTTTCACATTACAACTTTTTGAATTTAAAAGTTATCCTTAAAATTCCATGGTTATAACATTCAATGATTATACAAGCGCTTCAATAAAATACTCCATTGAATATTATAAGTTAACAGCACTAATGTTAGGGTGGCTCTGTTGAGTTAACTGTTGAGTTAATGCAGCAACCAAGAGCGTGGATTCATTCAACATTCTTGGACTCAGAGGCGTGTACAGACATTTTGCGACAACAACAACAGCATCTGAACTAACAGCAGACTGTTAAACATGAAGCATGAGATAACCACAACCGGGGTCGCTAACACTTGCAACGATGCAAGGCTGCCGCTCTCTCTCACACATCGAAAAGATATTCTCTCTTATTTCCTCAGTCTCTTCCTTGTCTTCATTATCTCGCTCTCTTTTATTATCTCTGTACTAAATATGAAAAGAATCTAGCTCTTAAAATATTCAGTCTCAGTTTCATTTTCTTTAGTATCTTTTTATCTACTCTCCCTCTCAGACTCCAGCAAACTCTCTTTCATATTCTCTTTTGATTCCGTTCTCTTCCTAGATGCGTTGATACACTCCTTTGGCATATTTCTCTCTTTGTGATGATAAAACAGAGAGGAAGAAAAGAGAGGCGACAAATTGACAGCAGGACGATGATGCTGCAGCTCAGTGCTGCTCCTGTTTTTGTTGCTAGTAGCAACGACACTGGCGACAACTTTTGCCACAACGCCAACAACACCGACGACAGCGCAAATTTTGTTGTTTTGGGGTTAAAGCATCTACTAGCTTCTAAGACACTTTTAGTACTTCTTTGAACGCGCAGTGAAGCGGTGTGAAAGGATTTTTATTCGGTTGGTTGGTGCAGCGGTCAAACCTTCCTTCTCGTGCGTTGTTTTTGCAATCGTGTCAGTGTTTCGCTTCAATATTAAAGAAAAATAAGTGTACAGTTAGCGAATATTCCAGTGTATCAGACAATGCGAAAGTCATGAATATATTAAATAAAAACTGTGCTCTAGAAAATGTCCAGAAACAGAAGAAAGAAACACTTCTTGAGGAAGTGTTCCTGAAAGTGTGACTAAGCGAAGTGCTCGCAAAGGTACGAAAACGTAGTCTTAATCAAAGCAAGGAACGATTTCCAACACTGCCAGCAGTAATCCACTCAGAGTGCAAAACTAAACTAATTCGAAAAAAAACATTATTTAATTTAAGAAAAACACAGAAGAAAAAGCATAAAACCCAGAAAATGATCAACAACAGCAACATTAAAAACACTAACAAGAACTCGCTTCAGCTGCAGCTACAGCATCATCATCATCATCTGCATCATCCGCATCATCATCATCCGCATCTTCACCAACATCCTTGTCACAGCAGAAAAAGCTGCAAAAAAGCGCATTAAAAATGTTTTAGGATTAAAGTTTGGCACCTTTTTTTATGGTTCACACACGCAGCAGTTTGTGGCACCCAACGTAGGTGGCTTTTTTCCCTCCCGCCCCCTTTTTTATTGTTGTAACTTTCTGTTGTAGTTTTTTGCTCTTTTTGCTTTGAAAGGTTTTTAGAACGCATTCGTTAGCATTTATGTAAGAAAGAAAGAGAACATAAAATGTTCAACATACTCAGCGGAAATGCAAGCAAACATACACACACACGTACACACATACACACACACTTACATACAAGTTGTAACAGAGCAACGTTGCGGCTGCTGCTGGTCCGCTTTTATTCGCATCCGTGTCAGTGTTGGTTGCTGCATCAACGCCTCGCAGCAACGACGGACCGACAGATCGACAGACCGACCCCATTCCAGGACCACTGCTGGGATAGGATCGTCCACATGCGTATGAATGCGTCTGTCTGTGTGTGTGTGTCTGTGTGTGTGCGTGAATAAACGCAGGTTTGTCGCATGTGTTTTACTTTATTTCCATTCAAGCTACCGTTTATAAATAGCTCAATGTTAGTGTATCTGTTTATGTGTATCGTGTGTGTGTGTGTGTGTGTATGTGTGTGTGTGTGTGTATGTGTGTGTGTATTATAAGCGTCAAATTCGCTCGCGTTTATTAAATGCCCTGTTTTCACATGGTTGTTGTTTCGTATCCTTGCTGACGTCGAACTTGCATCAATTTAGTTTCTGTCTGCATGCTTTTCTTTTCCTATTTTCACTCCAAAGTTGATGGCCATAAAAATGCTGCGTTTCCGGGTCGCTTCACCCGCATGAGGCGTGGCGAACTCATTTTGCAGCATGAATAAAAACAAACTAAAAAGCAGAAACAAAATTAGTCAATCTGCTGCAGAAGCAGAAGCGCAAAACAAAAGCGGAAGCAACACTTTTAGAGCATAACAAAAACTTTGATTGAAATAAAAAATAACCAAACTTCCAACATAAAGCAAAGCAAAAAATAAGGAAAAACAAAGTTTAGTTTTCAACGAAGATTTTACAGCGAAGCGAAGTCAACAGCGAAGTTTCACTCACGATTTCCGCGTTGTTTTTGAAAACTCCGCTCTGTGGCTCTGGTTTGCTTCACTTCGTTATTTTTTACAGAAAAATAACAAAGAAGGAAGGAAGGAAGGAAGCTTCCAATAAAAGACACACAAATAAAGTGTTTCCAAATCTTAGAAGAGTTTTTCGAGTTTAAACAGAATATTAGTCGAGCTTCTAATCAATTCTCAGATCTTTCAATCGCATCGAATTAAATGCAAATCAAAGATCATTAAATTTCTTTTTTTTTTGGGGCATTACAATTAATTTTATTGTGCCTCTCTCTCTCTCACTTTTCTACGTGAACAGTTGAGCTCAGATTCGTATTTAGTGCACGTTCTTTAATTAACCTGCTTTTATTTTGGGAACAGTTTATTTTTTCACAACATTTTTGACCAAGTTTTCCTTTTTTTAACTTTGTTTTTCCTCTCCATGTCTGCACTTCCAGGTACCATCGTCGAGCAAGGAAGCGACGGGGTGCAATCAGCCTTCAAGTTGTCGTCCTTACGTGAGTTACACCGAAATGCGTAAAAAAGTACTTAAAAATTCCGCGATTTCGGGTATTAATTTTGAATAGCAACGCAATAGATTATAATTGCTGTTCCTTTCTGTAGATACTGAAGCCATCTTCTCCGGGCTCCTGGACTTCGCCATCAGCATGCGTCGTGACTCCCATCAGACGATCATCAACACGATTTTACGGCTGGCTGACGATGCGGATGATGGTGAGTAGCAAACTGATTTGCTTTCCTTTACTACAGTATTTATTAAAGCATGCATGACACACTACACCATCATCAGCGTCATCAACACATTTACAACAACAACAACAACAAATTATGTAATAATTTCAATCGAAAATCGTTCGAATAACGAGCGCTACGTTAAGCTGAGTTGCTTTATTGCAAGAAAACTTTTCACATGAATTATGTAGAGTCTACTAAATAGAAGCAGGCTGGAGTTGTTGTTGTTGTTGTTGTTGTTGTTGTTGTACATACCGTTGTTGTTGCTGCTGCTGGTATTGAAATTTCAGCCAACTTCAGCAAAGTTGAAGCTGTTGTTTGTGTTTCTCTGCACTTTTAATGTTTCTTTTGCCGTTGTTGTTCTTTATCTTCAGTTTTTCCTCTCTTCCTCTTCTGCTTCCTCTTCTTCTTACTTCAAAGGAAGGACATGGAAAAGTTGCTGCTGTTGTTGCTTTTATTATAAGTCTTCATATGACCTGAAGCACTCAAGCTTCCAGAAACTATGATGTGAGTCAACTTTTCCTTCTTCTGTTTCTTCAGCTTGCTGCTAAAAGTTCTGTATTTCTTTGTAAGTAAAATTAAAGCCATCCACAATTCAGTCAAGCATCCGCCTTCTTCTCCAAGAACAACATTTCATTTAAAGCATCCTCCAGAAGCATTTAAGCCCCCTCCCCCCTCCCCGCCCCCCTTTGCGCTCCCTTTAAATGTTTCTGACTTCCAGCTCATCTCTTCACAGCTTCTTTGGCTTATGTTGTGATCGCTTTCGTCTCTTTTCCAAGCAGGGCTCATAATAAAATGCCTTAAAATAAATTGAAGACGCCTGAATGAAAAACTGTGAAACTCCGCACTGAGGAAGTGTGGGATGTATGTATATGTGCGTGTGTATGTATGTGTTTGTGCTAATCTCACCATGGAATTAGAACACTTTACGAAATGGTCTCACGTTTAAAATTGATCCCTCTTCCGTTTTCAGCAGAACGAACAAGCAACACGCTAAGTTTTCCTTTAAGGTGCTTGTAAAATGTTGCTTCAACTCCTCTTCTATGTTGCCTCATATAATAAACTGTTATTGATATATTAACGTACTCTATACGTTACCTGGTACCTTACCTAGTATTTTATGTCTTTATAATCTATAGAAATTTAGGAATTTATGTATTGAGTGGAAGTTTGACATTCTTAGAGACTTACATTGATGTAAATATTGAATGAACTCCGTTTTCATGCGTTGAAGAGTATTTTTTTATAATGCTTCGTCCTGGAGGAGTGCTTTCCACAGAGGAGTGGAAAAGGAGAGTAGTTCTGTGAGCGTTACGCAAACATGTAGGGCACATAACACCCTTAAAGACCGGACAAAAGTGTAACCAGAGTTTGCAGTAATTAAATTAAGGAGCAGCAGAGAACGAAAACAAAGAGAAAAATAACAAAACAGCTGATAAAGTGTACCCAGCAAATGAGTGCATATGAATCCATGCATATGATGGTGTGTAGGTGCGTTTGAATATGATTATGCAACAATATGGGTTACAACGACGTCCTCAGAATTATTGCGCTTCAACCGACTGAATGCATTCAGAGTTTGTTTCAATTGTAAAGCAAAAAGACAATAACAACGAAACTAATAACAAAAACAGCATCGCAATGAAATCAGATCACTGAATGCAACTACAATAGTTTAGTAAAGAAGATCCGACATAAAAGAATCTGAATGATCTGATTTTACAAATGTTAAAAGCAAAATCGAGATGTAGAGGTTTTTATTCCCTCGTAAATAGGACTCTCTTAAAAGTAATAGAAACAAAATAGGGGAGCCTACATACTCTGACCAACAAAAATCTGTCTAGAATCTTGTGAATAAATAGTTTTTCCGATGGAGGACTGCTTTCACTTTACTATAAATCTGTCTCTAAACATATATAGTCGTATATATTCCTGTGAATCATCCCACGTGAGAACCTTTTCGAACTCTATTTATTTCGAATTATTTTGAGTCGCTTCGTAATTTAATATCGGACTCTGCGGTATTCTTAAGAAAGATAAGAGTTAAAGGGCTTCTCTTTTTTATACCAAAAACGATCAAAATCAATCCGATAGTCGCTTTCGTTTCTTTCATTTGTCTGTGCTTTCTTCTCGCATTCTTATGTCTTTACCTCTCCTTCTCTCACTCCTCTTTATATAATACACTTATTATACACTTATATTATTGTCTTTATATTATACACTTATTTTCTATTTGATTGTCTCTTTTTTCCTCTCCTCTCCATCAGCTGCAGATGAATATATACTTGAACAACATTGGCATCTCTTATTTGTGACCCGATCTTCGAGGTATATATAGTGCAGTGCATTATTCAGTAGCCGACATGTCACAAAACATTCCATTGATTGATTCCTAACAGACACCTGAGCAGAAGCTGGACTCATCAGAAGAAAACTATAGCGTAGTATGACCCAAATGTAAAAATGAGCATGTAAACAATTAAAGTGAAAGTGAAGAGAGAAATAAAATATGAAAAAAAGAAATTCTTTAGAAGTCTTTTAATTGAACTTTTAAACACCGTTGAAGAAACAGAATTAAGATTTGCTGTGAAGTAAGAAAAACTATGAACTGTGTCACATTTGGAGATGTTTAACTTGTTTTATTTAGAAGTAAGAAATCACAAGAGTCTCTTTAAATTGAATACGTAAATTTTTGAATCTAAACAATGGAGCTACTGAAATGAACAGTAGACACAACAACATATAAAATTAACTCTTTTGGTTTCATTTTTATTACGATTAACTCAATGAAAGATGCACTTGTTTGTAGTAAAATATTTGTTACTAGTTTATTGAGTGTTACATCCTTTCTGCGGGGCTCTACACCAACTTCCAAAAATCAAACGCCTTGGTATTCCGTTGATAAGACTTTATACTATATTCTATCAGATCTTAGCACTCGACTCTTAACTATGTTTCTCACTCTCATACATCTTCTTATTAGCTAGCTGTTAACTAACTTTTTGAGACCAAAAGATGGGTAAGCACTCATTTCTGTATTATCTAAGATAGTTTTCTGAATTCACAATAAAGAAAAATAAATAAAAAATTATTTAAATATGATGTGAGGAAACACATTTCTGTACTACAGCGCCACCGTGACAATAACAGAGGGCTCACCACGACTGGGCGGTTGTAATTCATCGAGGGCAGTAGTGGGTCTTCGTCGATGGCAGTATTGTCTTCGCTCAACAGAATTATTGCAACGACGACAGCACGGAAAAATATATTGAAAGAATTCTGTCACAATGTTTGTTCATTGTAGAGGTAGTGCGTCCTATTGGTGTGTTGTTGTTCTTGTTGTTACTAATGTAATCAAGGAAGGCCTTTAAACACCACACGAAAGTGGGCGCCAACCATGAGGGTTAATCAATTCCAAAGGGGATCCGTGGAATTTGTATATAAACTCTGTTCAAAGGTTCAAAAACTATAGTTTCCTGGCACCGTTCGCCAATCCAACTACATCTATTACATGTATTATGTATTTACATGACTACTGAAAGGCCTTATATCCTCCCATAACTCTTAGGGAATCGAAAGTGATCATGAATATTTTACTGTTCTTGTTTGTATTCGTGCATATCAATCCTACACAATAAAAACCAAGTTCAGTATATATTTTTCAATCAAATGCTGTATTTCCAATATTTTTATTTTTGGTAACAAATATATTATATTATGTATAAAATATATCACTGATTTAGTTTTGAACACCTGGATGGAGCTTCCGTTTTTTGGGGATGTACGCCAGGTTTGATTACACGATGGATGATTTCGCTGTCTCTCGAGTTTCTTTATTACCCAGTCGCGCGTTTCAGATTTTCAGCGCGTTCTGCCTGCTCACCCAACCGCCGGCGACAATGTCCCAGATACAAAACCATGCCAATCCAAACGACGGCCATCTGCAGCCAGTGTGGAAAATTGTAAGTGCCATCCACATCGGAAGATGACAATTTTATGTTTCTGAAGACCAATGAGAAGGCGTTTCTGTACCTGGCAAACGACATCAGCACCAGTAGACACACCTCTATAATGTAGAGGGTGACGATGGACCGAACTGGTGATCGCAAATTATTACGCGGTCGCATGGTGGCACTAAGAAATATTATTTTCTTTTCGGTGTTGAATAATTACTAAATATATAATGAGCTTGTGTCGGCAGTAAATTACAGCAACAGTAAATAACGGTAACAGTGAGGAATCTATTTTTGTTTTTGGTGGTGAAAGATTTCTAAACGTTTGTAATAAGCTTCAATTGGCAGTAAATTAAAATAAAAAGTGAAATGTAATTCCTAAAAAAACAGGTTTGCAGTTTTTTGCATGTGAGCAAATTAAGCTGCGTTTTTTTAATGAAGAAATACATGCAAATATTGGTTCAATTCAAAAAAGATCGAAATCCTAAAATTATTTTTATATGTCCAGATTTATGATTATGATTACTTGTAGAATGACTACAAATGAAAAACTCAAATCACACTTGAATTGCAACAGGGATTGCATGAAAATTATTTAAAAAATCTGCAAATAGTGTGTGTGTTCATTATACAATCAATAATGGCATAAGTAGAGTAGAGGTCATTCGCACCGATCGAAGTTGTTGTTTCTTTCATCGATCCTACCCTTTTATCGACCATGATAAAAATATTATCGATTTCGTTAACTTTACGAGTTATAAAGACGCAAATATGAAAAATGGGCATAAATTGTTCAGCGATACCTTCATAGCCAGTTGAGATATCGGCGTGATATGTACGACATTTGAAAGAATATTTAAAGGCTTTCTTTTTGAGCTTGTACGATCATTGTAATTATTATATAGATATTGCCACTTTAACAGAAAAACACATCGTCTAAAAAAACAAAATTTTCTATCTTAAATGACAAAATATCAAAAATTCGTATACTCGTACATGTTTTGTTACCTCAAAGGACCATAACTCGGAAACCAGTCAGCACCTAAAACTGTTGTTGTTGTTTGAGTCTCCGTGATAAACTACAACACATTCTTCTGCGCTCGTATAGTTGTCGAGTTATAGTCCGTCGAAATTTAAAATTCACTATATTTCCTAACCTATTAAAGATGTATTAAAGATATAAAAGAAATTTTAAATACGTTGTATTTATGTCAAATAAAATTTTGTCGAAAAAATACAACTTTTTATAATATAATTTTCGTACTTTTTCCGCCTATTTATTAAATGCACTGCAATATTTACGAAAGTGTTTAGTACTTAGATTATTTTGAGCTTTGAAATGCTTTTCCTTGTAAAATCCTATACCGATCTCAATGAAAATTAATAAATCGTAAAAAAGTAGTTAAATTATAATCATTATATTATATAATTATAGGGTATCTACCCATATATAGGGTATCCATATATCTTGGATAGTTTAGGAGAAGTATTATAATATTTTCTACAAATGAACACAAAAACTAAAATATTAAACAACAAAAAGATACGTACGTTAAGAGCCAGATTGTCCATAAACGAACGAGGTGATTCTTCGTGATTCTGCTCTGTTCGTTTCGCATTGTAAAACAACAAACTATCGATAACGCGAAAGATTGAAAGCACTGTCGGCCGATTTTGTTGGTCACGATGTCGACAATTTTATTGTTGTTGCTCTTCACAGACATACGAGTGTGTTTTGTTGTATGTCTCAACATGTTGGCATATTTTGAACCCATTTATTATCATTTCTATATTAATATATAAAGGATTGCTGCCGGGCAAGGAATCCCATCAATTCGAGATGGTTGAACGCAACGATGGACATCGATTAACACTCTCTGAAGATTTTTGGCCGCTTTGTTAATCGTACCTCGTGATGGACTGCCCGTGGAGGTGGCGAACGTGGGGATGACGTTGGGGCGGCACACATCTATTGAGTGGAGTTGGTAAGTAGCAGGCGGGCAGACTCCGAGTCGGTTCCAACAGCTGCAACCACAGCATCAGGAGGAAGAAGACTCATTTTCCCCGCTTCTAGGACTTTTAGTTGCCAGAAGGGGAGAGAAGAGTTCGTATACTCGATCCGAGCATTATTAATCCCCATGCGGTTATGCTGATTCAACTCTTCTTTAGTTCATCCCGGAAAAGGTTTCATTGCTTCTTTCATTACGCACAGGATGCCGGGATAGCGAATTCATCGCATTCGGTACTGTTAACAAACCCGCATTCCGCATCGACGACACCAGGCTGCGTGTTTTAGGTGGGTTCTACGACAGCTGAAGGAGTTTGGATCTGGCAGCATCCGAAGGCGCCGCCATAGAATCCATTTCGGTATAATTGTATACAAACATAAAGCTGAAAATGCAAAAAAATGTGGTATTTTAATGTTCATTCTTGGAATTTTCCACAGGAAGCTGATGTTGCAGTCACCAATTGATTTCAGTAAACTACTTCGATCATAATATTAAGAAGCCAGTCAAGCAAACGTCTCGAGAGTTCAGCTTCATGGTTACTTTATCGCAGGAAATTTTGGTGAGAGTCCTTGTAAGCTTTTCTAGGTACTTCGAGATACTTTATTTGCCAAATTCGGGCAATGATTAGCTTCGTACCTAACTCACTCCATCGTGTTTTTTATGCTGTTTCTTTTCATTTAAAGTTTTTCTTTACATTTCATATTTCTTTTATAATCTAAAGATCTTTACTTATATGTAGCTGTTTTGTTTATTTTATTTTACTTTTAATTTCTTGTCATCGACAGAAACAAATCTCCTTGTTGATTCACAGTTTGGCAATTAGAAAAACTAATTCTAAAGAAATATACTATGTATATTACAATATTGTTATTTTTTTGGCATAAAATAATTAATTGGATTTGGTGTCATCTAAACAACGCCTTATTCGAGCCCGGTTGGATATTCAGATCGAATATAAATCATTCGAATAAAGATCCAGAAGACGAGGAAGTCGAGCCAATGGAATTAAATGCTAAAAAAGGAAAGGAATTAAATGCGTTTGAGGAGGATGAGGAAGTGGAACCACAATAAAAACTATGATTGAACGATGGGGCGAAGGAAGCGAAAAAGACGAAGAATCAAAAGTACGGATCAGAAGGATCAGCGGACATGAAATCGTAGTCTGTGGAGGCTTGTATAAAAGTGCGTTACATCTGTATTTGTATCTATGGGTTCAACGTCCTTCGCGTTCAACGTCCGACAGAAATCTAGTTTTACGAGTGAAATTAATCTCTTGATTAGTTAATCCCTTGTTGAATTGATGGGAGAATGCTGACCTATTTTAATAAATTAATTGTTTATAATTGTTATATGTTATTAATTCATGATAAATGTAAATATTATCGGAAATTTTGGACTAATTTAAAAAATGAATCTAATTGTTATTAAAAATGGTTTACAAAAGTTTTTTACATCGGGAAAAATACAAAAAATGATAGCGAGTTACACATAAAAAATATTCACGAAAAAAAGTTTTTATTAAAATTCCATTCAAGGACGAAACCAAACAAGAATTCATTCTAAATACTGACGCAAGTGGATTTCTACTTAGCGAGCAAATACTTCAAAGCTCTCCAAACTTGTAGTCAAAATACTCAACTGAGAGATAGAGAAACAGTAAAAGAAAGAGACAAATCATTGGACACTAGAACTACGCTTCAGCTGCAGGCTGTTGGTTTGTCTTCCCAACGAATCTCGAATGAGAGCGAGATGGATACTTTCTAAGCGACCGGGTGAAGGGTAAACAATAAACTTGTTTACCACAGAAGCTAAGATTGTTATTTGAAAACCGTCTCAGTTTTAGCTTGTCTTTATGCCTTTGATTGTATGTGAATGTGTAGGTTTGTAGTTCAATTAACTGCAGACAATAAATGGTAGAGAGACCTCTCACAATCGTCCTTTATAAGTGCAACATTAAATATGTATCAAAACCTTATACTGTTTTCAAAATAATTCGAATATCGGAGAGCACAAGTTCGATTTTCGACATACTGCATTAATAATCACAATTCAACTTGATTTGAACCATAGGAAGAATTTATTGGTTGCAGAGTCCTTGACCGCGATAGCAAAACTTTATTTTGTGATACTAACAAATTGCGAACTTCTGCACCAGACAGTAACCGAATTTTCTACAAAAACACACACATAGTTACACACTCAGGCACACAGACACACATATGAGAGTGTGTGTTCTACTCTGCCTAAAATATCATCATAATTTTGTAGACATTCTCTGTGGAAATTGAATTTTATTTTCCGTGGAACTCCATAAATTTTGAAGTTATTACATCCGCAGTAAGAAATCATGGATAGAAGATCAAATGATAGAGTCACATCCAAGAAGAGAATAGAAGAAGAAGAAGAACGGGCAGAACAACTCTGATCAGGTGCGGCTTGGTACCCATTTATAATGTTTGAACGAGAATTGAAACTGTTTGTATCGTCAATAAACAGAGACGAGACGAGCCAATATTTTTGCTATAATATACTCTTATGTAATATTCATATAATACACACATACACAATATACAATACTTTACATACACAATATCCGAGTATAAAGGTTCGAAAAGCTGATTTCTCCTATTAACTATTCTTTTTCATCACATATCTTAAATCTATTAATCAGCTTAATTAATTTTAATTGCATTTGAATGAATCTGCAATGGCGAAGAATCGCGAGATGGAAGGGAAAGGAATCCAAATGGAGAGGAGAGATGATGCGACACGACATTCTAGAGGAATAACGGTTGCATTTTGCTCACCTTCTAACCAGCCAACCAACCTTCAACCACACTCTGACCCACAGTTTTTACTGATCCAGTCCTGTACCCTGCCTTCCGAAAGGAGTACAAGTCCCACATCTCTTCTCTCTCTTAGGATATGCCAGATATTTATATATACCACTCGAAATTCTTATAGTTTCAACGTATACCCTCATGAGCTCATTTGAACACTTTTTCTTCAACATCCGTTATTGTTTTTTAAATCTCAGTGCGTTTCTCTACTTTTCAATTAAAAAAATAACAAATTTTCGGACTTTTCTGAGAACAGATAACAATTAAAAAAACATTGTTGGCCAAATATTATACTCCGGACGAAAATTTTTAGTAATCTTGAAGCCAATTACGCATGGAATATGGATTTATTATCTATACTAACTGAGTACATCTTCCGCCTCACTGATTTAGGCGAGGTTCCTGAAGGTACGTTTCCATGCCCCCAAGACGAAGTCGAATTGTCAATGGCTTGGATGGAGTACTTCTCCCAGTTGCAGAATGAAAATCTGGGTCGATTGTGTGATCTCTACGATGAGCTTAGAGCAGAATATGAGGAAGAACAGAATGGAACGGAGTTTTATCAACTGCCCCCAGATGATGAAAAGCGACAACGAGGGTAAGGATGAGGACGAGAAGAACCTAAAATTCAGTGATGTTGAGTGATACGCGAAATAAATATAGAATCTATTAAAAATATACATAGAAATATTATAATGACTTCTAGTATTACTCTTTATAAATATTTACTATAATAATACTTATGTAGATCCGTCAAGATGAAAAAAGCAGAGGAACAGAGGTGAACAGCTATGGGTTTTGTTGGGGTTTGGTTGGGTTTTATTAAAATTATTAGAAAAACATTAATTGAAAATGTTTGCTGTCCGTTTTAAAGCACAGATAGTGCCGCGTTGCATTCATCAGTTTTATTATCCGGCGGACATTATTTGAAACATGAATTCAAAGGCTGTGAAAAATGTCTGAAATATTTTTTACTTTATCTTATTCTTCCTTTATAAAGAGGTTTCTTACCTGCTGGCCATTAATAATCCTTTTTCATTCCAAAAGTAATTATTTTCGATGCCGATATTCAAATTTGTCTCCCATACATATGTAATCAAATACCTACCTGTAAAATTTATTGCATAAATTTGTAACCAGTTCACAGTTCAAAGGGTTAATTATTTGATTGTATGTGTTTTCGGAAAATGCCCTTTTGGGTTCTTTGCTGCAGAACCTGATCTATAAAGTCGTAAGTATTTGCTCTTTCGAAGGTTGCTCTTTCATTTCTTTGGATGCTTTCTTCTCCTACTCTTATTTCTTTGCGTCTCTTTATTTTACTTGTGTTTATATTATACTCTTATACGAACTTACTTATCTTGTAACTGTCTCTTTGTTTCTCCTCGCATCAGCTGCAAACTAAAGTCAACTTTTGTAATCTTCCTGGTTTTCTCCAGTGACTGAACTTGATGTCGGTATGAGTACTAGGGATGTGGGTGAGGATGGCATATCCATAAAGTTCATAGGCATACTACTTCCGCACATCATCAGTCCCCTGACGCTTATTATGTATTACCAATTGTATTTTATCCTTGACTTTGACAGGCAGACTTCAAAGAGTTAAAGTATTGAATGCTTATGCCAACTATAAGCTATGAAATGCTGGAATTCCTCAAGGGTCAATACTGGGACGTCTCTTATTCTGTTTGTATGTAAATGATATATTCAATGTATGGAAGTATTCATCTATTCACGCCTATGCAGACGATACACAGATCTGTAAACTGAGCGAAGACCTAATGTAAATCGACTGTTGGGCAGCTAAAACGGTCTTCTCCTTAATGCGGCCAAATCCTGTGTACTTCCAATTCATAGATTTAAGAAAACCCTGCCTAATCTACCACATATCTTTGTATACTCATGTAGGGTGTATATATTAACACACCGCTATCTTGTTTCGACCACATCAACTACACGGTTAGTAAGAATATCACTCCCATTCACATGAGACAAATGCTAGCACTTTAGCTGTTCCTCAGTGGTCCAGTTACGCATCCACTGATTCCTAACAGACACTGATTCCTAACAGAGCAGAAGCTGGAAAGCTATGCGTAGTATGACCCAAATGTAAAAATGAGTATCTAAACCGAATGTAAACAATTAAAGAAAAGAGAGAAATAAAATATTATAAGGAATTCTTTAAAGTTTTTAATTGAACTTTTAAACACCGTTGAAGAAACAGAATTAAGGTTCGTTGTGAAATAAGAAAAACTATGACCTGTGTCACATTTGGAGATGTTTAACTTGTTTTATTTAGAAGTAAGAAATCACAAGAGTCTCTTTAAATTGAATACGCAAATCCTTGAATCTAAACAATGGATCTACTGAAATGAACAGTAGACACAACAACATATAAAATTAACTCTTTTGGTTTCATTTTTATTACGATTAACTCAATGAAAGATACACTTGTTTGTAGTAAAATATTTATTACTAGTTTATTGAGTGGCGCAGCCAAACCGCTAAAGTAAAATTAAGCCTTCACTTTTCACAGAAGAATTGAATCCCAAAATATTTTTGGGGGCGTGGATTCCGTATAGAAGATGTGGGCGTTTGAATTGCGGAAATGCAGAATATTTGCGAGCGATAAGTCCCAAACTATTTGCCTTATAGAGAAGGTATATATACCGATTGAAAAGAAATATTTGCACCCATGTTTTAGTAATATATATTTTTTCGATATTGTCAATTGTTTAGGAGATATTTTAGTTTTAAGAAAAAAATGGTGGAGGTGCTATAATAAAATATTACGGAATAAAGTTTAAATTTGAACACAATAATAAAACAACTAAGCTAGTTATTTTGTTTTGAAAAAAGTAATGACCACGCCTACTATTTATAAAGAGGCTAGGACTCATGGAGCCTGGGACGGTTAATCAACTTGCAGCCCCAAAAATTCCTAGAATTCAATAAGTCAATGCTTGATTTCCACAACTGCCGCCCTCGAAATTGTGCCGCCCCGGGCGGACTGCCACCACCGCCCCACCTTATAACGTATTTACCTTATCCCGATTTTTTTGTTACTTTGTTTACTGTTATTTGGGAAAATTATAATGGTAAATACTCGCCCACTTTTGGGGGCGTTATTTTCCCAAATAACAGTAAACAAAGTAACAAAAAAATCGGGGCAAAACCGCTAAAGTGAAACTGCTCCAAAACTACAGTTCCCTGGCACCGTTCGCCAATCCATCTACATCTATTACATGTATTATGTATTCACATGACTACTTATATCCCCTCCCATAACTATGAATATTTTACTGTTCTTGTTTGTATTCGTGCATATCAATCCTACACAATAAAAACCAAGTTCAGTATATATTTTTCAATCAAATGCTGTATTTCCAATATTTTTATTTTTTGTAGCAAATATATTATATTATGTATAAGAATATATCACTGATTTAATTTTGAACGCCTGGATGGAGCTTCCGTTTTTTGGGGATCTACACCAGGTTTGATTACACGATGGATGATTTCGCTGTCTCTCGAGTTTCTTTATCAGCCAGGCGCGCGTATATAGGCGCCTTAATAACGCTAACAGTGAGGAATCTATTTTTGTTTTTTGGTGGTGAAAGATTTCTAAACGTTTGTAATAAGCTTCTAATGAAGAAATACATGCAAATATTGGTTCAATTCAAAAAAGGTCGAAATCCTAAAAGTATTTTTATATGTCCAGATTTATGATTATGATTACTTGTAGAATGACTACAAATGAAAAACTCAAATCACACTTGAATTGCAACAGGGATTGCATGAAAATTATTTACAAAATCTAAAAACTTAGTGTATGTATGTATTTATTATACAATAAATAATGGCATAAGTAGAGTAGAGGTCATTCGCACCAATCGAAGTTGTTTTTTCTTTTATCGGTCCTACCTTCCGACCCTGCTAAAAATATTATCGATCGCGTTAAGTTTATGAGTTATGAAGTGGCAATTATGAAAAATGGGCATAATTTGTTCAACGATACCTTCATAGCCAGTTGAGATATCGGAATATAGCGCCTAAAACTGTTGTTGTTGTTTGAGTCTCCGTGATAAGCCACAACATTTTCTTCTGCTCTCGTATAGTTATCGAGTTATAGCCCGTTCAAAAATTTAAAATTCACTATATTTCCTAACCTATTAAGGATGTAAAAGCAATCTTAAATACGTTGTATATATGTTAAATAAAATTTTGCCGAAAAAACATTACTTTTAGAGAAAAACAACTTTTTATAACTCCAATACTTTGTTCTCCCATTTAAAGTAAAAACATTCCAAAGCGTAGAGGAGAAGGTTTCATATTCCGTGGTGAATATTTTCGATTCGTTTAGTGGTCATATATTGAGATATTATATATACATGTACAAGGTATCAGATTTTTAGCCATCTTTGATAGAATGAATTTCGGGTAATGTTCGAGAGATTCGGGTAATTTTGGGGCTCATAGATTATTTAAATGTCTGAAATAAGTGAAATATCTATATGTTATTAATATCAGTGGAAAGATATTCAAATTGATGAAAAATCTGGCCGTTTTACATCAACATTTTTGAATTTTATATTGCGTATGTTGGTCAGCGAATTCAGCTCCGTCATTATTTAAAATTGAATACTTTAATGGAAAAAGAGTAGAGTAGTAAGTAGTAGAATTAAAAAAAGTGGCGTTGTTAGTTTAAAACACGTTCTCTCTTAAAATATTGCACGGCTTCTGGTAATAAAAATATGCCTAGAAAGCGTAAGAAACTTTACTTTCTTGGCATTGAGATAATTGAATTGGTTAATTATACAACTTAGTTAGAAAAAAATTATTGAATGAAAAAAATAAAATTAAAAACTAGACGTTCGAAAACTAATACTTTTTCGATAAAATAGTATTTAAAATAAATGAAATGCAATTTGAGTACATTTCCAATGATATCTATAACATGGAGATATCTCATATAGTTAGGGAGATACATACACCAAATATTCAAATTCCTGGGGGCTGTAACTCTGAAACCAAAATAGAGCTGCAAGAAGTTTCGTTGTTTTTGGAATAAATCGTAGAACACAACAACAACAAAATTGGCAATCATAGCTGCGCTTTTTAAATGCACCAGCTATGAAATCCAGCTGCTTGACTCAGAAAAGGAACAGTTATACACACACATGCAGTTGGAGAGCCGCTGAAAATTATTGAAATTAGTTTGACGTCAAAAACATTCCTGTCTTTTTGCTTCCTTCAGTCGTTTATAATTCGCAATAAGTATTCTGGGAATGGATGATAGAAATAAAACACGTAATGTATACTATTTGGTGGTCGACGCTCCATTGTCAGAAAGGGTTGTCCCGCATCCCCTAATTGCGTGGAATGAGAATAAAATTACCCATTTTAACAATGGCGGCATACATACGTCAAACCGAAGACGGATCTGCGCTGATCTACGAGTGAGGGGCCCCACTCGTAGATCAGAAGATCGATCTCTTCATGAGAATCGGGGCAATGGAGCGGCCGGTCCCGTTCGAGGGATTTGGTTGTGACCACCTTTTTGGTTATCCTAATTATTTGTATACATTTCTACATATTAAAATACAGCCATTGATGTGTAAAGGTGGAAAAGATGCTAGTTTCTTGTTAAATTAAAGAATTAATTTATAAATTTTTACTACTGTATTTTAGCCTAGAACAGAAAACATTCATTATAATAGTTTTTAATTTATAGGTGTTTTATAGGTGTACGCGATATAAAAATGGGTACATAATACTTATTTGTGATAGTCTGAAGCGATTTTGTAACTTAATTATAGTTGGCTTAGTGTAAATTAGATAATATTAAAATTAATGGACGTGGTTGGTCCATGTCCACATTTTGTACATCGTAAGATTTAAACTACGCTACCAGCAAAGCATGATAAAAAGGCAGACAGACGCAGAGGGCTCAATCGACGTGATACTGATCAAGAATATACACATATGTTTTTTTACATCTGCCACGCCTACTTCTGTGCCTTACAAACGAACCGGAAAACGTAATATGCCCATTGGCGCAGCGAGGGTCCAGGCCCTCGTAAGGATATTCAGCGCCCGTAGGCTACTAAAATATATTTCTTCACAAGAAAACACACGCAGTAAAATAGACTCCACCACATTTGTTCCATAATAACCACAATAAAGCTTGCGCCCTTCGGTTGGGGCCTTTTAGTCCTGGAGGGGCCCAATTGAAGCCAGCCTGACACAAAATTTGATTATTTCAAATTAGAACATCTTTTTAATATATAAAACTGGACCCAAAGAAGTACTTATTCGATACTATATCTATTTTTATATTATTCGTTTTATCTTCTCAAAGTCCAAAAGAAACCCTTTAAGCTTTCTTTACCAACTTCTTTCTACAACTTCGGTGTTTGTTTTCCGATTGAAGTGCATTCACCGAATAAAAATCAAGAAGTGTGTCAAAAGCATGCAAATGAAACATTTGGCAAAACATTAAAGACAGGTTTTTCGTTGACAGAATTTGGTAAACCCCGATATTGGCCAACTGGCCTAAAATCTTATTTATAAATTTACTGTGTGTAAATTTACATCTGAATATATTCTGCGATTTTTATAGAGTTCATTCACTGCAAATGAACCCACACTTTATATTTTGCCGTTTATGATGTACGCTCCTTTTCGTAGTTTTTGTGGGAGAAAAGAATTCGTATTGGACATGCATTTCGTAGGTTGAGCTGAGTCCCGAATAAATATCGAATAATGGCTTCTATGAATGAAGGAGTTTCTGTTTTTGAATGAATGCGTTTTAAAATAGTACTTCAAAACGAGAGTCTATGAAGTATTAAAGATGCATTTTTGAAACGAGGTGACGTAACATTAACTGTAATAAAACGAAAAATATGTCTATCAACAACGCCTGGAAAGAGAACATGTTACAGGAATATCATTTCTAGAGTTTTCGAAGTTTTTAAGCGCCATCAAATGCTAGCAAACAGAAACCCAAAATAAACCGTTAGATATTGCAACCAAATCGCATTAAAAATTTAATCTGCTTCCAGTCGTTGGCATATTTTTTCATTCATATAAATTACAAAGTTCTCAGGGATTTCTTGGTGCTACTTACTTACAGTTGTTTAGTTAGAAATGAATTTATTGATTTAATTTAGAAAATTAAACACTAAAGATAACAAGAAAGTGTGTTAACTACAGCATGATAATTATAATAATATATATTATAATACACTGTAATATGTAAATATTTAATATATGTAATATGATATTTATTTAAAATACTGTTTCAAATACGCTTGTTTGAATGCGCTTTAAAATAATGAATAACATATATTAATAACTTAAAATCACAATTAATACGAAAAATGGTTCGCCTTCCAATCTATTTACATCTATTATGGCCTTCCGTATATCCTTCCATAACTCTTAGCGAACCGAAAGTCGTCCTGAATATTTTTCTGTTCTTGTTTGTATTCGGGCATATCAATCCTTCACAATAAAAACAAAATTCAGTTTCAGTTTATTTAAGTTTACGAGTTATAAAGTTGTAAATAGGAAAAATAGGCATAGTTTTGTTAGAAACATCGGAGCAGATTTACTTTCGTACAAAGTGCCCCATTTTGGTTTCAGAGTTATAGCCCCTAAAACTTTGTACGAAAGTGTATTTAAGCCGAAAGTTCTTATTTAAATAACAGCTGCGTTGTTTTAATGAACTGCAGGTCTGCATACAAAATTGTGCTTCAATTTTTATTTTGACTTTATTTTTATTTTATTTTTATTTTATTTTTCGGATTGCGTGAAGTTGGCTACATTCAAAAAAGAGGGAAATCTTAAAATTTCCCTATAACCCAGCTACAGACCTGGGTAAAACCTGGGTAATTGTCAGTTGTATGCGAAAATACAGTTAAATTAAAAAAATAACATTTCTGTATTCATCTCGACCAACTATGAAATCCGGCTGCTTGACGCAGACCAGGAACACTTTGAGAAACACTGCAACAATAGCATTTAACATAGTATGTTAAACATACACACGCAAGCAGTTGGAGGGCCCCAGAAAATTACATCAGAAATGTTGTGCTTTTTTTGCTTTCTTCAGACGTTTATAATTCGCAATAAGTTTTTCTGGGAATAAATGATAGAAATAAAACACCTAATGTATAGTATTCGGTGGTCGACGCTCTATTGTCAGACAGGGTTGGTCCCGCATCCCCTAATTGCGGGAAGGAGAACAAAATGAATCGTTTTAACAATGGCGGCATACGTCAAACCGAAGACGGAGCTGCGCTCATCTACGAGTGAGGGGCCACACTCGTAGATGAGAATAATTCATCTCTTCATGAGAATCGGGGCAATGGAGCGGCCGGTCCCGTTCGAGGGATTTGGTTGTGACCACCTTTTTGGTTATTAAAGTACAGTCTCTCCTTTCAGCCTTGATGACGGTGGTTCCAATTTCCGTGCTCATGGATGTTTACCTGGTGTTTGTGATATTATTCTCTCTTTCTATCCTTATCATTCGAAGGCCTTGATAATAGTTGGCTTAGTTAAAATGAAATAATATTCAAATTAAGAGGCGTGGTTAGTCCGTTCCACATTTTGTACATGGTCAAATTTAAACTGCCTATCGACAAACCCCTTCCAAAAACTGTATCCTGCGCCGGCGGTTTTTGCTTAGCGTGATTTTTATTAAGAAACTTTTTTTTACACGCTGTTCAAAGGCATGAAATATGATTACATTTGGCTTTAATTTGAGTGAGTTTGAGGAACGCTTTACGGAACGCGCTCCGAGTTGGCATTTTTTATGCTCACGCCTTCAGGCCTGAAAACCTGCGAAAATAAGAAGCAATCACAATAACAACCAGTAAGAAAGCTATATTCGGCCTGGCCGAATCTGAGATACCCTACACCTAAAAGTTTTGAAAAAATTTAAAAAAACTGAAACTAGAGGAAATATGTGGCTATAAGGAAAGAACATTTAATCACAGACGGGTATAAATACAGTGGGGAGTAAGGGGGTGGCGGTCCACTCTGGGCGGCACGATGTAGGGGTAGCAGTTGTGGAATTCAAGTAGTGAATTATTGAATTCTAGGAATTTTTGGGGCTACAAGTTGATAAACCGTCCCGGGCTCCATGAGACCTAGCTACGCCTCTGTATAAATAGTAGGCGTGGTCATTATCTTTTTCAAAACAAAATAACTAGTTTAGTTATTTTATTATTGTGTTCAAATTTAAACTTTATATCCGTGGCAATAAATTTGTTTTCATGAGCTATACTGTATACATAATTAGTGTAAAAGTGGGCGGACCGCATCCAGTTTTGATGTAATAATGTTTTTTTGGTAAACAAGTTGTTATCTAAAGTTTTATTCAGGAAGTTTATATGTATATTTAACAATATAACCATCTTTTGCCTGTGTAACCTAAAAGTGACGGTAACTCAAAAACGTACGCTGATATCATATTTTTTCTAAAAAATAGGCGTGGTCGTGGACCGATTTTGCCCATTTTCAATACCAACCTGCACACCACAAGAAACAATATTTCTGCAAAATTTCATCACGATATCTTTACCGGTTCTCCTGTGATCGTGATTTCAACAGACAGACAGACAGACAGACACACAGACGGACGGACATGGCTAAATCGACTCAGTAGGTCACGCTGATCAAGAATATATATACTTTTCTAAACCTATCGTCTGTATTTCTATGCGTTACACATTTCGTGACAAAGTGAATATAACCTTAACCTTAAGGTGTAGGGTATAATAACAGCCGCAGCCGGAGGACACTTTATAAATTTCACTGTCGAAAGGAGCGCATGAAGATTTCTTAAAAAAAACTTTCGCCGAAGGCAGCAACGGAAGTTCGCTCGCATTTCCTTTGGAGTGAAGTTTAATATGGTGAAATGCAACTCATTTATGCGAACCGAACATTGCTATAAGAAAGAACAGAGAGAGAGGGAGAGAGAGAGAGAGAGAGGTTGCGAAATATAGCAACCTATTTTACTCGAACAACAAATAAATAAATACAAGCCTTAGAAACCCGGAACGATTCAGGACACGCCGAATGCATTTTTCGAGGTACGCGCCAGACGTGGTTCGCTTCGGTTCGAATTTGCAAACAATTTGCTTGCATTCCGTTGTACGTTTGTTCGTGTGCATAAGTTTGTGTGTGAGTTTCCTGTAAATAATAGTACCGGAAAGAAAACCTTAATACGTTTCTTTCGTATTCTTTACGACACAAGAAGGTGTCGACAACGACGGAAACCCGAATTTGCATAACGACGTTGCAGAGCTTCATATTGTGCCTCATTTTATGGCATGCCTGTTGTTGGCAACCTCAAAATATTGAAAAAAAAAACCTAACAAGGAAGAGAACTCTTCAGGTGGCTAACCAAGTAATTGAATTCTAATTTCTGCTGCTTGGAGTACAGGACGCAGCCACAGACTGGAACACTTATCAAGAGCCTTCGCAGCAATTGTGAAATCGTGATTTGTTAAATACGATTTCAAGAATGATGCAAATAGTAAAGATTTTTTTACCCTCTCCTAATCTATTTTAGTTTCAACTTCGATGAGTTCATAGAAACTCCTCCATTACTGAACTTATTTAATATTTACAACAACCCTAATGAAAACATAAAAATTAATGGAGCCGCAAAGTGCGTCGTTAGTACCAGGGATTAAGATGATAACTTTTACACTCAACACGGTACACCTCAAGAAGTTTTAATGCCGAAATACATATATAAACAAGTATGTTTACGTAGCTGTGAAAAAGATTTGAGCTCTTTTATTAAGAATCTCTGCAGTCGTTAAGCGAATGCTGGAGCAGAATAAAACTCATGAAAGTAGTGAAGAATGCGCTGAGTCACGAGCAGTGACACGGTTTCCACAAGCGAACAAGAAAATTAAAATGTTCATTCAGGCTTAAACTCTCATTCAGGTTAACATTCAGAGCGGTCGGACGACGAGAGGAGTGCAGAGTAGTGATAACTTGGAAGAAACATAAGAAAACCGAAGATGATGGGACTTGAATGCACAAGCAAACAAATGAAACGAAGCTCAGACTCGAATCATACTAAAGATTTGGTTCTTATATCCTTGTCTCAATTTTCAGGCAACTTTTTGATTCTTTTGCATACAGACAAACAAATAAACCAACGACTGGAGCACGAATCGTGTAAATCCCCCCAAACATCATCATGGAAGCCGGAAGCTTTTAAACTTGAACTCGAAAGGCAGCCCACAATGAAAAACCAGCTCTGTAGTAGATAAACATTAAATTTTATTAAAGATGCCTGAATCAAAAAGTGGAGTGGTAAGAAGTTGAAAAGTTCAAACAGAAGCCAAGAACGAGGAGTAAGTGTAAAAGCGGTGGAACAAATCTATGTTTGGTCACAGTCAAGAAAAGAGTGGAAGAGGGGGAAAGAGGAAATCAGAAGATAGCTAAGAAACCTATAGACAGAGCCTCGTTTAGGTGTTGATCATAAATTTCATTATGTTTCCTCTTATATTTGTTACGTTCAGGCTGCTGTTGTTGTTATTGTTGCTTGGTGTAAACAGCAATCAATTTAAATTTAGACCTAATGAAAATTTGTGATAAAAAAGATGCATAAATTAAAAACTCCTGGCTTCCTGGCTTCCTTGTTCTGTGTCGGCTGCCGCTTTAGGCACATTTTGTGAATGCGTACTTTTCAGTATTGCAGCAGAGTGGCAAATACACAGCTTCGGTAAAAAACACTGCATATTTTAAGCCAATTATATCATTAGCAAAGTTTTTACATTCAAAAAACTTCCCTGAAGATTAAACAATCTGCATGCAGAAGCGCAAACAACTCCTGCCCACTCCCTCCAGAAGAACTCCAGCCCCTCATAAAATTCGGGCGAGATTTCATTAAAAATGCACATGAGTTGCTGCTGCAGCAGCTACCGTTATTCATCAGCTGCGTCGTGGAGGCGAAGTAAACGCAGCCTGAGCACCTCGAATACATTATTTGGCCTTCGGGTGTAATTACAACTTTTCGCACTGAATTCGAAAGAAACTTATTAAAAGTTGCAACATTTTTTCGCTTTTATTTCTTCATTTTCTGCTTTGCATCATTTCGCCAGCGTGTGAAGATTTTTATGCTAATCCTGCGCCGGGATGAATGAAGCGAGTCTCCGGAGCCATGTTCCTTGAATACCGGAAGAGTTGGCTGGGGCGGACTTCGAGTGGCTTTATTTTTTATTGTTTCCATTTGCATTAAAAACTCTCTGAGAGGCAAGCGAATAACAGGATTACCAGATTAATCAGGATTTTTTTCTTTGTTTCACTGAAGCAATCGCTCATTCATTCCGCTACACGTGCGATGGAAGTAAAAGCCGACGAATTGCCGACCTCATGAATTACGGTTATTTATTTATTCGTTTCCCGTTTGTCGCCGTTGCATTGCTGCACATGCATGCAAATCTGTTGCATACGTTAACAACTCGAAACCGCTTAAAAACGTTTATGGCTGCAGGAGAACCACCGCCACAAACCAGACCAGGATCGGCAGCAGAATCCGGCAGCACCAGTGTTGCATAAGTAATTCCGTCCGTTTTCGTCGTTCTGCTGTACTGCGTCCATCGACCGGGTGCGGTTTCGCACTGTCGGCCGACGTTCATGGGGATTATTTTCGTGTTGCCAAATGACCGGAGAAGGAGGGAAACGAAAACAGTTCCCGATATTGCGGTGAACTCCAGCGATTGAACGCCAGTAGCGGTGTCAGTCTGCAGTTTATAGTTTACAATGCCACCCGGCAGCACTCAACACTCGTTTTTGCAGATGAACTTTAATTTTTCTTGCTTATAATGGAAAATATTTATTTCACACTTAGTGTTCAAATTTCTAGCTTTTGCTGAATGTTACTTTGTTGAGGAATTTCAAGGATTAAACTGGAATACTCGATTTTCTGTTTTCTTGCATCTTCGTCCGTGTTGGTTAATAAGTGGTTCATTAAATATTCATACTTATAAGTTTATTATATTTACATACATATGTACAGAATCTTATTTGGGAAATTAAATTGCTGATACAAAGCAATTTTTAATATAATTTTTTGCTTATTTATTTTTTTTTCAAAATGATGAAGCAAAGAGCTCCAAAACCATGACCAACGAGAAACTAGACCCTTAAGTGGCGTAAGTGACTGAAACTGCTACACTTTCGGGAGCTCGTTTTCAGCGTTCAATTTTGGTCTCTGCTGTGATGGTTATCAACACGTTGTTGACCATTTTTAAGTGCCTCTTTTGTGACTCAAACTGCATGCCTACAACAATATGTATGTGTGTGTGTGTATGTGTGTGTTTTTCCACATGCATAAAGTACTTCAACAACAGCGCAGCGGGAATTTCGTTATTTTATTTTTGCATTGGTTCAAAGTGTTGTTCATGCTGATCCTCAATGTTCTTGTTGTTGTTATTTTCATTGCCTCTGTATTTTTTGTTGTAGTTGATGTTGTTGTTATTCGTTACACAAGCACAAGTGTTTGTCATTTTGTCAATTTCTCCACCCACTCCACTTTGTCAACCACCCAATGCAGTTCGGTTCAAAGTGGACCACATTCAGTTTTCCCTTAAAGGGTGTTTTTGTTGTTGTCATTGCTGTTGCTGATGGTGGTACTTTAGTACCCGTGGCTCGTTGTTCGCATGGGGACGAAATTCCATTGTTACTTGTTTCAGAAAAAGCTTTGTTGTCACTCAAGTGATGATCTATTTTATAGTTAAGAAGCTCTTCTTCATAACTAAACGGTATCTTTTTTCTACCTCTTTCGGTTCTCAGATTAAACTGATGACAATAAGAAGTAGGAATTTTATTTTTCCAACTCAGAAACTTAATAATTCTCACTGTTCTTCTTTACCGAAAAAAAGATTCTGTTTAAAGGATTTTCTAAGCTTTTATTTACACATGAAAAAGGACGAAAAGGGAAGTAAAATTTTTAATATGAAACACAATACGTTGCAAGTGAATGAAAAATATATTAAAAGAGAGCGAAGTCAGTGCAGATCATTCTGTTTTATTATGCACTACAACAAACACAACAAAAAAATGGCATTTAGTAGAAAAAATTGTCATTGTCAGTTTTTGCTACAGCTACATAGCAGAAGTGTTGCTGTTGTTGGTGTTGCTCTGTTGACTCTTTTTTGCCACAGAATCCCGAGCATCTTTGAGACGAAGAAAGAATGCAAACGAGGTCACTTGAAACTTATTGCAAAATACCACACTGTTAAACTACTGCGAATAAATAGAATACGATTGTTCTGAAAAAACACAAAAATTTAACTTGCATTTTAATCCGTTTTTGTTATTTTTACTGCTTCACAATTTCATTCTTGCAGAGATATGGCAACATAAGTTTCTGTTCTTGTAAAACAACAAACAACATGGACTGTAATATTACATACATACATAGCTATGTATATAAAAACTCGGAAACATTTTATGACACCGTTGCCACTTAGACACAACAATTACAATTTACCGTTAGATCAGCGAGCAACAAAACAAGAATGATAGAAAAGAAGAGTACGATACACGCATGTTGTTCTCTACGCGTTCACTTTTTCGGTGAATTGCTAAGGTTGCCAACTCACACATATTATTAATTCATATTATTAATATGTTATTAGAGTTGGACTTCTATATATCAACACAATTGCATATGTACGTATTTGTGAATCTTTTAATTTGTTGCAAAAAATATTTGTTTGATAGTGTTTTGAAAGCTTATTGAAAATAAAAAAGTTAGCCTTTCCTTCCTGTGTTTCGTTGTCCTCCTTGCTGCAAATTAAGTTTGTATACCCATTAGGAAAATAAATCAAAGAATGCTTACCCATGAAAATGGAGTAAAAAAGTTATACAAATATGGGAATTCTAATGACATTAATGAGAAATGAAAGTTCGAAATTTGAAGATACTTGAAACTTGGCATGTGGCATACTTTGTAAAGTTTTTAAATAGTAAAATTAGCACAATTAACTTACTATAATACAGAACAGGTTAAGCGTTACCTCAATGATGCGATTTCACTGTCGTTTCAGACGGTTCTGTTTCAGACGGTAACTCTACCAAGAATCAACTGGCTTCATCGATCTAAAAGTTTCGCCTCAGTGTAACATGTGTGGAAATATAATCAAGACAGCGGAAATGACTGCTGCTTCGGAAGTGACACCAGCAGCCGATGTGTTAAAAACATTTCCGCTCTAGTTTCCGTCCCTTCCCTCCATCGTTCTGTTGGTGGCGTTGTTGGCTTCCAAATAATGATTTCAAATGTTCTTTCAGTTTCTGTCAGTTGAAAAAGTTGGCTCATATCTTTGCTTACATTTTAATGGCAGGATTAGTGGGCGGATGTGGGTGTGTAGAAAATTATTGTCTCATCTGTGCTTGGAATTGAAATATTTACTATGACTTAATTATTATCTATGGTGTTGGAATTCTATGAACAAAATGTGTAGAAAACAAACTAAACTCATTCTAGTACAATTTTCTACACGTATTTCTGCAATTACTAAATACGTGCTTTAATAAAACCATTAACAGATTTTTAGTCGTTATTTTTAAACATTATTGTTTAAGGTAGTATCTTCTAAGGATAGTATTATGGAAACTGATAGAAACGCTGCTAAGAAAATATACAGAGTTCTAGAGAAAATGCTTCAAATCGGAAGGACCTAGGTTTTGTAGTGTCCGAGAAAAGTGAAAATTACGAAGCATACTTTTCTTTCAAATACCAATTCTTTGGTTACTTGTGTCTTATTACTGGTGCAAATATATGGAAGAAGATTGCTCTGCGGAAGGAGTTTAGTACGTAATTTTCACTTTTCTCTGAAACTACAAAACATAGAACCTTAGGGTTTGAAGCACTTCTCCTAGAATTGATTAGAGAATTTTATGGTCGGAAAAAAATTTATACTTAATACCGTAATTAAAAAAAAAAATTGAGACCAAAAATTTGTTTTTGGAATTTTTATTCCAAATTTTAATTGTGACATTAATTTTCTCAAAAACTGTTCGACGTAGGATCCTAATTTAAAAAGGATATTAAGAAGCGGATATTTGGCTTTGAAAATTAGTAAGCATAAAATATATAGATGTAACCATTATTTTTTAATATTATTGTTTCCGATGTTAAGTCGGATTTTTATAAAATGGCCCCTCCCGTCTAAACGGGGGAAAATTGAGCCCACCCCTTCTATAGGATTTTTTTTTTGTCTCGACTCAACCTACACGCCCTAGTCTTTTGTCCCCTCTTATGCGAAACACCCTGTATATATGTACACATAATTTAAATAAATAATATTAATTGGAACTGAAATGTAATTACAAATAAATGCAATTACACTTAAATGTGAATATGAAATCGTATAATATATTAACCATATATATTATATAATGTAAAAATATGCTTCATATGTGCTGAATATTTCAGCATGTGCTACATAAATAAATAAATGTGCTAAATACCAAATAAAATATTCTAATAATATAAAATAAATATAATAAAACAATATTAAAAACTACCAATCAATAAAAAAAAATAAAAGTTTTGTGTTAACAAGTTTTTTAAGTTACAATTCTTTGAAATTTGAAACTTTACCTCTTCTAAATATTTAGAGATAACTATAAAAGGTAATCGAATTACCTTTCATTTATGTCAATTAGCATTTTTTGAAGAAACTGTTACTTTTATAGAAAATTAAATTCAAAATTTGTTATATATTATAATTTTTTCTATTCAATAACTTTTTACTCAATAAAATGTTAACCTATACAATTATCTAAAAATTTAGAAAGTATAATTTCTTACTTTTCTAGGTTTACATTTTTTTTATGTTTTATGTTTTCGTTTCGTGATCTGACCCCTCACGAAAGGGGAATTGTAACACGCACCAGAATAGTGTTTTGTGGCCAATTTTAGGGCGTATATGCGTAAATTAAACGAGAAATTCGAAGTTCGTGTTAGTTTTCCAAAAATCATTCAAACTGAATCTTTTTCCTCTCCTTCCTTCTAGTAAATTTTGCTGTTTATTTTTGAAGTAGTAATTTTTCGCGGAGGCTTTATAGTGACCTCAAGATCATTAATTTATGCAGGTTACTAATTTGCTCTCATGTTTTTTGTATAAAATACATTCTTTAATACTACTTTAGATCTTTTATCATAAACAGGAAAATAAACTGTTACATCACCTATTATTATTTTATATATTACATTACTATATTACCTCGATACAATAAACTTTTCCCGACACTGTAGTCAACAATAATGCTCAAGAAATAAGTTTCTCTGTGACTACTATAGTTCGCTGTGCCCAATTTAAATCTGTATGCATAATCTCCAGCTTTTTTTTTCTGTTATTATTGAATGTTAGATTATGCATTTTATTTTGAAGGCAGAATATCAAATGATTTGACTTTAGTTCTTCAGAAAGTCCTTCCAGTAATTCATCCTTACACATAATACTTAAATAATTGAAATGTACATGCCCCAAAGTGGGATGTAATTTTCCAAAATTGATATTTCGGCTTTGCTTATATTTGCTCAATTTCTATTGGCTGTGTAACTTACCATTTTGTATACTCGTTCATTTTTCTTTGCTAGATCTATTAATTAATTAATAAATTAATTATCATTTAATTTATAAATTTTTGAGGGCTCTCCGTTGTATACATTATAGTGATTATCAGTTATTTTTGAGTAACTCATTAAATTTGTTCCGATGTCTTTTGTATAAAATACATTCTTTAATACTACTGTAGATCTTTATTCATAAATAGGAAAATAAACTGTTACATTACGGATTAATATTTATTTATGTACATCAGTGCTGGCCAAAACTTATACAATCATATTTTGTGCATGTGTGAAGCATTGAGAGAGGTTTTTTTGGGGAAAAATTCTCTCTGTGCGGTACACTGAGAAGATTGTTGTTTGGGGGTTGTTAAACTTTAAATCATACAAATGATTTTGCAATGAAATTGGGTTTACTATTTCTCAATTTATTCTTAATTCAGATTTTGAAACATATTTTTTAATAGCAGACCTAAACTTAAATATTAATTGTGCCCATTTTTCATTAATAACCTTATCAAAATCTAAATTACACGTTCTGTAGTGTCTCTTTACAAAAATTTTAGATGCGCGTCCCACCTTTTTATTGCAAATCATGCATTGCGGTTCGCCTAAAAAATTTTCAAAGAAAAAATAGTGATTCTTCCATTCCTTATTAAACATTTTGCTCAGTGCAATCATAAAATAGTCTGGTGCGATCTTACTTGCTTGAAGTCTGCACGTCGACTGACTCACTTGATACGAACGATCGCTAGTGTCGGTGTGAAAACCCGAAGACTTTTGTCGTGTACATGTGAATTGCCGAGAGAAAAAATTAGCACGCGTGCCTATGGCGTGGCCAGCACTGATGTACATATCTATATAATATATTTATTTATTTAATATAATAATATAATATAATAATAATTATTATATTATTATTATTATATAAATTATTATAATAATATAATAATTTATTTATTTTTTTATTTATTTATTGTATAT